>ONZH01020717.1:0-79083 GCA_900303285.1 Rhinella marina | reverse complement strand
AGATACCAAACACATGCTGCCCACAGGGTTCCGCAAATTCCTGGTCCACAATTTCAGGGAACTCGAGGTTCTGTTGATGAGCAACAAGTCCTTCTGTGCAGAAATCGCCCACAACGTCTCCTCAAAGAACCTAAAGACCATTGTGGAGAGAGCGGCACAGCTCGCCATCAAAGTGACGAACCCCAACGTCAGACTGCGCAGCGAAGATAACGAATAAACATCTCTGTGGTTATTTGAGCTAAATAAAAGTTAAATAAACACAAAAAAAAAATTGATCTGTTCCTGTGCCTGATCCACCCAAGTTGAATCTGTCCCATCATGAGAAAGTCCCCCCAAGGAGTCCCCACTGTAACTTGCTTCCCATACAACTACCTCACCCCCCGACACCTGTGTCTCACCATTGTCCACCACCTCCTCAGACAACACTGGTAAATCCCCACTGTCAGCACATGGAGACTGCAAAAGGTCTTGCGAATTGGGGCAGAGAATGTTCTGGGCTAGCACATCAGAGAAGGGGTGACTATGGGGTTCCAGGGAGTACGTGACCACATGCAATCTCCATCTAAAAAGTCATGCCACACTTGATCGAGCTCATAATTGACAATTGTACCGGTTGATGCTAAATTTTTAAGTTGGGGTCCTGCGTCGTCATTCTAACTACATCCGCCTGTTATCACCACCACACACGCTAGCCCAGGGGCCACTCCTCTGGCTCTTCCAGCGAAACCTCCTTCCCCCCAGCCTGCCCCCCACCTACAGGCCCTCTCTCCAAACAATTTACCCGGATAGGGGACATATTAGATATTGTACTGATGTTTTTTTTTGTTCTTCTTTTAATTGCCTCCTGACCTGTGATAGGCAGAGCATGGACACGTCCCCTTAGCTGCAGTTGGAAAGACACTCCCCTGGCCAGAGCAAGCTCTTTTTCCGTTGTCAAAAAATCCATGAAATATAGGGTCCCAAGATAGGGGACGTATACGGTATTAAACTGAGAAGAATCGATACCGTACCGGTTGATGCTACAGTTTTTCCAAATCCATTCCGGCTGTTGTCACCACCACACACGCTAGCCCAGGGGCCACTCCTCTGGCTCTTCCAGCGAAACCTCCTTCCCCCCACCTACAGGCCCTCTGTCCAAACAATTTACCCGGGTAGGGGACATATTAGATATTGTACTGATTTTTTTTTTGGTTCTTCTCTTAATTGCCTCCTGCGATAGATGGGAATTGAACCCGGGTTAACTGCTTGGAAAGCAACTATGCTCACCACTTTACCACCAACAGCCACAGCAACTGATAAGAACAGATACTAAACTTGATGTCAGCTGCAGTGCCAGCATGAGCAGTGGTGTCACCTGCAGGCGGTGATGGACCTTCGTTGCACCTTGTTGGGTGCTTCCCTAACATGTGATGGGTATTTGCCTCGCCTTTCTTGGTCTGGGTGAGCACAATTGCCATGAGGGTAACCACCAGGCTGTTGCCTGAGAATTTGGGGTAATGGTGGGATTAGGCAGCCTCAGAGGCATCCATGCATGCTGCCCCTGCTGTTTCCTGTCCATTTCCGTGGCGTTTCCATCATTTTCTGAGGTTTCCAGGTTTTCACCCAGCCTTCCCTAGGCAGAGCCTTGGTCCCCCGCAAAAATGCTCAAGTCTCCCATTGACTTCAATGGGGTTCGTTATTCGAAACGAGCACCCGAGCATCGGGAAAAGTTCGACTCGAATAACGAGCACCCGAGCATTTTAGTGATCGCTCATCTCTAGTAACTATCAAATATTTCTTGCAGAATGTTCAAGATGTTCAACGATATCTTTCTGCAAATCTGATCTCTTAGGGTTTTTTTCTGCAGTTTTAATAACTATAGTTTATTCCACAAAATTATGTTATTGTATTTGATTACAGAAAATTAATTTAGTTAAATATTTATCCGAATTATTTATGGTTGTGCGCTGATTCTACTAAACATTTGTCATGTGAGCTGTTAATTGAGTGATTAATTATTAGCTTGCTCCCTGCTGTCTAAAGGAGAATTATGCATTACACTGTAATGTTATAAAAGCATTGTGCATCAGGGAGACACGAACCAAGTATCTGCCTTGTTGAAGCATTTAAATCAATGGAACCTTTATGTATAAGTCTCCAAATTGCATTGTGTAAGCAAAATTACATACTATATCTAGAAATGTGAAGGAAATTAAATTGAATATTGAATTACACTTTCCCTACGTCCACCCACAGAATTTAAACGCATAAAAGGCACACAATACAACTTCCCAACCCACAATACTTTAGACCCATCTCTTCTTGGCTATTTTTAACCACTGTGTTATTAAGCCTTTACTTAACATAATTTAACATTTAATTAAACCTTTTCTGCCCACTCATCCATCTTGATGCTCTGTGTAGCTTCTGCGTTGTATTAATGGCTCTGTATGGCTCAAATATAAAAACAGAAATATGCAGTAATGTGATAGCAATGCATCTCTTATTTCATTATAGGAGTCATTAAAGGGGTTGTCTCATTTTGGCACATGGCATTTATCACGTAGGCAAAGTTAATACAAAACACTTACTAATGTATTGTGATTGCCCATATTGCCTCCTTTGCTGGCTTGATTCATTTTTCTATCACATTATACACTGCTCCTTTCCCGGGATTATGGCCTCCGCTGCAACACACCTATGAGATGGCTTGGACAGGAGCTGGTGCGCATGCGCACATATGTACATTCCCACAGTCATGGCTACCAGAGAGGTTGGTGCCTTTTCCTATAGTATACGAGCATGGCCACTGCTAGATTGCAGGGTGGTCGTAACCCCTGGAAAGGAGCAGCATATAATGTGATGGAAAAGTGAATCAAGCCAGCAAAGGAGGCAATATAGACAATCACAATACATTAGTAAGTGCCTTGCATGTAAATTTTGTCTACACGATAAATGCCATTTGCTGAAGTGAGACAACCCCTGTAAGGGCTGTTAATCGCTGTATAATTACCGGGTATAAAATTATCCAATATACTGTATTTATCAGATCCACACAGTTTTCAAAATCTCTGCTTGCAGTCATTCAAAACCAACCTTCATTATTTACAATAAGGAGAAACATCTCTGTCCTGATCATTTGATGACCACACAGGTTAAAATAGACAGCTACTGTATACTGTACTGGAACTGTAGCAATCCATGCACCATAAAAATGCAATGACCATTCACCTAATGAATTCACACATGAGAAACGGGAAGTATCCTTTGAAACACTGCTGGAACTACCTGCAACTGTTGGTAAAGGGCCAAGAAATCAGGTGGCTCAGATCCACTTAGACATAAATTTTACTTCTCATGATTATATCTGCTTTGTTCATTATCCCTTCTTTCGAGAATTATGACATTATGGTGTGCATTCTTCATATTCAATAAGTAGATTATCCCTGTACTTTGTCATCACTGTGCACATTCAAGCGACCCTCTGGTACAAGAGAAATACATTCATATTAACCGAGGAAAGTACAGAATGCTTATATGGTGACCTCCATTTCCTCTTCTTAGCTGCAGATCTGTCTGTTGTCGGGCTCTTCTTCTGCCCAAGATGGCCGCATCGCTTCTCAGACTGCCTGTTGTATGCTGTGCATTTGGAAGTCCAAAAAATTCTCGTTGTTGGTAGATTGGCCGGCACTGCTCAGTTGACCAGTTCTGGCCAATCCAAGATCAGAGCTGCACAAGTAGGAAGTGTCTTGGGCTACAATAAGCACAGTCTGAGAAGCGGTGCATCCAGGGGCGTAACTACCATAGTGGCAGACCATGAGAATGTTATTGGGCCCAGGGCCAGGGGGGGCCCAGTTGGAATCATCCTCTCTTCTACTGGGGGTGAAAACTTGGTCAGGACTCCACTCTCTAAAGAAACAACTTTTAGCAAATGAGGCAGTGGAAAAAATTGCCCCAAATGGTCATTGAAAAGGGTTTAGGCAAAAACCCTTCTGTCCTGTGTGGGGGGCCTGGTTTGATTCTTGCTATGGGGCCCTTACTTTTCTATGTACGCCACTGGCTGCAGCCATCTTGGATGGCAGAAGAGGACCCTGAGTATTAGCAAATCTGCAGCTCAAAGATTAAAAAGAGAGCACCAGGTAAATATTCTTATCCTTCCCCAGTTAATGTAAATGTTTTCTTGAACTGGAGGGTTGCCCTAACCCTGTAATGCACATGATTTCACTATTGTGATATCATTAAGTGCATTATCCTTATACTGTAACATCACAGTGTATATTATCCCTGTATTGCCACCCCATTATTCCCATGTATTAAAAATAATCATAAACTTTTTGTGTTGTTGCTGTTGAATGTGGTCATGTTGAATTAGAGCTGGAGTCCCATTCCAAGTTTTGCAATGAGGCTCCATGGTTACTTTTTGCATCCCTCCATTGAAGTGTCATGTGATGGTGCTGTTCAGGAACCTGTAGTTCTAACTAAAGCATAATTTCGAAACCTTGGAATCGAGTTATAGTTCACCATATTTGAGGCTGATAAAAGCTTACGTAGCGTTCCATGTTCATAATAATGTTTAATGACATTTAAATTTGGTCTGACTGTATAGCCCATGTACGGCGCAAAAAGCCGGGACACGAGTCCCAGCGCCGTACATATACGGCGCTCTGATCAGGCGGGCGCAGGAGCTGCGCCCGGCCGATCAGCAGCAGGGGTCTGGCTGTGCCGAGGTGCCGGACCCCTGCTGAATGCACCAGCATCGGTGAAAACACCGATGCCGGCGCATTAACCCTTCATGTGCCGCGGTCAGCGCTGACCGTGGCACATGTGGTGTGCGGGAGTTCAGGATGGCGAGCGGGGGGCCTTCCTTAGGCATCGTGGCTGCTATCCCTGCGTGCCTGTGCAATCCAGCCCCCTGGATCGCACAGGAAGCAGGCTATAAGTGTATTACATTGAGTAATACACTTACAGCCAATGCATTACAATACAAAAGTATTGTACTGCATTGTGAAGGGGATCAGACCCCCAAAAGTTAAATAAAGTAAAAAAAAAAGTTAAAAAATAAAGTTTCCTAAAAAAATAATAATAAAAGTTTCAAATAAAAAAAAAAACACGCCATTTTCCAAAAAAAAAGCTTTAAAAAAAAATGTAAAAAAAAAAAAAAGGTAAAAAAAGAAAGATAAACATATTAGGTATCGCCGCGTCCGTATCGACTGGCTCTATAAAAATATCATGTTATCCACCCCACCAGGTGAACGCAGTAAAAAAAAAAAAAAAAAAAAAAAAAAAAAAACTTGCCAAAACAGACATTTTTTGGTCACCTTCCCTTACAAAAAGTGTAATAGCAGGCGATCAAAAAGGCGTATTTATCCCAAAATGGTACCAATCAAACCGTCATCTTGTCCCACAAAAATGATACCCTACCTGAGACAATCGCCCAAAAAATAAAAAAAAATATGGCTCTCTGAAAATGGCAACACAGAAAAAAGATTTTATTCTGTTCAAAAATAAATCTAATGTGTAAAACTTTCCAAAAATAAAAAAGTTAGACATATTGGGTACCGCCACGTCCGTAACAACCTGCTTTATAACAATATTACATGAGATGGCCCCCCAGGCGAATGCTGCAAAAAATGAAAACAAAAACTATGCCAAAACAACCATTTTTTTCCCTCTTGCCTCACAAAAAGTGTAATAGCAGGCGATCAAAAAGGCGTATTTACCCCAAAATAGTACCAATCAAACCGTCATCTTGTATCGCAAAAATGATACCCTACCTGAGACAATCGCCTGAAAAATAAAAAAATATGGCTCTCTGAAAATGGCAACACAAAAAAAAAAGATTTTATTCTGTTCAAAAATAAATCTAATGTGTAAAACTTTCCAAAAATAAAAAAGTTAGACATATTGGGTACTGCCACGTCCGTAACAACCTGCTCTATAACAATATTACATGAGATAGCCCCCGAGGTGAATGTTGTAAAAAAATTAAAAAAAAAAAAAAAAAAACATGCCAAAACAGCTATTTTTTTCACCTTGACTCACAAAAAGTGTAATACCAAGCGATCAAAAAGTCTTATGTACCCCAAAATGGTACCAATCAAACCGTCATCTCGTCCCGCAAAAAATGAGCCCCCACATAAGACAATCACTCAAAAAAATAAAAATCAATGGCTCCCGCAAACCAATCCATCAAAATCTGTGTTGTAAAATCCATATGGCGCTCCTTCTGTTTTGAGTCCTGCCATGTGGCCCCACATCAGTTTACCACCACATATGGGGTGTTGCCATATTCAGGAGAAAATGAGTAACAAATTATGGGGTGCTTTTCTCCTGTTACCCCTTTTGAAAATGAAAAATTTGGGGCTAAAGCAACATTTTATTGGAAGAAATGAAACTTTTCATTTTCACAGCCAAGTGTTTCCAAATTCCGTAAAACGCTTAGGGGGTTAAAGTGGCCAGTACCCCCCTTAATATATTCGTTGAAGGGTGTAGTTTCCAAAATGGGGTCACTCTTTGAGGGTTTCCACTATAGGGATACGTCAGGGTCTCTCAATTACTAAATGGTGCCTAAATACTATTCTAGCAATATCTGCCTCCAAAATCCGTATGGCGCTCCGTTCCTTCTGACCACTGCCACAAACCCATAGAGATGTTTACCACCACATGGGGTATTTCTGTAAACTGCAGAATCATAGTAATGTATATTGAGGTTTAGTTTGCTGTTAACCCTTGCTGTGTTGCAAGAAAAAATTATTAACA
The DNA here is from genome assembly GCA_900303285.1 of Rhinella marina. NCBI lineage: Eukaryota > Metazoa > Chordata > Amphibia > Anura > Bufonidae > Rhinella > Rhinella marina. Next base: position 72,345 of record ONZH01020717.1, on the reverse strand, counting down.
TGAATAATCTACCAAAAAAGTGAAATTTTGAAATTTCACCTCCATTTTCCTTTAATTCTTGTGGAACACCTCAAGGGTTAATAAAGTTTGTAACATCAGTTTTTTTTTCATAACTTGAGGGGTGTAGTTTCTAAAATGTGGTTTGAGAAATTTTGTTGAAAATTTGAAAAATTGCTTCTAAACTTCTAAGCCTTCTAACGCCCTAAAAAATAAAATGACATTTACAAAATGATGCCAACATAAAGTAGACATATGGGGAATGTAAAGTAATAACTATTTTTGGAGGTATTACTATGTATTTTAAAAGTAGAGAAATTGACATTTGGAAATTTGCTAATTTTTCTAAATTTTTGGTAAATTTTGGATTTTTTCATAAATAAGGGTGAAATATATTGACTCAAATTTATGACTGTAATGAAGTACAATGTTTTCAGCACATGATCATATATATTTAGCAAATGTTAAAGGTTGCTGCTATATGAGTCCACTATACCAGTGCCTTGGCATGCTAATGTTCTGTTTAGCCGTGCTGACATGGTTTCTAAGATCAGCAGACATGATAATGTATACGCACAAGAATATTATTACAGATGCTGCCTGTGTAATGCAAGCTATGCACAGCTTTAGTCTGCTGTTGTTTCTAAATAGTTTGTGCCTGTCTATCTCATAAGCTTGACAACTAGATATTTTCTGTGGTTAGACCTGCTAGCTGCATATACTTGATGATATACTGTGCACAGTGGGAAAAAGTTTGTACTTGACTATCTCCAGCAGTTCCATAGAGATGAATAGGGAAGAAACGGGCATGCTTGACCTGCCACTTCATTCATTTTGGGGATTCCCTTTCTCATGATTTGCAGAGTACCAAACTGTCAAACCAACAGGATGGGGGATCATTGGTTACAACCAAAATACCTCTTTAAGATTAAAGTCACACATGCAGATTTTATGCCGTTTTAATCAAAACACAGGTGTGGCTGCAGGTTTTATATCAATTCTTGACATTGGCTGAAAAAACACACCACATACTGTATAAGCAAATCTAGTGTTAAACAGGTTGTAAATTTTTGTAATATTGATGACCTCTCCTCAGGATAGGTGATCAATATCACCCGGCACCCCCACCAATCAGCTGTTTGAAGAGAATGCAGCACTCGCACAAGTGCTGTGTTCTCCTCACTGTTTACCTGCTCGCACTGGCGTACCGCCCATAGAGCCAGACCACGCAGTTGCTATGGGGCCCGTGAGCTGAATGGGCCCAGCCAGGCTGAATGGTGCCGCCCCCTTTCTGACGTGAGTACACAGCTCCCTTCCTTGCCAGCTGCTTCAGGGCCCCAGAGGAGAAGGGAGCAGTGTATTTTTTACTACTTTTCAAGCCAGTCCGGGCCCCTGTGTGACTGCATCTAAAGGGGGCCCAGTCTGGCCTGAAATGTACTAGAAATAGTGTAAATACTAGTATCAAGGACCTTTGGAATACAGTGATCTGTAGGCTAAAGGACCTTCGAAGATGTCATCATGTCACATGATCGAAGGTCCTACTATTACTGCATTCCGAAGGTCCTTTAGCCTCCAAGAGACATCAGATGAGAAGGAAGAACCTGCAGCCTGTAAGTAAATAAGTGCCTGTGTGTATGTATATATATATGGATGTGTATATCTATATGTGTGTGTGTGTATACAGTGCCTTGCGAAAGTATTTGGCCCCCTGGAACTTTTCAACCTTTTGCCACATGTCAGGCTTCAAACAAAAAGATATAACATTTAAAAATTTTGGTGAAGAATCAACAAGTGGGTCACAATTGTTAAGTGGAACAAAATTTATTGGATCATTTAAACTTTTTTTGTAATAATAAAACTGAAAAGTGGGGCGTGCAAAATTATTCGGCCCCCTTGCATTAATACTTTATTGAGCCACCTTTTGCTGCGATTACAGCTGCAAGTCAATTGGGGTATGTCTCTATCAGTTTTGCACATCTAGAGACTGAAATTCTTGTCCATTCTTCCTTGCAAAACAGCTCGAGCTCTTTGAGGTTGGATGGAGAGCGTTTGTGAACAGCAGTTTTCAGCTCTTTCCACATATTCTCAATTGGATTCAGGTCTGGACTTTGACTTGGCCATTCTAAGACCTGGATATGTTTATTTTTGAACCTTTCCATTGTAGATTTTGCTTTATGTTTGGGATCATTGTCTTGTTGGAAGATAAATCTCCGTCCTAGTCTCAGGTCTTTTGCAGACTCCAACAGGTTTTCATCCAGAATGGTCCTGTATTTGGCTCCATCCATCTTCCCATCAATTTTACCCATCTTCCCTGTCCCTGCTGATGAAAAGCAGGCCCAAACCATGATGCTGCCACCACCATGTTTGACAGTGGGGATGGTGTGTTCAGGGTGATGAGCTGTTTTGCTTTTACGCCAAACATATTGTTTTGCATTGTTTCCAAAAAGTTCGATTTTGGTTTCATCTGATCAGAGCACCTTCTTCCACATGTTTGGTGTGTCTCCCAGGTGGCTTGTGGCAAACTGTAAACAAGACTTTTTATGGATATCTTTGAGAAATGGCTTTCTTCTTGCCACTCTTCCATAAAGGCCAGATTTGTGAAGTGTTTGACTGATTGTTGTCCTATGGACAGACTCTCCGACCTCAGCTGTAGATCTCTGCAGTTCATCCAGAGTGATCATGGGCCTCTTGGCTGCATCTCTGATCAGTCTTCTCTTTGTTTGAGATGGAAGTTTAGAGGGTTGGCCGGGTCTTGGTAGATTTGCAGTGGTCTGATACTCCTTCCATTTCAATATGATCGCTTGCACAGTGCTCCTTGGGATGTTTAAAGCTTGGGAAATCTTTTGGTATCCAAATCCGGCTTTAAACTTCTCCACAACAGTATCTCGGACCTGCCTGGTGTGTTCCTTGGTCTTCATGATGCTCTCTGTGCTTTAAACAGAACCCTGAGACTATCACAGAGCAGGTGCATTTATACAGAGACTTGATTGCACACAGGTGGATTCTATTTATCTTCATCAGTCATTTAGGACAACATTGGATCATTCAGATATCCTCAATGAACTTCTGGAGTGAGTTTTCTGAACTGAAAGTAAATGGGCCGAATAATTTTGCACGCCCAACTTTTCAGTTTTCTTATTACAAAAAAAGTTTAAATGATCCAATAAATTTCGTTCCACTTCACAATTGTGACCCACTTGTTGTTGATTCTTCACCAAAAATGTAAAATGTTATATCTTTTTATTTGAAGCCTGAAATGTGGCAAAAGGTTGAAAAGTTCCAGGGGGCCGAATACTTTCGCAAGGCACTGTATATGTGTGTGTGTATATATATATATATATATATATATATATATATATATATATATATATATACACACACACACAGTATCACAATATATGTGTATGTATCTGTGTGTGTGTGTATATATATATATATATATATATATATATATATATATATATGTGTGTGTGTATGTATATATGTGTGTATGTATATATGTGTATGTGTGTGTTCTTATGTGTATCTATGCCATCTGCAATCTGCTTATTCTGTGTATATGATATATCTGAATATGGGTAGTAGTGTGTGTATATATATATATATATATATATATATATATATATATATATTTAAACCACTACTATTCCTATCCAAATATTTAGGACACGGAGGATAGGTATCAGAGGGGAGAAGGAGGGGGGCAGTCAGTTGTAGCTACGCCCCTGGTTTAGTCCGATTTACTCTGCTGCTTCTCCTGCATGATATACAGTACAGACCAAAAGTTTGGACACACCTTCTCATTCAAAGAGTTTTCTGTATTTTCATGACTATGAAAATTGTAGATTCACACTGAAGGCATCAAAACTATGAATTAACACATATGGAATTATATACTTAACAAAAAAGTGTAAAACAACTGAAAATATGTCTTATAATCTAAGTTCTTCATAGTAGCCACCTTTTGCTTTGATTACTGCTTTGCACACTCTTGGCATTCTCTTGATGAGCTTCAAGAGGTAGTCACCTGAAATGGTATTCCAACAGTCTTGAAGGAGTTCCCAGAGATGCTTAGCACTTGTTGGCCCTTTTGCCTTCACTCTGTGGCCCAGCTCACCCCAAACCATCTCGATTCGATTCAGGTCTGGTGAATGTGGAGGCCAGGTCATCTTGCGTAGCACCCCATCACTCTCCTTTTTGATCAGGAGGTGTGTTTGGGGTTATTGTCCTGTTGATAAATAAATGATGGTCCAACTAAACGCAAACCGGATGGAATAGCATGCCTCTGCAAGACGCTGTGGTAGCCATGCTGGTTCAGTATGCCTTCAATTTTGAATAAATCCCCAACAGTGTCACCAGCAAAGCACCCCCACACCATCACACCTCCTCCATGCTTCACAGTGGGAACCAGGCATGTAGAGTCCATCCGTTCATGACTTTTCTGCGTCACACAAAGACACGGTGGTTGGAACCAAAGATCTCAAATTTGGAATCTTCAGACCAAAGCACAGATTTCCACTGGTCTAATGTCCATTCCTTGTGTTCTTTAGCCCAAACAAGTCTCTTCTGCTTGTTGCCTGTCCTTAGCAGTGGTTTCCTAGCAGCTATTTTACCATGAAGGCCTGCTGCACACAGTCTCCTCTTAACAGTTGTTGTAGAGATGTGTCTGCTGATAGAACTCTGTGTGGCATTGACCTGGTCTCTAATCTGAGCTGCTGTTAACCTGTGAGTTCTGAGGCTGGTGACTCGGATGAACTTATCCTCCGCAGCAGAGGTGACTCTTGGTCTTCCTTTCCTGGGGCGGTCCTCATGTGAGCCAGTTTCTTTGTAGCATTTGATGTTTTTTGCGACTGCACTTTCAAAGTTTTCCCAATTTTTCGGACTGACTGACCTTCATTTCTTAAAGTAATGATGGCCACTCGTTTTTTTTTTACTTAGCTGCTTTTTTCTTGCCATAATACAAATTCTAACAGTCTATTCAATAGGACTATCAGCTGTGTATCCACCTGACTTCTGCCCAACACAACTCATGTTCCCAACCCCATTTATGAGGCAAGAAATCCCACTTATTAAACCTGACAGGGCACACCTGTGAAGTGAAAACCATTTCAGGTGACTACCTCTTGAAGCTCATCAAGAGAATGCCAAGAGTGTGCAAAGCAGTAGTCAAAGCAAAAGGTGGCTACTTTGAAGAACCTAGAATATAAGACATATTTACAGTTGATTAACACTTTTTGGTTAAGTATATAATTCCACATGTGTTAATTCATAGTTTTGATGCCTTCAGTGTGAATCTACAATTTTCATAGTTATGAAAATACAGAAAACTCTTTGAATGAGAAGGTGTGTCCAAACTTTACATTATAGGTTTAGCAGCAGCAGAGCCCTATGAGAGGGCGGCCCTGGCAGGGTTAGCAGCACTTTACTGCTCTGACCTCCTGACGTGCAGTGCCTGGCTGGAAAGGTATTTCCAGCATCCCAAATTGCACAGACACAGCAGATAGTCTGCACATGTGCTGCAGGGTGGAAGGGAGGTGGAAATAGCCTATTTCTAAGAAGGTAATTGGAGGAAGGAGGTACTGAACCCCCCTTTGTAATTATATAATATATATATATATATATATATATATATATATATATATTATATTATATTTATACACACACAAACATTATGTATTGTAAGACCTAAATGTGTAGTGCTATGATGGCATAGGCTCAAAAGTTGAGCCTGTGCCATCAGCTGTTGGTGTTATCTATACATGGCTGAATCTAGTATGACTGGAGTTAGCACCAGTTCTGCTATCTTAACCCGTTAGGTACTTCATGTAAACATAAACACAACGCTAATAAAATGTACCTATAATGTTCTTATAAGGGCTCATGCACATGGCCATAGCCATTTTTGCGGGTAGCAAAACACGGACACTGTCTGCATTCTGCATCCGACCTGCAAAAAATAGGATGTGGACAAAAAGACTTTCGTGTGCATGAGCCCTTAGGTTAGTTAAAGAATTATTTTTTTTTTTTTTAGAGGGGCGGACCCATTCTGAGTTTTGCTATGGTGCCCCATGATTTCTATGTACGCCCCTACCTGCTCGCCATCGCAACTGCAGCAGATGTAATTACAACTGCTCCATCCTCATTCACTTCAATGAGACGGCTCCTTCCTAGGTCATCAATATTACAAAAGCAAACAAGCCCTCTAAAAAGTATATAATTTCTCTATTCTCTGTTGGAAAAAAATGAAAACTGAAATTTGATTGGATTCTAAAGGTCACATCTTTCAATGATGTCAGTTTCCCTATATTATGTTTTGCTTGGACAACTTGATCTTATGTATCACAAATGTCTTTCCCAAGCAACCCATCAAAGTTTAGTGTGAGTATTATAGGCAACAGTCAAACATCAAAGGTTGTCAAGGCAACTTTATAATCATAAGCTCATATATATATATATATATATATATATATATATATATATATATATTGTCAGGGATCGTTCACACTTAGTCCATAGGCAACAAAGGCAGTGACACCAAAAGTCTTGTTATTACCTTTATTTAAGGTTCTCTCTGGCTCAGTCAGCCGTAGTCTCCGGGACGCAGCCGGGTCACACAAAAAGGGGTCTGCAGTTCTGGCAGTGTTTGCTCGCACTAGTCCTATCTTCAACTCAGCCACACCCTGCACTCTGCTGCAAGTTTAAATAGGAACTGCGGACATGGACCATAACAGAAACCTGTAGTGGATCGTGGGAGATTAGCTCCCACCCTCTCTGTGCTAATCTCCAGTAAAACCAGGCCCGGATGGCTGTTTCCAGCCTTTACTGAATAATGGCGTCAACCCACTAGTTAGTGGACACCGTAAGTTTCCTGGTTCTACTCTACCAAGCTGTGTACCTTGGTGGCACGTCCTAACACCTCTGAAACATGGACACTTTTAAAAAGTCTCCAACAACATCCTAGGTGGAATGTACCTTCCCTCATAGATGCATCCTGTCACTGCCTTACATACCCCCCTCCCCCCCCTCTGTTCAAGCCTGTCGGGGTGAACACTTGCTCCATAACAGAATGCTCGTGACAGGGCATCCGCATTCGCTTGCAATCTTCCGGCCCGGTGTTCTACTGAAAAATTGAAATTTTGCAAGGAAAGAAACCACCGGGTAACCCGAGCGTTCCTTTCTTTGGCATTCCTCATCCATACCAGTGGGGAATGATCCGTCACCAAGCGGAAATGTCGTCCCAGCAGATAGTACCTCAGCTACTCTAGGGCCCACTTAATGGCCAAGCACTCCTTCTCAACCACACTGTAGTTCTTTTATGCTGGAGTGAGCTTTCTGCTTAAGTAGGTGACCGGGTGTTCTTCACCGTTCACCTCTTGTGACAGCACCGCTCCTAGGCCAACCTCCGACGCGTCCGTTTGAACAATGAATGTGTTCTTAAAATTGGGGTTGGATAGGACGGGCTGTTCACACAAAGTCCTTTTCAGGGTCTGGAATGCTTCTTCGGCTTGGGGATTCCAATTAACCCTAACTGACTTCTTTCCCTTTAGTAAGTCGGTCAGGGCGACTGCTTTCCCGGCAAAATTGGGTATAAACCGCCTATAATACCCTATTAGGCCTAGGAACGCCTTTACCTGTTTGGTAGATAGTGGCCGGGCCAATTCTGAATGGCCTGGACTTTGTTTATCTGAGGTTTGATGACCCCGCGGCCCATCATGTAACCCAGATAACGGGCCTCCTCAAGTCCTACTGCACACTTTTTCGGGTTAGCTGTCAGACCAGCCTTGCGATGGGAGTCTACTACAGCCCGAACATGTGATAAATGTGTCTGCCAGTCACCACTGTGGATGATGATGTCATCCAAATAGGCCGAGGCATATTTCCGATGGGGTTTTAGCACTATGTCCATGAGCCTCTGAAACGTGGCTGGGGCCCCATGAAGCCCAAAAGGCAGCACGACATAGTGGTAAAGCCCCTCCGGGGTGACAAAGGCTGTTTTCTCCTTTGCTGACTCAGTCAGGGGTACCTGCCAGTAGCCCTTTGTGAGATCCAGTGTCGTGAAATACTGGGCCTGGCCCAGTCTTTCAATCAGCTCATCCACACGGGGCATGGGATATAGGTCAAATTTTGACACTTCATTAAGTTTATGAAAGTCGTTGCAAAAACGCAACAACCCATCGGGCTTTGGAATTATTACAATTGGACCGGCCCACTCACTATTAGACTCCTCGATAACCCCCAAACGGAGCATCATTTTGACCTTGTCAGCAATGGCCTGTCTCCGGGCCTCAGGCACCCGGTACGGTTTGACTCGCACCCGTACCTGCGGACCGGTGACAATGTCATGTTGAATTATAGACGTTCGGCCTGGTCTTTCTGAAAAGACGTCGGCATTCTGTTGCACTAACTGACATACCTCTCGTTTTTGCTGCTTGGACAGCATCTCCGCTATTTTAACCCCTTCGTCTGCCGATACTGATATTGGGGCATTTGAGCTAGGTACCACCAGGGCTTCCGTTGCCCACAACGACTCCTGGTCTTTCCAGGCCTTTAGGAGGTTTACATGATATATTTGCTTGGGCTTTCTCTCTTTATAGTTTACTTCTCCTATTTTTTCTCTCACCTCATACAGCCCTTGCCATTTGGCTAAGAACTTACTTTCGGCCGTGGGCACGAGCACTAGGACCCTGTCCCCTGGGGAGAAAGTTCTCACAGTGGCTTTCTTATTGTAGGCCTGGCTTTGCGTAGCCTGAGCCTCTACCAAATGTTCTTTTACAATCGGCATTATATTGGCTATTCTATCCTACATGGCAGCAATGTGCTCTATAACGCTCCTATAAGGTGTAGGCTCCTGTTCCCAGGTTTCCTTAGCGATGTCTAGAAGGCCCCTGGGATGTCTGCCATACAACAGCTTTGAACGGGGAAAACCCCGTTGAGGCCTGCAGTACCTCTCTGATGGCGAACATGAGGTATGGCAGCAACATATGCCAGTCCTTCCCATCCTTAGACACCACCCTCTTAAGCACTGACTTTAAGGTTTTATTAAACCTTTCGACCAGGTCGTCTGTCTGGGGGTGGTACACTGAGGTGCGCAACTGCTTAATCCTGAGCAACTTGCACAGCTCCCTTGTCACCTTGGACATAAACGGACATAACCTTGATCCGTAAGGATTTCTTTAGGCAACCCGATGCGGCTGAACATCGCAAACAATTCTTTGGCAATCAGTTTGGCCGACGTGTGCCGCAGCGGGATGGCCTCAGGATACCGGGTCGCATAATCGACTACTACCAAAATATGTTGGTGGCCACGGGCAGATTTCACTACGGGCCCCACCAGATCCATAGCGACCCGTTCGAATGGTACCTCTATAACCGGAAGCGGTACCAACGGACTTCGGTAATTTGCTGTGGGTGTGGTTAGCTGACATTCAGGGCAGGAGTCGCAAAATACCTGTATGGCTCTATACAAACCTGGCCAATAAACCTGGTCTAGTATACGGTCCTGCGTCTTCTTGACACCAAGATGGCCCCCTAGAACATGGGAATGCGCCATTTTTAATACCGCCTGGCGGAAGGGTTGGGGAACTATGAGCTGCTCAACTACTTCACCCCGAATTTTATCGACACGGTAGAGCATCTCCTGATTGACTGAAAAATGAGGAAACTGCATATCAGCCCCGGGGCTCTGGGGTACCCCATTTACTACCGTTACCTGACCCCAGACATGTGTCAGAGTGGGATCCTGATGTTGGCCTGTCCCAAAAGCAACCCTGGACACCTCAAGTTCAGGAACAGTAGTGGTTTCAGCAACTTCACCGGCTAGTACCTCTAGGGGAAAACTGTCGGGGTTACACTCTGACCCTGTGTTGGTCACCCCTACCGCCGGTATACCAGAGTAAGGGTCCTCTGGTTCAGGCTCTGGAGAGGCTTGCTCCCCTCCAGTCCATGCTTGTTGTACCCACAGAGAATTAAACAGGGGGAAGTCTCTTCCTAGTATCACATCGTATGGGATGTAGCTCGCCGTGGCGACTTTGTGCCATACCTCTCCGCACAGCGTAGCCAGGGTCACTTTCGCCGTCGGATACTCCCGGATATCTCCATGGATGCAGTTGCAACCCTCCTGCTACCGAGGGGTGTCTCAGCAACTAGGGACTCCTGCACCAGAGTCATAAGGCTTCTAGTGTCCAGTAGTGCATCGACCCGATACTGGTTGATTGTCACTGGGCAAAGGGGTGGGGCCTCTTTGGAAGCAAGGGACCCAGCGACACACACTGGCTGGGCAAAACAAGAGGACCGCCGAGCGTACCCACAGTCCATGGTCTCCCTATATAAGGGACAATCCCGAGCCATATGTCCCTAACCCTGACAGTGCCAGCAACGAATCATAGGGGGTCGCTCGGGGCCCAGGGTTGCGTTTCCTCAACGCTGGGCTTGGGTCAGTCCCTGATGAAAGTCGGGGCCCTTTCCGGGATGTCGGAGTTTGTCGTGACTCCCGTGGACCAGCAGAGCTTTTCACCAACTCTTGTGTGGCCACGTATCTTTCCAGGAGACCCGATACCTGGTCCAGGTTGGAGGGGTCTCCCTGTCCCACCCAGCTCTGGGCCCCTACCGGCAAGGTGCACACCAACCGGTCGATGACCACCCTCTCGACCATTTAGGTCGGACTTAAAGTCTCAGGCTGAAGCCATTTTTTGACCAAATGCAACAGGTCGAAGGTCTGAGACCTCGGGGGCTGAGTTTCATTGTAGGTCCATTGTTGTACTCGCTGAGCCCACACATATACATTTACCCCCAGCCGAGCGAGGATCTCACCTTTTAGCTTTGCATAGTCCTGGACATCCTCCTGGCTCAGGTCCAGGAACGCTTTCGGGGCCTCCCCTACCAGGAAAGGGGCCACCACTGCGGTCCAGTGTTCCAATGACAGCCTTTCCTGCTCTGCAGTCCGTTCAAAGATGGTGAGGAAGGCCTCCACGTCGTCCTCTAGGCTCATCTTTTGCAGTGCTGTACGGACCTTATCCTGGGCCAGCGGTTGCTGCCGACTCGCAAGTGGCGGGGTTTCCCGCAAAGCCGTGATCTGCTGTAGCAGCAACTGATTTGTTTGCTGTTGCTGCGCCACCTGTGCTGTCAGCTGGGCAGTAGCGGCTCGCTGTTCGGCATTTGCCAGGACCAGCTGCTTCACTAGTTCATCCATGTTAGTGGAGACCTCTGGCTTAAACTTTGCTGGTTGGATCCAGGACATACGATTGCGGTGTTTGCCTTATGCCCGCATCCTCCACCATATGTCAGGGATCGTTCACACTTAGTCCATAGGCAACAAAGGCAGTGACACCAAAAGTCTTGTTATTACCTTTATTTAAGGTTCTCTTTGGCTCAGTCAGCCGTAGTCTCCGGGACGCAGCCGGGTCACACAAAAAGGGGTCTGCAGTTCTGGCAGTGTTTGCTCGCACTAGTCCTATCTTCAACTCAGCCACACCCTGCACTCTGCTGCAAGTTTAAATAGGAACTGCGGACATGGACCATAACAGAAACCTGTAGTGGATCGTGGGAGATTAGCTCGGATGGCTGTTTCCAGCCTTTACTGAATAATGGCGTCAACCCACTAGTTAGTGGACACCGTAAGTTTCCTGGTTCTACTCCACTAAGCTGTGTACCTTGGTGGCACGTCCTAACACCTCTGAAACATGGACACTTTTAAAAAGTCGCCAACAACAACATCCTAGGTGGAATGTACCTTCCCTCATAGATGCATCCTGTCATTGCCTTACAATATATATATATATATATATATATATATATATATACTAGCAGAAGGACCCGACTTCGCACGGGTATATTTCATCTATTTCATTTAATGTTTCTGTGTCTCGTTGAGGAGAAAAAGTCAATGCAGCTGACATAAGTTGATTTTTACCTTCATTTTTTCAATCCCCATTGGCTGTGGAGTGGGCGTGACCTGACCGGGTCGGGTGGCGTGGTTTAGCGGGACCTTGGGGGAAGGGGGGTGCTTTTAAGTCCTTCTTTTCAGGGTGGCCTGAATTGTAGGTCAATGCCATGATAATTTATGAGGAAACACAGTGGGTAGCAGTGGAAGAAAACATCGCTTCGCACGGGTATATTTAATCTATTTCATCTAATGTTTGTGTGTGTCGTTGCAGAGAGAAAGTCATCCTCCCTCCCACCCCTGCAGCTGACAGAAGTTGATTTTTACCTTCATTTTTTCAATTCCCGTTGGCTGCGGAGTGGGAGGGGGCGTGGCCTGACAGAGTCGGGGGCGTGGTTTAGTGAGATCTGGGGTGGGGGTTTGAAGTCCTTCTTTTGAGGGTGGTGTGAATTACAGGTCAATGCCATGGTAATTTATTAGGACACGCAATGGGTAGCAGTGGAAAAAAACATTGCTTCGCATGGGTGTATTTAATCTATTTCACTTAATGTTTCTGTGTGTCGTTGCAGAGAGAAAACGTTGTTTTTTACGTTTATTTTTTCAATCCCTGTTGGCTGCGGAGTGGGAGGGGGCGTGGGCTGACCGAGTCAGGGGCGTGACTTAGCGGGACCTTGAGGGGTTGCTTTTAAGTCCTTCTTTTGAGGGTGGCCTGAATTACAGGTCAAAGCTATGGTAATTTATGAGGAAACGCAATGGGTAGCAGTGGAAGAAAACATCTTTTATTACTACTGAACGGTCGTAGTCTAAAATTAGTGTATTTCATCTATTTCATGTTTCTGTGTGTCGTTGCACAGAGAAAGTCAATGCAGCTAACAGAAGTAGATTTTTACCTTTATTTTTTCAATCCCCATTGGCTGCGGAGTGGGAGGGGGCGTGACCTGACCGGGGGCGTGGTTTAGCTGGACCTTGGGGGGGTTGCTTTTAAGTCCTTCTTTTGAGGGTGGTCTGAATTAAAGGTCGATACCATGGTAATTTATGAGGAAACGCAATCGGTAGCAGTGGAAGAAAACATCTTTTATTACTACTGAATGGTCGTAGTCTAAAATTAGTCTATTTCATCTAATGTTTCTGTATGTCGTTGCAAAGAGAAATTCACCCTCCCACCCATCCCTGCAGCTGACAGAAGTTGATTTTTTCAATCCCCGTTGGCTGTGGAGTGGGAAGGGGCGTGGCCTGACAGAGCGTGGCTTAGCGAGACCTGGGGCAGGGGTTTTAAGTCCTTCTTTGGGTGGGGGTGGCGTGAATTACAGGTCGATGCCGTGGTAATTTATGAGGACACGCAATGGGTATCAGTGGAAGAAAACATTGCTTCACACGGGTGTATTTAATCTATTTTATCTATACCTCTTTAACAGTGTCATCCACAGCACTCTGCCCCTTTAAAGCAGTGAATAGAAATGGCTGAGCTCCTCAGCTGGCTGCTAATTACCTGGCTAGGTTGTTATGGAAACCTATGTGTATGTGGAGAAAATGGCAGTTGGGATTCGAAGTGAAATGCTCCCAGACTAATATTGGCTAATGGAGATCATATTTTGGGAATATCTCGGGAACGGTACATCCTAGAGAGCTGAGACCTGGTCTACAACCTTCCCAGATATCTGATGTACCTGTGTGCCGAATTTGGTGAAAATCGGTCCAGTAGTTTGATTGCGCATAGAGAACAGACAGACGGACCGACAGAGAGAAACCCATTTTTATAATATTAAGAGACTAGCAGAAGGACCCGGCTTCGCCTTGGTATATTTCGTCTATTTCATTTAGTGTTTGTGTTTGTTGTTGCAGAGAGAACATCAATGCAGCTGACAGTAGTTGATTTTTACCTTCATTTTTTGAATCCCCATTGGCTGCGGAGTGGGAGGGGGCGTGACCTGACCGGGTCGGGGGAGTGGTTTAGCAGGACTTTGGAGGGGGTTGCTTTTAAGTCCTTCTTTTGAGGGTGGCCTGAATTAAAGGTCGATACCATGATTTATTAGGACACGCAATGGGTAGCAGTGGAAGAAAACATCGCTTCACGCGGGTATATTTAATCTATTTCATTTAGTGTTTCACTGGTTGTCGTTGCAGAAAGGAAGTCAACCTCCCAATCACCCCTGCAGCTGACAGAAGTTGAATTTTAGCTTCATTTTTTCAATCCCCGTTGGCTGCGGAGTGGGAGGGGGCGTGGCCTGACTGTTTCAGGGGCGTGGCTTAGCGAGAACTGGGGCGGGGGTTTTAAGTCCTTCTTTTGAAGGTGGCCTGAATTACAGGTCGATGCCATGGTAATTTATGAGGACACGCAATGGGTAGCAGTGGAAAAAAACTTCTTTTATTACTATTGAACAGTCGTAGTCTAATACATAAGTTATATTTATGGTAACCGGAATACCCCTGTCTGACAGACGGACAGACAGCCAGACAGAAACTCATTTTTATAATATTAAGAGAAAGAGATAATTTCCCTTTCCCCTCAAACACATGCTACAAATCCATAATATGGCACCAGAAAGAAATCTTTGGGTCTGTATGGCACCATTACGATCATCTGATTTCCTCCTCATTAAGGCTTATGTCACAGTAAAAACCTGCAACAAAAATGCATTGTAAAAAACACATATGTTTTTACTGCAGTTGCAGTTTCTAAAGTTAAAATATGTTTCACCTATTAAAACAGTGTGGGCAATTACCAAATCGCAAAACCAAATCGTAAAAATGCATGCAATTTGTATGATTTGTGATTTGTTTTTGTTGCAATTTTTACTGTGACTGTGTAAAAATATATATATGTAGCCAAAAACTGCAGCAGTTTTTAATTAGATTGTTAAGTGGCCATATTATTTTCCCATGGTACTGTTGCTTTACCTGCGAAATCGAACAGTCATTTGTAACTGCGGTTGTTACTACTGTAGGTAGGGACAGACAAAGACATTAAGTCTTAAGGCTGGAACCTACCCTGCTTTCCCTACCTACTTGCAGTACAAGCCCTAGATCGCTAGACCACAACTGGTTGATTGTCCCAATGCCATTTGCAAAGACAGACTAACAAACAAAGAGAGACAAACATAATACCAGAGTAGTACATAAATCGGTCAGAACCAAACGAGAGACAGGGAGTGGTCAGAAGACATACCAAAATTAAAACCAGACAGACTATGCATTGCCAACCAAGAGACAGCGAGTTGTCAGAAGACAAGCTGGGGTCAGAAGCATGAGAAATTCAAATAAGCACAGGAGCAAGAACAAGGAACACAGCTAGTGAGTCAAACACTATCACTAGCACTGGTATAGGGCCAGGAAGAGATGTAAATAGAGCACTGAGTCCCTGGATCGGAACCTGATAGGTCCATTGACTTGGCGCTCTATTGGGCCCATTCACACGACCATGTGAATGGGTCCGCATCTATTCCGCAATTTTGCGGAATAGATGCAGCCCCATTCACTTCAATGAGAGCGGACAGCCGTGGCTCCGCAAAAAAAAGTAGAACATGTACTATTCTTGTCCGCAATAGCGGACAAGAACAGGCATTTTGAACGGGGCGCCCGGCCGTGTGTTCCTCAAATTGCGGGAACACATGCCGGGCGGCATCCATGGTATTGCGGATCCGCAAAAATGCCGTCTGAATGGCCCCTTAATCAGACACTTTAGACACAGTAATAGAGCAGTTGAGCTAATCAGCCCACTGCTAATCTCTCCCAGCACACGCCCGCTGCAGGGAGAAACAGAGCATTGTTACTAAGGATGCTGTCATGTCACCGGGGGGCCTAGCTCAGCAATGTGTCTCTTCCTGCAAGTGCTGATGCTCAGGAACCCGCCACTGGAGCCCAGACAGGTAAATTTGTTACAGCTGTGCTGTTTTGTGCATGAAACAGCTGCTTTCTGGTAAAATGATTAAGCTTCTTTACAATTAAATTAAATTACAAACTGGAACTGTTGCATGCCGTTGCAGTTTTCAGCTGCATCGATTCTACTCTGTGTTGCTTTACCCTTACATTTTAGGAAATGCTGATATAGCCTATTGGAGTGTATTGTGGTCATAATTCAGAAGCAGGCCATTGTTATGCATTTGAGACCATTTTAAGCTGGTGCATGCTTTATAACATGACACATTATTTTACTAGAAGTAGCATTTAGAAATTTCCGGACAGAGGTCATAAAGGAATGCAAACAATCGGGGGCATTAATCAAATATGTCAGTTTTTTCAGCTTAAAATGTTGCAAGTCATGTCGTTGACGTTAAAGGGGATCTATCACAAAAACCTGTTCTATATTTTATTTATGCTCAAAAAATCTATTATATATTTGTAAGAAATAATAAATAAATAAATAAAAATTCCAATGTGTGAAATATTATAAATAAATATTAGATTTTACCATATTTACCATTTTTGGTCACCAGGGGGAGCTCTGCTGGCCAAATGAGGCTTTGAGCAACCTGTAAGTAGGCTTGCTGCAAAAAAGTGGGTGGTACCAATGACATCACCAATTCACACCTTCAGCGGTGACATCACTGCTTCAGCAAGATAATATGAGACAATGGCTTAGTTACAAAAACACAGATCTCTGCTCCTCAGGCTCCTCCCCCACTGGTCACATGGCCGATTACATCACTAAGGTCCTACAGCCCCAAGAACCTCCATCTACTCTGTTTCTGAGTCCTGGGCCGCTCACCCCAGCAGTACACTCAGCAAAAATTGTCTGCACTGCTGGGGTGAGCTGCCATAGAATTTAGAACAGGCAGCCTAATGAAGACAAGGACGCTGCTGCAGGAGTGAGGAGCAGGCACAGTGGGCTTCCCCCAGCAGCAAGGAGGGAGGACCTGGCTGTGTGTTACTGGTGTCATCACAGGGGCGGGCTCACATCTTCCATTCATTCTCTATAGGGTCGGCAGTGACTGAGGAAACCTATGTACATGCCTGCCGTAAGTGAGGTGCCATTGTGTTGTAAACCCAGACTGTCACACTTTACTTCCAACATGGCAGCCCCCATGTAAGGCAAGAAAACTGAATAAAAAAAAAACATTTACACAATTTGAAAAATACATTATGTTAAAACCTGCTTTTGTTATGTTGTAAAACATATCAAAATGTTTTTCTTCGCGATAGTGTCCCTTTAAGTTTTCTGCTTTTGGTGAAATGTTGTGACACTTGCTGAGCCTTGCCACTTTTTAAAATGGTCTATGTTTAAGGGACAAAACTGAGATTAGACCTTGATTATGGCAAATTTACTACAGTATGTGCGCCCTTTGCAAAAGTTACATCTCTACATCAGGCAAGCCCCTGGTCTATACATATATGGGTAAACCACATTGCAATCATGCCAAATATATTATTAAGGTGCATCATTTCATAAACCTGGCACAGACACACAATGCAAAGACAGACAGAAAAATTACATAAAAACAGCTGCAAATGATAAATGTACCCCAATGAC
Organism: Rhinella marina; assembly: GCA_900303285.1. Classification (NCBI taxonomy): domain Eukaryota; kingdom Metazoa; phylum Chordata; class Amphibia; order Anura; family Bufonidae; genus Rhinella; species Rhinella marina. Next base: position 55,003 of record ONZH01020717.1, on the reverse strand, counting down.
CATAATATTAAATTATATCGTAGGATTTAAACACTGCTGAGCTGTCATGAAGAGCAACCAAGCATTACCAACTCTCAGCAACAGCCTTAACTATAGACATAATACAAAATAGATCTGTGGGTTCATGTGGCATACTCCAAATGCTTGCCTACAATTTGAATGATGAAAATTTACAGATCAGTGCCTGTCCTTATCTGACACATATAGAACATAACATGGTATTTTTATTATAAGATATAAAGTATATGTTATTCACGGTAATTTAAATGGTAGTTTGATAAAATCAGAAACCTGCTCGGTTGTTGTCCCCTGACTTCTCTCATTGCCAAGGCTTTATCATTATAGTCTGAACATTTTATGGTTTGCACATCATTCTTTCCCTCGCTACAGAACACGTCCAAATCTTTCAATTATACCTAATCCCTGTTTTCTCTCCACTCCTGATTTTAACTAAAAGGAACTAATGGATATCACTGACCAAAACATTGACGTGTAAATTAGGCCTTGGTTTCATCAAACTCCTTAATTGTGTTAAAGGAGAACTGTCGTCAAAAATTAGAAATATATCTAAAATGTTAAAACATGCAATGTAAGTTTTAGAATTTTTTGTGCTTATAATTTTTTTTACCATTAAAGGAAATATTTAAAAAATTCATAATAATTGTGTAGAACTTCCTATGTTGACCAGCAGGGGGAGCACAACTGAAAAGTTGAGTGTAGGGAAGCCGTCTGTAGCCCAGTGCTGTAAACTGTTATCTGGGTATTCACACCTCCTGTGACATCACGCTGCTCTTACTTGCTTATCTGATAACAAGAGATTGTGTTCCACAATACAGTGTCCAGCGGCCATCTTGTTGTGGTCTGCACTGTGATAGCATAGGAGGCACAGTCAGCAATGTTATTTCCAATTGTTATGCTGATTATTCCTCCACCACAGGGATTTTCTCCACTGACAGGTAGCAGAGTTATGCTATTCACACGAGCGGGAGACTCGCATGTCTCCCGCAACGCATCTACAGGGCTGGACTCGGCACTGACAGGGATCACATAGCATTATATGCGATCCCAGTCAGTGCCGGAGTCCAGCCCTGTAGATGAGTTGCGGGAGACATGCGAGTCTCCCGCTCGTGTGAAAGGGGCATTAGGGTGGTAGTGCATGAGTGCATGAGTTTGATCTGACATCACTGTATTTATTATCCCTGTACAGTGACATCACTGTGTTTATTATCCCTGTACGGTGACATCACTGTATTTATTATCCCTGTACTGTGACATCACTGTTTATTATCCCTGTACTGTGACATCACTGTATTTATTATCCCTGTATGGTGACATCACTGTGTTTATTATTAGTGTTGAGCAAGCTGCTGGACGGGAGGAATCACTACAAAGAAGATTTTTTTAAGATTATTTAATTATTTTTGAAAAAAAACGGCGTGGGGTCCCCCCTTTTTTCCTTCTCCAGCCAGATACAACCAGCAGCGGCAGCCTGACACTACCAGGGTGGGAAGGGACACGGTTATTGGCCCTTCCCAGCCTAACGGTACCAGCCTGCAGCCACCCCAGAACCGGACCCTCAATTTAGAAGGTCCGGTCCTGCGGGTACCTGGCTCTTCCCGTCACCCCTGGTGGCGGTGAGTGCCGGGGTAATAGATGTTGGGGTTAGTGCTGGCCGGTATGCTAAGCCCAGTATTAGTAATCAGGGCCGTCTGTAGATAGCCGTGATTACTAAAACTGCAATGTTGTAAAAAAACACACACACTTATAAAATAGTTTATTGAAATAAATACTCCCCCCAGACCCCTGTTTGACCATTTTATTTAAAAAATAAAAAAGCTGGTCCGACGTAATCCACCGAATCCGACGTAGTCCTCATCATTCACGATCCTGAAAAATAGAAAACAAACAAACAAACAAAAAAACAAACAAACAAACACAAACCACTTACCTCCTCAGGCTTCTTCTTTGTAGTGATTCCTCCCGTCCAGCAGCTCGCTCAAGACTAATAATAAACATTGTGATGTCACCGTACAGGGATAATAAATACAGTGATGTCACAGTACAGGGATAATAAACACAGTGATGTCACCGTTCAGAGATAATAAATGCAGTGATGTCACAGTACAGGGATAATAACCATAGTGATGTCACAGTACAGGGATAATAACCACAGTGATGTTACAGTACAGGGATAATAACCACAGTGATGTCACAGTACACGGATAATAAACACAGTGATGTCACAGTACAGGGATAATAACCACGGTGATGTCACAGTACAGGGATAATAACCACGGTGATGTCACAGTACAAGGATAATAACCACAGTGATGTCACAGTACAGGGATAATAACCACAGTGATGTCACTGTACACGGATAATAACCACAGTGATGTCACTGTACACGGATAATAAACACAGTGATGTCACACTACAGGGATATTAAACACAGTGATGTCACAGTACAAGGATAATAAACACAGTGATGTCACAGTACAGGGATAATAAACACAGTGATGTCACAGTACATTGATAATAAACACAGTGATGTCACAGTACAGGGATAATAAACACAGTGATGTCACAGTACATTGATATTAAACACAGTGATGTCACAGTACAGGGATAATAAACACAGTGCAGTCCCCTCACAGAAAGTTAAAAAAAATAAAAACCTTATACTTACCTTTTTTTCTAGCTGCAGAATCACCAGCAGATCTTCTCTTGTCTGGAGGGGGTGGAGCCAATTATGACTGATGGCAGGCCCCGCCCCCGCCCAGACCTGAGGCAGAAGGTACGGAGAGAGGTACGGAGAGGGGAGGTGAGAGGGGGGGGGCTCAGAGGATGAAAGAAGCAGGCAGCCGATTCCGGCTGTCTGCTTCTTCTTGCAATAGGCAACTGTCTCTGCGTCCTATGGATGCAGAGACAGCTGCCAGAGAACGGGACATATAATGGGTGTCCCCTCCGATGTCATGTTACTGAAGTCTTCTATAACATGGCGCCAGAGGGGGTAGGCTATGTATGTGTAAAGCGCCTGCGCTTTACACATACACAGCGCTCCCATGATTTTTCAATAGGGTCGGCTCCGTCCGCACTGGGAATGGAGCATACGACCATAAGTCATTTGTCTATGTGTCGTTCAGTGACACATAGACACGTGACTATGAAAATGGCAGCCCCCATAAAGTTACAAAAATGTAAAATACACAAAACACAATGCACACATAATAAACTTCATTATACATATAAAAATTATTTTTAATGTTTTATAACATATGTTTTTTATTTTTTTCACGATAGTGTCCCTTTAAGTTACCTTTTGAGGTCTAGTTCACACGTCAGTGTTTTGGTCAGCGACTTCCGTCAGTGATTATGAGCCCAAACCAGAAGCAGGTAAAAACACAGAACAGGTGCAAATTATACTTTATCTCAGTATAGGTGTAATTCCTGGTTTTGGCTCACAATTACTGATCGAAATTTTAAATCTTCCTTTAAAACGTGCACACTGATGTGTGCAAGAGGCCTTAGATGGTAAAACAAGTTTAAGAAGATGATGTACTCTGCACAGCTAAAGCTTAAACGCTAAATGTGAAGATCTATGGGATTCCACATGCAGTTTTTTGTTAGAGATTGCCCAGAAAAAAATTGGATAGATTTACTAATACTATAGATGCCATCAAGAAGTGGATGTGGCATTTTTGTGGCCCCAAGTAAAGGTAGGTCTGGCCTCTGTCAGCTCTCTAAGCTTTGCTCTATCAGCCTGCTAAGTTCTGCCCCCATTGGCCTGCTTAGCAATGCAGCCTGGGCATTTCTGCTTCAACTTTGCTGCTGGGAATTCGTTAATGTGGGCCAATATATATTTCATTACCTTTAAAGGTTAGGGGCACCTTTGGAGGTAATTTTTTTTATTATTGCATTCTACTCACTTTGGTTAAAAGTAATTTTTTCAAATGGTCTTTAAATGTACCAATTGATAGAACATGGGCCATGAAAATTATGTTGATGTCGATGTTGATGTCGACCTGCTGTACCAGGTGTCCACCGTGCATGCACCTTGTCACACATCAGCAATTGCAAGGAGCGACCCACATTCTTCACCACGTGAGAGTACAAGGCAGAAACAGCTTTTTGGGAGAAATAATGCTGGCTAGGTATCTTCCAGCAGGGCTGAGCATACATCATAAGCTACCTAAGGTCAACAGACTGTACTAAATAAGCTTCATCTGAAGTGAACCTGAAAAGCTTTGGGGACTTTTTTGGCAGACATATTTTTGTGAAATTCGTAACAAAGCCGGTTCATTATGAACTGATTTGCTTATCCTTATATCCTTTATCCTAAAATAACATGATATATAATTATTAGTTGCATACTTGTTCAATTTTACTTTTGACTTTCCATCTATTTTCTTATCTGTCACCTACCATTCAATCTGCTATTCTATTTTGCTTTTTCCTGTTATTTTTTTTCTGTGCAAGTTTGTGACCAGTTAAACTGCAATTGTCACTCCAATTTAGGTCTTGTTTTATGCTTCTGCAAATACACGTAACTTCAGAATATCTATTTGCCTGAAAAAAATGCTTTCACAGGGGAAAAAAGCATTTCTCAGTTTGATCGTCAAGTAAAATAGTTTTGATGCCTTTAGATAATCCCGTGCAGAAATAATCTATCAGTGTAACCTTTTCCTTTGTCATAAATGTCACAGATAATGGCTGAAAGTGATATGTGTTCTTTTGCCCAAGCTGTGAGAGGGAACTCCAGGGGGTGGCATTATAGTCAACAACTGAGTATGTGCAGTATTATTTTTGACATCCAATTACAAAATTCCCTCAACAAATATGACAGCAATGTCTTCACACTTACGCCGCATAGATACATATGCATCTGAAGTCAACAGCCCTTTACTATCTTATCATCGTAGTGAACAAATATTGAGTTGTACTCAATATTTGCAAACTGACTCTTACAATGCACTAGTAGGTGAAGATTAACCCAAAATGAAAAGTAGTAGCCTTTATCATTTAATGCGTAGACACAACTTATAAGTCTTTACTTCTATGGAAATTCCAATTGGCTATGAACAGGTGTCTAAGCATAAGGAAATAATATTGACCATCATGGCAGCCAAATACAGGTTACCGTTTAAATCCTCCTGCATTCTGTCTATCAGGGTCAAGAGGGTGGGGTAGACTGAGTAGAAGGCCACTTGGACTGTCAGTGAGGGAGGGCACAATCCATAGGCTACAAAAGCCAAAACAATACTTTAAATGTGTTTTTGTATGACCAGTTTTAGTCTTTATAGTACAATACTACTTCCTGATAACTGCTCCCATCATTGACCCATATAAAGGGGACCTACTGTAAGCTATTTTATATGCGGTATGTGTAAATGGTACGGAGCACTTTGCTTCAGTGCAACTACATTATCTCATCTAAAAGCTTTCAGGCTATACTTCAGAAACCAAGAGAGTGAAGTCTAACACCTGCCCATAGGCCCCAAGAGAGCTTGTCTCACTCCTACTGCCAATGGCACAAGATGTACAACTAAAATAAGCTGAGAAGATAAAGACTATTGACTTTCCAGTGGCATGAAACTAAGGGCCCTATTAGATTGCATGATTTTTGTGCCAATTATTAGGGACAATTGTTCATAGCAACACTCATAATTGGCCCATAAAGTCAAGCAACGATCAACCATTAAATGAGTAAAAGTTTGTTCATCAGCTAATGAGAATCTTTCATCAGGATGAAAAATGTCAGAATATCGCATCACATATCTCTGGGTAATCATTGATGTGCTGACAATAATCAATAACGATGAAGGAGGGAGGAACAACTGTGGTATCAATCATTCCTCCCGCTTTCAGCTTGCATTGCCCTTTATAATCAGGCCAGTGCAGATGTGCACTGATGGATCCATTGGCACTCGCACTCTCTGAACATTGGGCAGTGTAATACAGCCCTTAAGTAAAAGTTTGCTCTGGGCAGATAAATAAGTACATTTGCAACAATATGCAATTAATTTACAACTTTTTGTGAAACATTTCGAGAGAGTCGAGATATAAGGCAATCAGGGCACTTGCATTTCAGGGTGAATTTATACAGACTCCAATAGATTATTAAGACATTTGCTCATCTCTAGTCACTCATAGAACCTCTGCAGTATGGGACTCTTCATATCTGTTAATGATGTTGTATATTACTACCAGATTAATTCTAAGCTGTGTCCTGAAGGGGCAAATTTAAATTGGAAATAATAGCATTGCTTTAAAGTGGTGTCAACATGGAGAGGCTGGAAGTTTGTTCTTGATTCATGGATTAAGGCTACTTTCACACTAGCGTTGTTTTCCGGTATTGAGATTCGGCAGAGGATCCCAATACCGGGAAAAAGGTTTCCCTTTAGTCCTCATGCATTCTGAATAGAAAGAGATCCGTTCAGGATGCATCAGGATGTCTTCCGTTCTGTCAGCATTTTGTTTTGTGACCGGACATGAAGCCGCTGCAAGCTGCGGATTGGTGTCTGGGCATAAAAACGGGGAAAGAAAAACAAACTGAAACCAATGTAAGTCAATGGTGACGGATACACTTTTTGACCGGATCTCAATACCGGAATTAACAATGCAAGTGTGAAAGTAGCCTAAGCTTGTTTTCTTGAAAGCCCTTTGTGTACGCATTAACAGTCAAGTCAGTTGGTTTTGGAGTTTGCATGAATTGGGACAATACTATATTGGTAAACAAATACCCTGTTCTGGCACAATTATTATTATTAAATAATATGACTCCTAAACACAATTTATAAAAATGAAGATGAAGTTATCAGTGTACATTTTTTATCAAACTATTTAATCTTACTTACAGTACCAACTTTACAGCTACATCTTTGAAGTGGGTCCCTATGCTATTAGGTGCAACACTGTATGGTGACTGCAGTAACAACACCAGAAAGGGGGATATTCCAACTGCCCAACAACATCAGGTAAAGCCCCCTTGGCTGTAAATCACACTACCCCACAATCACAGCACCATGGCACCAACAATAGCCACTATGGAGCACATCACCATATCAGCAGATCTATATCGTTTTGAACATGTAGATAAAATTATTCATGCAGTTACATGCAGTTGATGTGTATTTATCAAACCCCACAAGGTAAATGATGGATTGCATCCAAGAGTTTTTAAAGAACTCAGTTCTGTTATTCTTATTGTGCTCCTGTTCATAATTTTTAGTGATTCCCTAGCAATTGGTATGATGCCTATATGGCACCTGGCAAATGTGGTGCCTATATTGAAAATGGGCTCTTGGTTTTCCACAGGTAATTAGAAACCCAGTAAACATAACTTCCGTTATAGAAAAAAGGTTTGAAGGACTCTTAAGGGAGCTATATACAGGAGTTTGTGACTGTTAAAAATATTACAAGTGATAGCCAGCATGGGTTTACCAAGGACAGAAGTTGTCAGACTAACCTGATTTGTTTTTGAGGAGATGAGTAGAGGCCTGGACAGAGGGGCGGCTGTGGATGTAGTGTTCTTAGATTTTTCAAAAGCATGTGATAATGTTCCTCACAAATTTTTAGTAGGTAGGATAAGGTCTATAGCCTTAGAAAGTATAGTTTGTAATTGAATTGAAAACTGGCTGAAGGCTCACGTCCAGAGACTCATGGTTAATGATTGCTATTCTAAATGGTCCCAGTTATAAGTATTGCACTCAGTGCTGTTCAGTGCCAGGTCCCCTATTATTTCATTTATTTTTTAATGACATAGAGGATCAGATTAATAACACTGTTTCTGCTTTTACAGATGACACCAAACTACTGTATGTAGTACTACGCAGACTATGGAAAAGGTCCATAAAATATAAGCTGACTTAAACACTAAATGTTTAGGCATCCGCTTAGCAAATGATATTCAATGTGAATAAATGTAAAGTTATACATCTGGGTTAATCTGGGTTACATGCCTCATATTTCCTAGGAGGAGTAACACTGGGAGAGTCACTGTAGAGAAGGATTTGAGTGTGCTTGTAAATCATGTCAATCAGCAACTTCTAAGGCAAGTGGGATATTGTCATGTGTTATACAGAGAATGAGCCCGGGGCAGGGATATAATAAACGTTTCAAAAAACATTACAAAACTTTGATGCTGTCTCATCTGGAATATGCAGCTCAGTCCTGGGCACCAATCCATGGATGAATCCAGGATGTCCAGGAGATGGAAAAAGTGCAAAAAAGAGCGACTAAACTGATAAGGGGCATTGCGGTTCTTAGTTATGAGCACAAAACTAAAAAGAATTCCATTTATTACATTTTGAGAAGAGGCATAAAAGGGAAGCAAAAATTAATTTATTCAAATATATAAATGGTGCATACAGAAAATATGGTGTAAAGTTGTTCCATGTAAAATCACCTCAAAAGACAAGGGGGCACTGCCTCGGTCTGGAGATGAAAAAGTTCAGTCTCCAGAGGTGACAATGCTTCTTTACTATAAGAACTGTAAATCCGTGGAATAGTATAACTCAGGAGGTGGCAACGGCAGGAAAACTTGACAGTTTAAAAAAAGGCTTAGATGGGGCTACTTTCAGATCTATGGCATTGTGATCCAGTCATTAGTTCCGGCAGAGAATGTTGCGATTGGCCGGACCCGCAGCATGCACCGGTTTCTGTCTGGCCAATTCTCTGCATTTTTGCCAAATTGTGGCCAGATCTCTACCCGATCTCTTTATAGTTAATGGGGCTGGCAGGCATTCTGGTTGCATCCGGCAGTGCCAGATCTGAAGAATTCAGACAGGCTGTTCTCTGTCAGAACTGTAGTACTGTGCAATCTATGGAAGACGTCTATAAACTATAAGCTGACTTGGACACTGAGGAGGTCATTTACTATTCTGAAATATGCCTAAATTAGTTGTATTTCATGCACAGATGGCGGCACAACAGTTAGTTGCGCCACTATCTGTGACTTTGCCGCACTCACACCAAGTCTAAAATTGTGAGCCTATAGTGGGCGGGGAAGGGGACAGGCCAGCAGGCCCGTGTCATTCATGATTTACTAAACCTGGTTTAAGCGTAGAAAGTGGTCTAAATATAAGACAGCTTTGAAGTGTTCTTACATTTAGAACTTGCGCTGGATGTACCAAAGTTGTGGAGAGGTACGTGCCTTTTCATAACTTCGGCAGAACCACCAACAGCTATGGGGCTTTATTAAGCCCAGCATCTAAAATACCCGTCTTAATAAATGTGACCCTAGCTTTAGAACCAAATAAGTTTAATACTGTCCTTATGCAAATGTCTGGTTCTCACTTCTGTATTTTAAAATTCACATTCCCACCCATTCTTTGGTTGAACTTTGAGGACTTACGCCTTTTTTCAACCCGTACTATGTAACTATGAATGTAATTTCCAAATGTGGAGTAAACCTAGCCTAATATATTCATATTCCACAGTGCAATATCAAGGGTTTTGTATGACATTAAACAGTATACACCATGTAGCATCAAAATATAAACAAAATTATAATGTGCAAGCCATAGACAGGTTAAAGAAGAGATGACTAGCGTATTTCCAAGTTCCCAAATGTAATATTAAAGTCCAGTGTTGGGCTCCATAAATGTGTTTATTTAGAGTGCTGTTTTGTGTGGTACTCTGAATAGCATTTCAAACTTGGAGAAGTGGAGAGAAAAAAAAACAAATGTAAATTATGTTTTACAAAAGTTTATGTTTACATGATAATTTCTTTCGATCTTCTAGTAGAAAGTCATTAGCATATTAAATTCCTTGGAGGATTGATAAATGAATACTTGTAAGTTCAATGCACATGTCTTGGAATGCTGTACCACTAATTTGCCTGTACACTTTTTGTGCTTGTAATTAGTATTCATTTTACTATGCACTTCCTAAATGATGTTAATTGGCTTGATAAAACTCCAGCATACGTGCTTTTTTCAAATCACAAAGTGAATTCAAGTATTTTTAGTTTTCCATGGGGTCAAGATGTGTAATATGAGTAATGTAATTTAGAATAAAATACATTGAAATCGTAACGAGAGGGCAAATACAGTTTATCAATACTGTAAAATTTCGAAGTGGCAAAGGCATCATTCTTCCAAGATGTATCAGTATCATTAGTGCTTTCCATTTCAGTAATTTGAATAATGAAGTCTAATTTGTTTCCAATCGTTACATATAATTTATGATAGGTGAATGAAGTAGTGTTGTGTTCTAAAGTTTGAAAGTTACTTTGCGAGAAAATTCTAATGGCATGTAATTAGGTGATAAATTCAAACTGCAATCAAAAGATTAGCATGGAATGTATTATTTACTAAATGTAATGATTTATTTAGGATGAACATAACATATGACTTGATATCTAATGTATTTACTTCACTTGCGGCTACTTGTAACTGGGTTTCCATTAATTTACAACCACATTTTTTAAACTGATTTCATGGGCTCACATAGTACATTACTACATGGTGGCTTTTTATGGCACCATTTACAAAGATATTCTTCCCTAGAAGCTATATTTATATGTTAGAATAATCTGTAATTTAGCAGTTGGTAGAGCATGATGGATATTTTTTTATGAAATTAATACATACAGAATACTGAGGTATGGTGCCATATTACAGCTCCATACAATCCGCCGGTCTTCAAGGGGTTGCAATATTAATTTCCACCCAAAACTTAAATAAAGTAACTTTACAAATGTTTTTATTAATTTTTTTAGCATTTCTTTATTTTGTGTCTCAATTCGTAAAAATGACTAATTGCAATTTCCGTTCAAAATTCTGGTGGTTTGGGCCAAACATCATTATATGATGACCTAACAGTGCATAAGTGTCATCTGATTTCCCAAAATGAAATGTTTTCTGGTAAGATCAATCACCTTTATGTGTGATGTTCCAGTTAAACACCATGTAAACTGAAAGCAGTACAAAATAGGCAAAGCGTGTTTCAAACATCTAGAACATGGACTACAGCTGAAAATTTCAAACTTCCTTGGGGTTCTACTGGTCTAAACCAGGGTTGCAACCTTTTCTTAACTTTTACAGAGTTTCAGGAATTTTTTTTATTATTACATTTTCAAATACATGGTATGTTTAGTACAAATAAGGACCTCTGATATGGCTAGCCACCAGACCAAGTTGTGGGAGGGGTATGCTATACAAAGAAAGGTGTACTATATCATCCACTAGTACTGTCTCTTCTCCAATGTGAGGAAAGCTGGACGCATTACCAGCTTGTCACTATATGAAGTGTGCAGAGCCAGGCAGAATATTCCTTACTTATTACTCTCTCAGTCTCTGATTTGGCAGTTTGGTCCCTTAGTGTCCATGTATGCAGGCACTAGCTTGAATGCAGGACTTGTAATCTCATTGGTAGCAGTCTGTCTCTCTTATCTTCTATGGGCAACATTCTAGGAAGGTACAGTATCTATCACACCATGCACCACTTATTGTATCCTTATGATTGCAACAGCTCCCATGTGTGCTATACATGTATAAAAACATGTGGTATACTGATCTCTCAGCTCAAGCCTGTGTTTCACCCTTCATTGCCTAAGAAGCTGTTGGAGGGGAAAAGCTAGCGTCATGCTAAGGGATCAGCATTAGAGATGAGCGAGTAGTGAAATATTCGAAATTTCGAAATTCGATTCGAATAGACCGCGAAATTCGACTATTCGACCAGATATCGAATCCCATTAAAGTCTATGGGGAAAAAATGCTCGCCACTTGGAAATCTCAATTCGACCACTTGGAGGTCACCAAGTCCACCCTGGAACCTCAGAAAAGGATGCCAACACTGCTGGAATGCAACTAGGACAGCAGGGGAAGCATGTCTGGGTGCATATAACGCGCCCAAGTCGCACTATTACGCCACTATCACAGCCTCTCAACAATACACTCCAAACACAATATAACCCCTCTGTAAAGTGAGACCATACAAGGAAACCTTCTTTCCTCTACATTGCCATGGACCCCAAGCCAAACTAGACAAAAAAGAAGATGAAATTCTGCACCCCTTAAAATCACGTTGCCTATGACAACCACAGATGGCATAGGCAAGGGGGAAAGCAAATAGACCCCACCCCTAATTGTCATTGTGTGTGTGTGTGAGATGTGGTCAGACATGTCTTCTTTAAAATGTAAAAACAACTCAAAAACACATGCAGAAGCCTTAAAATGCCCAAATTGTTGGCGCTTGAGATGTCAGTGACCCGACCTGGCCCAGTGTCATGTCTAGCAGGTAAAGCAGTGGGGATGTTGAGGGATGCATAGGACCGCAAAAGGCAGGAAGAGGCCGTGGGCTGGCCAGAGGCTCATGGAAAATTTTGTGGAGGCCCAAGAGGTGAGACGTCTTAAAAATTGTGTGGAGGCTAAAGAGGTGAGACCTCTTAAACATTTTGTAGAGCCCCAAGAGGTGAGACCTCTTAAAAATTATGTGGAGGCCCAAGAGGTGAGACCTCTTAAAAATTATGTGGAGGCCCAAGAGGTGAGACCGCTTAAACATTTTGTGGAGGCCCAAGAGGTGAGACCTCTTAAACATTTTGTACAGGCCCAAGAGGTGAGACCTCTTAAAAATTATGTGGAGGCCCAAGAGGTGAGACCTCTTAAAAATTATGTGGAGGCCCAAGAGGTGAGACCTGTTAAAAATTATGTGGAGGCCCAAGAGGTGACACCTCTTAAACATTTTGTGTAGGCCCAAGAGGTGAGACCTCTTAAAAATTATGTGGAGGCCCAAGAGGTGAGACGTATTAAAAATTATGTGGAGGCCCAAGAGGAGAGACGTGTTAAAAATTATGTGGAGGCCCAAGAGGTGAGACCTGTTAAAAATTATGTGGAGGCCCAAGAGGTGAGACCTGTTAAACCTTTTGTGGAGGCCCAAGAGGTGAGACCTGTTAAAAAGTTATGTGGAGGCCCAAGAGGTGAGCAATAAATATATACATTTTTCTTATTTACGGAGCAATTCTACGGCGGTTAAGGAGGAGGAGGAGGAGGTGGAGGAGGAAATGGCACTTCATACAGATGGCACTTCACTTTTGGCTGCTTTCCACTGTTAACCTCTTAAACCTTTTGTGGAGGCCCAAGAGGTGAGACCTGTTAAAAATTATGTGGAGGCCCAAGAGGTGAGCCATAAATATATACATTTTTCTTATTTACGGAGCAATTCTACGGCGGTTAAGGAGGAGGAGGAGGAGGTGGAGGAGGAAATGGCACTTCATACAGATGGCACTTCACTTTTGGCTGCTTTCCACTGTTAACCTCTTAAACCTTTTGTGGAGGCCCAAAAGTTGAGACCTGTTAAAAATAATGTGGAGGCCCAAGAGGTGAGACCTGTTAAACATTTTGTGGAGGCCCAAGAGGTGAGACCTGTTAAACATTTTGTGGAGGCCCAAGAGGTGAGACCTGTTAAACATTTTGTGGAGGCCCAAGAGGTGAGACCTGTTAAACATTATGTGGAGGCCCAAGAGGTGAGACCTCTTAAACATTTTGTGGAGGCCCAAGAGGTGAGACCTGTTAAAAATTATGTGGAGGCCCAAGAGGTGAGCCATAAATATATACATTTTTCTGATTTACGGAGCAATTCTACGGCGGTTAAGGAGGAGGAGGAGGCGGAGGTGGAGGAGGAAATGGCACTTCATACAGATGGCACTTCACTTTTGGCTGCTTTCCACTGTTAACCTCTTAAACCTTTTGTGGAGGCCCAAAAGGTGAGACCTGTTAAAAATAATGTGGAGGCCCAAGAGGTGAGACCTGTTAAACATTTTGTGGAGGCCCAAGAGGTGAGACCTGTTAAACATTTTGTGGAGGCCCAAGAGGTGAGACCCGTTAAAAATTATGTGGAGGCCCAATAGGTGAGACCTCTTAAACATTTTGTGGAGGCCCAAGAGGTGAGACCTGTTAAAAATTATGTGGAGGCCCAAGAGGTGAGACCTGTTAAACATTTTGTGGAGGCCCAAGAGGTGAGACCTGTTAAACATTTTGTGGAGGCCCAAGAGGTGAGACCTGTTAAACATTTTGTGGAGGCCCAAGAGGTGAGACCTGTTAAACATTTTGTGGAGGCCCAAGAGGTGAGACCTGTTAAAAATTATGTGGAGGCCCAAGAGGTGAGACCTGTTAAACATTTTGTGGAGGCCCAAGAGGTGAGACCTGTTAAACATTTTGTGGAGGCCCAAGAGGTGAGACCTGTTAAACATTTTGTGGAGGCCCAAGAGGTGAGACCTGTTAAACATTTTGTGGAGGCCCAAGAGCGTTAAATTGGGGCAAGGAGACCTGTTAAACATTTTGTGGAGGCCCAAGAGGTGAGACCTGTTAAACATTTTGTGGAGGCCCAAGAGGTGAGACCTGTTAAACATTTTGTGGAGGCCCAAGAGGTGAGACCTGTTAAAAATTATGTGGAGGCCCAAGAGGTGACACCTCTTAAACATTTTGTGGAGGCCCAAGAGGTGAGACCGGTTAAAAATTATGTGGAGGCCCAAGAGGTGAGACCTGTTAAAAATTATGAGGAGGCCCAAGAGGTGAGACCTCTTAAAAATTATGTGGAGGCCCAAGAGGTGAGACCTGTTAAAAATTATGAGGAGGCCCAAGAGGTGAGACCTCTTAAACATTTTGTGGGGGCCCAAGAGGTTGAAACCTCTTAAACATTTTGTGCAGGCCCAAGAGGTGAGACCGGTTAAAAATTATGTGGAGGCCCAAGAGGTGAGACCGGTTAAAAATTATGAGGAGGCCCAAGAGGTGAGACCTCTTAAACATTTTGTGGAGGCCCAAGAGGTGAGCCATAAACATATAAATTTTTCTTATTTACGGAGCAATTCTACGGCGGTTAAGGAGGAGGAGGAGGTGGAGGAGGAAATGGCACTTCATACAGATGGCACTTCACTTTTGGCTGCTTTCCACGGTTGGAGAAGCAAAGTCCGGGTCAATCCACTTGCTGTTCATTTTGATTAGCGTCAGCCTGTCGGCACTGTCGGTTGACAGGCGGCTGCGCTTATCGGTTATAATGCCCCCGGCTGCGCTGAACACCCTTTCTGATAGCACGCTGGCGGCAGGGCAGGCAAGCACCTCCAAGGCGTACAGGGACAGTTCCAGCCACGTGTCCAACTTGGAGACCCAGTAAGTGTAGGACGCCGAGGGATCGGGGAGGACAGGGTTACGGTCTGCCAGGTACTCCCGCAACATCCGCCGATACTTGTCCCTCCTGCTGATAGCGGGCCCCGCAGTGATGGAAGTTGCACGAGGGGGTGCCATGAACGTGTCCCACACCTTGGAGAGTGTTCCCCTGGTGGCTGTGGGCCTGATGGATGTTGTGGGACTCTGGGAGACCCTCTCCTCTCTGCCGCCAGCGATGGTGGGTGGGAAAATCTCCATCATGTTCTGCACGAGTTCCCTCTGGTATTCCAGCAATCGATTCGTCCTCTCCTCTACTGGAATAAAAGAGGAGACGTTATCTTTATACCGGGGGTCCAGGAGTGCGAAGACCCAGTACAGTTTGTTCTCCACTATCCGGACAACACGTGTGTCCCGGGAAAAGCAGCCCAGCATGAAGTCAGCCATGTGTGCCAGACTCTGAATAGGCATGACCTCACTGCCCCCACCAGAAGGATCACTTGCCATTTCCTCCTCTTCCTCTTCCGCCTCCTCTCCGCCCCATCCGCGCTGAACCAATGGGACGCACACAGCCTGACTGCTACCCTCGCCGCCAGCATCCTCCTCCTCTTCCACAGCCACCTCCACGTCGTCCTCCTCCTCATCCTCCTCCTCCTGCAACTGCCACCGTGAAGCAGACAAAAGTGTGGTCTGACTGTGTAGCTCCGTTGCGTCTCCTCCTACCCCCGTCTCCTCTGCGTGCAATGCGTTCTCCCTTATTGCGATGAGCGATTCTTTAAGGACGCCTAGGAGCGGGATGGTTACGCTCACTATAGCGTCCTCGCTGCTGACCTTCTTGGTGGACTCCTCAAAGATACGCAGTACATCGCATATGTCTGCCATCCATGGCCACTCGTGGTTGGCAAACTGAGGGAGCTGAGTTGGAGGCACGCGTGGATTCATAATCTGGTACTCCATCAATGCTCTCTGCTGCTCACACACCCTGGCCAACATGGAATAGGTGGAATTCCAGCGAGTGGGCAGGTCGCACAACAGCCGATGTTCAGGCAAATGGAGGCGTTGCTGGAGTTTTTTTAAGCTAGCAGCAGCTACAGTTGACTTCCGAAAGTGAGCGCACAAGCGCCGCACTTTCACCAGTAGCTCTGCCAGATTGGGGTAAGTCTTCAGAAATTTTTGGACTACCAGATTAAAAACGTGGGCCAGGCATGGTACGTGATTGAGTTCGGCAAGCTCCAGAGCCGCCACCAGGTTACGGCCGTTATCGCACACGACCATGCCTGGTCCTAGCTGCAGCGGCGACAGCCACATCTCCGTCTGCTGCAATATGGCGTCCCTCACCTCTGGGGCGCTGTGCTTCCTGTCGCCCAAGCTGATGAGCTTTAGCACCGCCTGCTGACGTCTCCCCGCGCCAGTGCTGCAACGCTTCCAGCTAGCGGCTGAGGGCGATGTTAAGGCAGAGGAGGAGGAGGAGGAGGAGGAGGAGGGGGGTTTATCAGAACCCATGCTGGCAATCTTGGGCGGGGGTGGTAGGTAGGCCGTCTCTGTTTGCGACCCCGTCCCCGCTTCCACTACATTCACCCAGTGTGCCGTCAAAGAGATGTAGCGTCCCTGGCCGCAAGCGCTTGTCCACGAGTCGGTGGTCAAGTGGACCTTTGCGCTGACTGCGTACCTCAGGGCCCGCCTGATGTTACGCGACACGTGCTGGTGCAGGGCGGGGACGGCACTCCGGGAAAAGTAGTGGCGGCTGGGGACGGAATAGCGAGGTGCGGCAGCCGCCATCAGGTCGCGGAAGGCCTGCGTCTCCACAAGCCTAAACGGCAACATCTCCAGGGCCAGCAGTTTGGAGATGTGGCAGTTTAAGGCTTGGGCTTGGGGGTGACTCGAGGCGTACTTCCGCCTGCGGTCGAACGCCTGCGAGATGGACAGTTGTTGGGACGAGGAGTGTGAGGGTGCAGGCGAAGAGGCGGGGGAAGGGGAGGCTGAAGGAGAAGGCCCCAAAGTAGCCGAGGCAGAGGCAGATGTGGAGGTGTCCTGGCTGGAGGTCTGGACCGCAGTGGCAGCACACAACAAAGGGGAAGAGGCAGTGGCAGCAGGACCGGGCGCAGTTTGTATTGCGTTTGCTCTCTCCCACTCAGCCCAGTGCTTGACTTCCAAGTGACGCCGCATGCCTGAGGTGGTCAGATTGCTCTTCTCAGAGCCCCTACTCAGTTTTGAGTGGCAGAGTGTGCAAACCGCGCTCAGTTTGTCATCCGCACAAACATTAAAAAATCTCCACACCACAGAAGTACGAGGCCTCGATGGGGGAGCTTCGCGCGACTGCCCGCTGCCGGGAACAGCTTCGGCCGTGCTGGCTGTGGCCTCACTACTTTGTCTGGACTGTCCTCTGCCTCTGGACATCCCTCTGCCTGTGGACATCCCTCTGCCTGTGGACATCCCTCTGCCTCTGGACATCCCTCTGCCTCTTGCTGCCTTTTTCGGTGCTGCGCAGACCACCACCTCTCCACTGCTTTCCCCGCTGGACATCACCCCTGGCCAAGTGGGGTCGGTCATTTCGTCATCCACCACCTCCTCTTCCTCACTCTGCTCCTCCTCCTGCCCACTGGACATTCCAACAGCCTCCCTTGATGGCAACTGCGTCTCATCATCATCATCGCTCATGATAACAGATGCTGGTTCAGGGTCCACATCAGCAGGAGATGGCGAAAACTCAAGGGTTTGGGCATCACTACAAACAAATTCCTCTCCTAGCTCCTGGGATTCTTCCGGCACATCTGAAAAAGGACCTGAAAAGAGCTCCTGGGAGGGGTCAAGGGTGGGATGACTCTGTTGGCCAGGTGTGGAGGAAGGAGGGTCAGAGTGAGACTGTGTGGATGACTGGCTGGTGGACAACTGTGTGGAAGCGCTATCGGCTATCCATTGCACCACCTGTTCAACCTGCTCAGGCCTCAACAGCGGTGTAACCCGCCCCCTGCTTAACTGTCCCATAAAGGCAGGGATTCTGGATGAGCGGGATCCTGGCTGACCCTCACCAGCACGCATTGTATCCCCACTGGCTTCAACAAGGCCCCCAACAGCATTTCCGCGCCCCCGTCCTCGTCCACGTCCTATTCCGCTAGCCCCCCGCCGCATTTTTTTTTTTTTACAATATTTTGCCTTCACAGCCGTGAAATTAGTTTGCAAGAGAACGCACAGTACAGTTGCCAGTTAAGGCCTATATATTGTATTTTTCAAGGTACACAGCCGTGTACTAAGTGATCAGACGGTGTGTATGAACAACAGTTATGAGAAATTACTTTGCAAGAGAACGCACAGTACAGTTGCCAGTTATAAGGCCTATATATTGTATTTTTCAAGGTACACAGCCGTGTACTAAGTGATCAGACGGTGTGTATGAACAACAGTTATGAGAAATTACTTTGCAAGAGAACGCACAGTACAGTTGCCAGTTATAAGGCCTATATATTGTATTATTCAAGGTACACAGCCGTGTACTAAGTGATCAGACGGTGTGTATGAACACCAGTTATGAGAAATTACTTTGCAAGAGAACGCACAGTACAGTTGCCAGTTAAGGCCTATATATTGTATTTTTCAAGGTACACAGCCGTGTACTAAGTGATCAGACGGTGTGTATGAACAACAGTTATGAGAAATTACTTTGCAAGAGAACGCACAGTACAGTTGCCAGTTATAAGGCCTATATATTGTATTATTCAAGGTACACAGCCGTGTACTAAGTGATCAGACGGTGTGTATGAACACCAGTTATGAGAAATTACTTTGCAAGAGAACGCACAGTACAGTTGCCAGTTAAGGCCTATATATTGTATTTTTCAAGGTACACAGCAGTGTACTAAGTGATCAGACGGTGTGTATGAACAACAGTTATGAGAAATTACTTTGCAAGAGAACGCACAGTACAGTTGCCAGTTATAAGGCCTATATATTGTATTATTCAAGGTACACAGCCGTGTACTAAGTGATCAGACGGTGTGTATGAACACCAGTTATGAGAAATTACTTTGCAAGAGAACGCACAGTACAGTTGCCAGTTAAGGCCTATATATTGTATTTTTCAAGGTACACAGCCGTGTACTAAGTGATCAGACGGTTTGTATGAACAACAGTTATGAGAAATTACTTTGCAAGAGAACACACAGTACAGTTGCCAGTTATAAGGCCTATATATTGTATTTTTCAAGGTACACAGCCGTGTACTAAGTGATCAGACGGTGTGTATGAACACCAGTTATGAGAAATTACTTTGCAAGAGAACGCACAGTACAGTTGCCAGTTAAGGCCTATATATTGTATTTTTCAAGGTACACAGCCGTGTACTAAGTGATCAGACGGTGTGTATGAACAACAGTTATGAGAAATTACTTTGCAAGAGAACGCACAGTACAGTTGGCAATTGTTAGGCCTATATATTGTATTTTTCAAGGTACACAGCCGTGTACTAAGTGATCAGACGGTGTGTATGAACAACAGTTATGAGAAATTACTTTGCAAGAGAACGCACAGTACAGTTGCCAGTTAAGGCCTATATATTGTATTTTTCAAGGTACACAGCCGTGTACTAAGTGATCAGACGGTGTGTATGAACAACAGTTATGAGAAATTACTTTGCAAGAGAACGCACAGTACAGTTGCCAGTTAAGGCCTACCTATATATTGTATTTTTCAAGGTACACAGCCGTGTACTAAGTGATCAGACGGTGTGTATGAACAACAGTTATGAGAAATTACTTTGCAAGAGAACGCACAGTACAGTTGCCAGTTAAGGCCTATATATTGTATTTTTCAAGGTACACAGCCGTGTACTAAGTGATCAGACGGTGTGTATGAACAACAGTTATGAGAAATTACTTTGCAAGAGAACACACAGTACAGTTGCCAGTTATAAGGCCTATATATTGTATTTTTCAAGGTACACAGCCATGTACTAAGTGATCAGACGGTGTGTATGAACAACAGTTATGAGAAATTACTTTGCAAGAGAACGCACAGTACAGTTGGCAATTGTAAGGCCTATATATTGTATATTTCAAGGTACACAGCCGTGTACTAAGTGATCAGACGGTGTGTATGAACACCAGTTATGAGAAATTACTTTGCAAGAGAACGCACAGTACAGTTGCCAGTTAAGGCCTATATATTGTATTTTTCAAGGTACACAGCCGTGTACTAAGTGATCAGACGGTGTGTATGAACACCAGTTATGAGAAATTACTTTGCAAGAGAACGCACAGTACAGTTGCCAGTTATAAGGCCTATATATTGTATTTTTCAAGGTACACAGCAGTAGTGCCAAATATAGTTTGGTATGTAGCAGAGCACCTAATACACCACTAATGCCTCTCTCTGTCCCTACTCCAGCAGCTATCCCTGAATACAGCAGCCGTTCTCTGTAAAGTCTATATTGTAGTAAGCTATCACTGAAGTCCACTGTAGTAGCCCTGATAAGGGCTTTTAATCACGCTCCTGCCTGTCCAACAGCTAAAATCTGTCTCTCCCTTCTCCAGCCTCTGTCCCTGACTAAGTTCACGCAGCATATGCGTACGAGCAGGAAGAGCTGAGTTTTTAATATTCGAGGTCACATGGTTTTTCCAGCCAATGCATGTAGACGCCGTTTTCGCGCTGCCAGCGTGCTCAGCGTGCCTGTCATACCCCCCCTGCATGGTGATTGGTGGAAAAAGAGCGCCAGGGAAGGTGGGAGGGGAAACGAATTCTAGGTGCGCCATCGCCGTTATACTCGAATTAAATCGAGTACGCCGAATATCGTAGTATTCGATCGAATACCAGCTCGATCGAACACTACTCGCTCATCTCTAATCAGCATGCCACATGTTTTCACACTATACTCTTATTTCCCTTAACTTAGTAAATATACCTTCATACTGCATCATACAGCATCTGGTGGATCATACCACAATGTAGGGAATCAGGTGCCCAATTTGAGCTCTGGACTGGTCAGACATTGTACCTAATATGGTCTTGTGCATGAGGCCTTGGTGTAAGCACAATGTGATGTCTGTAAGTACTGCTCCTGGCTAATGATACAAGAAGCTGATAATACCTATTATTTACCATTAAATGTATTGGGATTAGACATGAGTAAATCGATTTGTCTTATCAAGCAGAGTTCTGCACCTGTGATGGGTGTACCCAAAACTGCGGACACTCCCCCCGCTGTTTAATTATCAGGGCTGGACATCTTGGATGGCCCTAACAGTCTTGAACCTTCTTGAAATAGCGGTGCAAGCGCAGAGGCTCTACTTTTACTACTGGAGCAGAGATGAGCAAATGTATTTGTCTCATCAAGCAGAGTTTAGCACCTGTGATGGGTTGTCCCTAAAGCTGATGATGTTTCTGTGCTGCTTCTCTCGTGCCATCGCTGCTGCTCAAAGTAAGTGAAAGGCTCTGCTTCTGCTACTGGAGCAGCAACTGTGCATGCACCACTACACTTGTCGGTAGCTGCTCATGAACAGCCGCTGCCCCAAAAGCGGAAACTGCGCCTCTGGGTTTGGGTTGCTACTTGGTGCAGGCACAAGAATGTCAGGGATGGCCGAAATGCCGAGCCCTCAGCTTCAGAGATACCACGTCATTGCGGCATAACTCTGCTTGATTAGACAAATAGATTCATACAAATCAATTTGCTCATCTCTAGTTGCAAGTAAAAAAGACTAAAGCCAGAAAACCAGAAAAGATTTTATGCTTATACTCACTTCATGTTTAATCCGATATGCCATTTCTTATAATCTGAATATTTTTTATTTGTAGCCAGTCGTCTCTGCTATCCTCTTCCTTGCATGGTCCATGATATGATTTTTTTTTTTTCAGCATGATCAGCCATGCAATGCTTTCAGTATATCTCTAGATGGAGCACTTACACACAAATATGTTGGTGTAGCAGGTGTCAGCAGGTTAATTGTGAAGGAAAGTGAGTATGTAGTCTATTTATTTCAGCTATTTTACAAGATGATAGGATAGAAGATATGCTGCAGTGATTTCAAGCTAAAGACTAGGACAAATGCACTGCATCTATTGCGATTTTTCAAAACAGAATTAAGCATTGTAACCACTATCAATTTTCACAGTAGCAGCAATCCCTGATGTATTTATGCTAGCATAAATTGCTTTAAATATCATCAGGAACTTTAGTAATAACTGTCCAAAACTGGCAAAATGACATTATTTAGTGGAGAGATTATCATAAAATGATGCACCATCTCAACCATGAAATGAAAATGTAAGATTAAGCTATGTATTGTTTGCTTGATTATCCATTGGTTACCATTGTGGTAGAATACCATATTCAGTTATGTACTTGTTCATCATTCATGTGCCTTATCATCACCGATGTGTACATTTAAAGTATATTGTAGCATATTGTTTTGCTACCATTATAGCAGAGGTTGTTATAACATATTCCATATGATAATAGCTTCATTTATTATGGTACGGTTGCACAAATACAGACAGTAGTTATGAAAGCCATGAAACCTCCTGCTGAGTTCCAGTCTGAACTGAAGAATATGCTAATGATTACAGGAAATGAAAGTTCTTCCTCGTTTTTCATTTGAAAGACATTAGCACAAAATGTGGCATTGATTGAAATAGCAAGATCAGTGTTGCATTATGTGCAAGTGTCTTCTGAATGGAGAAAATGAGCACATATGATTTCCTAGATTAATCTGCATGAAGAAACATTAGGATCATTAGTTGACAGGGTGTAAATGCTGCAGGTGTATAGATGATGGCCACCTGGTGGCCACTTATGGGAATGCATCAAACTCTTTTTTAGAAAATCTAGCTAAATCTGGCTCTGGTTCAAGCAACTTAGGTAGATATTTGTCACAATATGAAATATATCGTATGGATCCTCACTTACTTCTCTTACAGCAGGATTGAACAGACACATATACAACTGCAGTTTTGGCAGAGGTAGCCCATCTCAATATATCAAAATGCTGCTCGTAGGTTTAGGCATTTGCAAGAGCAAAGCAACACATGAAAACCAACATTTCTGAAGCTTATACTACCATTCCTATGTTATATAGGACAGATCCATGTTTGAATTTTATAAATTCCTTTTCCATTGTTGTATATGTACCTTGAACATTGTTTTCTGTTATTTTTTATGGATCTAATTTGTCCTCTGCATTATTAGACATTTTTTGTAAGGTTTATTACTAGCCACTGTTTTGTAATTTTATTTTGTATTATGCAAATGGAGTCTGTGAGCATGTGTGACCATGCAAAACTGCTAGAAGCTCTAGGAAGGGTCTGGGGAGAGCCATGGTAAAAAATGATGAAAGGTGCCCTGTATATTCACACACATAAAGTAGTCCCTCAAGTTACAATATTTGTTGGTACCAAGGAGACTATTACAAGTTTAAATGACTGTAACTTCAGGCCATAACTCTATGAAAAACTGATAACTGGCTTGAGTCATCTAAAAATTATACCAAAAGAATTTTTAAGAATATTAAGCAAATAATCTCTTCTTCATAGAGCACATGAGCCTCTTTAGGTACAGTACAGTGTACTAAAAAATGAGACAGTGTTACCTTCATCTGCTGTCCAAAATAGTAGCTCATCCGGGATGAGGTTGAGATCAGTAGAGTACATGTGTACTGTAGGAGGTGCTACTAGAAGATAAATCAGCGCACTTCAGTAATACAGGTGTTTTACCAATTCCTGATAATGCCATGTCTTACCAATTCAGACTGCTTATGGCATTGTACATTGAATGTTGTCTCAAGTTACAATGGACTAGGAAAAAACATTGCATGTTCAATATATTGTGACCTAAGACCATTGTAAAATGAGGGACCAAAAGTTTACCTATTACATTATACAATGAAAATATGTATACGCTCCTCAACATTGAAATTGCAACACCAAGAAATAGGAGTACGAGGTATGGCTAACCTCTGCTGATGATTACATTTTTAAGTACCCAGCTCCAATCTGTGGCATTTGGGAGGGGGAAAAAGCAAAGTTTTTAAGCCACATGCAACCTAAAAAATCACATTAAATTGTGTTGGATGATTATGTGATGCCTTTTCTTTGTTGACATGCCGGTTATTGCGACTTGTTAAAAAAACTGCGAGCTAATCCTTGAACTAAAAAAAGCTTGGGTTATCACTCCAGCAAATCACTATGTGCCTAGGCTGAGATGTCAGCACTGTTCAACATGACATGTCCCAGTGGCTGGGAAAACAAAGATGAACTGGAATGAAAGCAAGAGGTACATGGAGGCAAACCTCTGCACAGATGGATCATCTGATTAGAAGAATAGCATGTAGTCATCCAATCTACTGCAAGTGAAATAGGACATCACAACTTAAAGGGGTATTTTCATCTTAGACAATGGGGGCATATCGCTTGGATATGCCCCCATTGTCTTATAGGTGCGGGTCCCACTGCTGGGACCCGCACCTATATCGAGATTGGAGGGGGGAGTGCTGCGCCTGGAGGTCCCCAGGTTTCCTGGGGTCCGGCCACCACCAGGCGCAGCTCCCCCGCTGCTCCCATAGAAATGAATGGGAGCACACTGCGCATACGCGGCCACCGCTCCCATTCATTTCTATGTAGCCGACGGAAAAAGCCGAGCAAGTGCTCGGCTATTTTCGCCGGCCCCATAGAAATGAATGGAGGGCGGCTGCGCATGTGCAGTGCGCCCCCCTTTACTTTGGGGGCTCCGTTCTTGATATAGGTGCGGGTCCCAGTGGTGGGACCCACACCTATAAGACAATAGGGGCATACCCTAGCGATATGCCCCCATTGTTTAGAATGAGAATAACCCTTTAAGCCTAGGTCTGGCCTAGTCCCGGGATTATAGTGCATGGTCGCATAATGTAAGAAGCCAGACCCCTCTAGTATTCATTAAGGGGAACTTACAGCTTGGAGTTTCATTGATTTGTCATGGAACCGGTGATATGTCCATTTCTCCAAAGTGTCCCAGGAGCCATTTTTCAATAGGAAAACGTCTGCTCATGCTAATGTAAGGAGACTGCATGGCCTAAACATGCTACCATTGCCTGCATTGTTTCTGGACTTGTTTCCCATCAAGCATATCTAGGACATCACTTTTTGGCAATTGCAAAGGAAGCTGCCTGCAGCAAATCTTGATGATCCACATGCCCAAGTACTGTACATTCAGCGTGGTAGAACTTTCGTCAACATGTTAGCATGCCAAGGTGTATAAGTGCATATATTTCTACGTTTGGTGCTGTAAGGGATTGTATCCTCTCAGGGGGTCGACATCACACAATCTCTTCACAACACTGAGATTTTCAAGTCCATACCACTTTATTTTCACACTTTTTGCTCCAGCATGAAACAAAACCATCAAAATAACACCTGCCCGGCTAGGCTCTGACTATACATAGTTCAGCTAACTTACCTAAATACAAACGCTGTTCACACACAGCTTTTAAGTGTGGCTTCCTCAGCTGTTCAGTCCAGAAGCCTCGTGGCTGTGACTCCAACCGTACCTTTGGGGGGAGATGGTCCAACAGTCCTCCCGACTCTGACCGTGTGACCCTCTTCTCCTAGGGTCACTGGGCCCCCCCAAACTTCCAGTCTACTCTGAGCCTTGTGGCTCCTCAGCCCTCGTGGCTGAGACCACACAGAGCCACCGCAGGCTCTAACCTCTGAGGCCTCCTCAGACTTTCTCTCTCTCTCAGGCTTCCTCAGCCTTGTGCCCCCCATCCCTTCTTGCTGGGACCACACGCTCCCTCTCCAGGTCTGTTCCCTGGGGCCCTCTCTCTCTCTAACACACAGTGCAGGTTAACTTATCCCTGCCTGATTAATCCAGCTGGCCTCACCTGGGGCCAGGGAAAACCTATGACGGATTTGGGTGTGTAGACTGGAAGACTCCCACTTCCAACCTGTCTCCCAAGTCCAAGAAATCCAGCCCATGCAACATTAAACAAAAACCAGCTCCAGCAACTATGCTTGCTGAAGCTATACCACTTCTGGATTTCAGTTCTCACCTGGCTAAACTAACAAACCAGGCGAGATACACACCTCAAATTACTACACACATCACCACAGTGCTCATACTCAATACTAAACAAATCAAGACGTTTTGAATATTTTGTTTCCTTTTGCATATCATTAACATATCCATAGATATTGTGGTTTCCATAATTCCACGACTTTTCCTCTTTGGTGTTGTAATTTCAATGTTGAGAGGAATGTAGAAATAGCTGTACATTTGGATAGATAAAAATAATCTAATGTGATAAATGCCACATAACAGATTGCACTTTGTCACTATGTACTCATGAAGAAGTAATGTAATATGACAAATCCATAAAAGTAGCAGGCAATTACTGATTTTAATTAGTTAAATGATCATGTTTAAAATCTATACCTTGCATATTGTCACATTGAAACAGACAAGGAGGCCCATTGTATCCCTGTTGTGATGTCTTAAAACTTACATCCTTTATGTTTGCCTTACAAAACATAGCATGCATCATTTTCATGCATCATAATATAAAGTGGGAGACATGATTAGTGATCTTTCAGAATTCATTAGTTTGAGATGGCATGCATAGTCCCGTGTGAACATTTTAGTCTCTATGCATACAATATTTGAAACTCATGACGATAGTCAGAACTGTTACCTTACAGTTGGGGGTGGGTGGGGAAAGGACTGAAAGGGCATTTGCCTTGGGCACCAAACTGCAAGGGGGTGCCCGGCCATTTGGGCACAGATAAAGCCATTCACTGTGTTGCGGGGAGCACACTGCACGCACTGTGCCATCGCCATTCAGTGAATGAGTCACTAAATGTCATAGACAGTGTGCTATCTATGACAGTCTATGAGTACATGGTGCACACTGTGTACAGACTGGCTCAGGCAAACAACCTATGAGAGTACAAGGTGTATGTTCACCATTGAGTCATCAGAGCACTTGTGTCTGATTGTTTTTGTCGGCTCTGCACAGTCTGCAGACTAGGACCACTGCTAGTGGTCAAGGGCAAGGTTTGTTTTTTTTCTTTGATTCAGGGGGAATTTTATTGAGTGGAGTGTTGGGATGTCTAAATAGGAATTGGAAATAGTCTCATAATGAAGGATTATTACTATGAGGTCTTGAGTGGTGTCTGCAGGTCCATAGGAATTTTACTAGTACTACTCAGAGAAAATTGCCATGGACCTGTAGTGCAGGCTTCATGTAGGCCCCCATAGAGTGCCATACATGTACAGTCTTGAATTAAAGCTCCTGATTTGTCCCCGAGGAGGTCCTCAAGTTGCTGGGTCCTAGCCAACCCTAAGCAGCTCTCCCTGTGTGAAAAGGGGCATGTCACCAGGTTAAGGGGAGCAATACTTGGCAACCCATGTTACGCCACTGCATATAATCAGTACACAGCCTCAGTGTACTGTCCTCTGGTCCCACCAGGCGAAATGCTTTGTAGGGTTCATTCCTGATGCATACCGAACATTAACATATCCACTTTTAATTGCATAATATTTTCCATAAGAAATAGACTATAGTGTCAAGTACAGTGCCTTGAAAAAGTTTTAATTCCTCTTGAACTATTCCACATTTTTTCACATTACAACCACAAACTTAAATGTATTTTATTGGGATTTTATGTGATAGACCAACACAAAGTATCAAGTATGTGTGAAGTGAAAAGAAAATGATATATGGTTTTTTTAATAAATAAAAATCTGAAATGTGTGGCATGCATTTATATTCATACCCCTGCATGTAACTTATTTTCAGTATAACTAGAGCTGTTCTGTGAAGGCCTCAGAGGTTTGTTGGTGAACATTAGTGATCAAACAGCATCATGAAAACCAAGGAACACACCAGACAGGTTGGAGATACATTTGTGGAGAAGTTTACAGAACTGCAAACCTACAAAGAAATGTCCATCCACCTAAACTAAAAGCCCGGGCAAGGAGAGGCCTAATTAGAGAACCCGTAAGAGGTATTGACGCCACAGTTTCCAAATTTTTATTCATTACATTTATTTAATTTATTTACATTTATTACATTTTCTTTTCACTTCACATATATTTGCTACTTACATAAAATCACAATAAAATACATTTTTCGTTTTCATTTGTGGTTGTACCGTGAAAAGATGTGGAAATGTTCAAGGGGTATGAATTATTTTTCAAGGCACTGTACAGGATTTATCATCTAGACATTAGTGTGTTAGACCTTGGGCCCACTGCTGGACCCTCTGGTGCTGTCTTGGGCCAATTCCATACTTCAGATATACAGGATATTTATAAGATGGATAAACATAGAGGCATATGTAAGTTTTGTATTAGTGCTTTTCCTGACACAAATACTTTCTAAATTGACTTCACACTAAAAATTGTTAAAAGGGACATTTTATGAATCACATTTATCCAAATCCACATCAAAGTTTACATAATGTGTATATATGATGATATTAAAGGGGTTCTCACGCCGAAAATATTCTTTCTCAGATCAGCACCTAATTCTTAGAAGGGGTTGGAAGGACGTTTGAAGATTATCAAGAGTCAACAAGCGGATAATAGTAGATGCTAGTTATTATCTGTGGCATATATGAATGAACACCAGCATTACTTCTGACCTCCCAACTGGTTTGCTCTGAACCATACTGAGCAGCGTGGATCCCTCCTGTTTTTAATAAAGTTCAGTGAGGCTGTCTGACTACTTCCTGAGGAAGCTGACCACGAAACGAGCAACGGGGCACGTTAGTGGCCTGGTCTAGAACAGGCTGTCCATTTTTGGTTGGTATTGTTTATTTCTTTTTACTTGATTGTTTACAACTGTTATTTTTCTATTCTCAGCTAAGGATTCTCCCATAATCCCCTAATATCCTTATTATCCTTGTATGAAGTTATAGATCCATTTATTCTATATTTATGTTTTAAACTGCTTTAACCCCTTGAGGACAGAGCCCATTTTGGCCTTAATGTCTGGGCCAAATTTTTTAATTCTGACATGTGTCACTTTATGTGGTAATAACTTTGGAACGCTTTTACTTATCCAGGCCATTCTGAGATTGTTTTCTCGTGACACATTGTACTTCATAACAGTCATAAATTTGAGTCAATATATTTCACCCTTATTTATGAAAAAATCCCAAATTTACCAAAAATTCTGAAAAATTTGCAAATTTCCAAATTTCAATTTCTCTACTTTCAAAATACACCGTAATACCTCCAAAAATAGTTATTATTTTACATTCCCCATATGTCTACTTTATGTTGGCATCATTTTGTAAACGTCATTTTACTTTTTTAGGAAGTTAGGAGGCTTAGAAGTTTAGAAGCCATTTTTCAAATTTTCACCAAATTTTCCAAAACCATTTTTTTTAGCACCAATGCAGATATAAAGTGATTTTGAGGGGCTTACATAATGAAACCCACCATAAATGACCCCATTTTAGAAACTACACCCCTCAAATTATAAAAAACTGCTGTTACAAACTTTGTTAACCCTTGAGGTGTTCCACAAGAATTAATGGAAAATGGAGGTGAAATTTCAAAATTTCACTTTTTTCGTAGATTATTCATGTTAACATTTTTTTTCTTGCAACACAGCAAGGGTTAACAGCAAACTAAACCTCAATATACATTCCTCTGATTCTGCAGTTTACAGAAATACCCCATATGTGGTGGTAAACGTCTCTATGGGTTTGTGGCAGTGGTCAGAAGGAAAGGAGCGCCATACGGATTTTGGAGGCAAAATTTGCTAGAATAGTTTTTAGGCACCATTTTGTAATTGAGAGACCCTGACGTACCCCTACAGTGGAAACCCTCATAAAGTGACCTCATTTTTGAAACTACACCCTTCAAAGAATATATTAAGGGGGTACTGGCCACTTTGACCCCCTAAGCATTTTACGGAATTTGGAAACACTTGGCTGTGAAAATGAAAATTTTTTTTCTTCCAATAAAATGTTGCTTTAGCCCCAATTTTTTTATTTGCATAAGGGGTAACAGGAGAAAAGCCCCCCATAATTTGTTACCCATTTTCTCCTGAATACAGCAACACCCCCATATGTTGTGGTAAACTGGTGTGGGGGCACATGGCAGGACTCAGAGCAGAAGGAGCGCCATATGGATTTTACAACACAGATTTTGATGGAGTGGTTTGCGGGAGCCATTGATTTTTATTTTTTTGAGCTATTGTCTTATGTGGGGGCTCATTTTTTGCAGGATGAGGTGAGGTTTTCATTGGTACCATTTTGGGGTAAATACGCCTTTTTGATCGACTGCTATTACACTTTTTGTGAGGGAAGAGGGAAAAAAATGGCTATTTTGGCATAGTTTTTAAAAAAAAATTTTTACAGCATTCGCCTGGGGGGCCATCTCATGTAATATTTTTATAGAGCAGGTTGTTACGGACGCAGCGATACCCAATATGTCCAACTTTTTTAATGTTGGAAAGTTTTACACATTAGATGCATTTTGAACAGAATAAAATATTTTTTTTTGTGTTGCCATTTTCAGAGAGCCATATTTTTTTCAGTTTTCAGGCGATTGTCTCAGGTAGGGTACAGTTTTTGCGGGACAAGATGACGGTTGAATTGATACCATTTTGGGGTAATTACGCCTTTTTGATCGCCTGCTATTACACTTTTTGTGAGGGAAGAGGGGAAAAAATGGCTATTTTGGCATAGTTTTTTAAAAAAAAATTTTTACAGCATTCGCCTGGGGGGCCATCTCATGTAATATTTTTATAGAGCAGGTTGTTACGGACGCAGCGATACCCAATATGTCCAACTTTTTTATTGTTGGAAAGTTTTACACATTAGATGCATTTTGAACAGAATAAAATATTTTTTTTTGTGTTGCCATTTTCAGAGAGCCATATTTTTTTCAGTTTTCAGGCGATTGTCTCAGGTAGGGTACAGTTTTTGTGGGACAAGATGACGGTTGAATTGATACCATTTTGGGGTAATTACGCCTTTTTGATCGCCTGCTATTACACTTTTTGTGAGGGAAGAGGGGAAAAAATGGCTATTTTGGCATAGTTTTTAAAAAAAAATTTTTTACAGCATTCGCCTGGGGGGCCATCTCATGTAATATTTTTATAGAGCAGGTTGTTACGGACGCAGCGATACCCAATATGTCCAACTTTTTTATTGTTGGAAAGTTTTACACATTAGATGCATTTTGAACAGAATAAAATATTTTTTTTTGTGTTGCCATTTTCAGAGAGCCATATTTTTTTCAGTTTTCAGGCGATTGTCTCAGGTAGGGTAGAGTTTTTGCGGGACAAGATGACGGTTGAATTGATACCATTTTGGGGTAAATACGCCTTTTTGATCGCCTGCTATTACACTTTTTGTGAGGGAAGAGGGGAAAAAATGGCTATTTTGGCATAGTTTTTAAAAAAAATTTTTTACAGCATTCGCCTGGGGGGCCATCTCATGTAATATTTTTATAGAGCAGGTTGTTACGGACGCAGCGATACCCAATATGTCCAACTTTTTTATTGTTGGAAAGTTTTACACATTAGATGCATTTTGAACAGAATAAAATATTTTTTTTGTGTTGCCATTTTCAGAGAGCCATATTTTTTTCAGTTTTCAGGCGATTGTCTCAGGTAGGGTACAGTTTTTGCGGGACAAGATGACGGTTGAATTGATACCATTTTGGGGTAAATACGCCTTTTTGATCGCCTGCTATTACACTTTTTGTGAGGGAAGAGGGGAAAAAATGGCTATTTTGGCATAGTTTTTAAAAAAAATTTTTTACAGCATTCGCCTGGGGGGCCATCTCATGTAATATTTTTATAGAGCAGGTTGTTACGGACGCAGCGATACCCAATATGTCCAACTTTTTTATTGTTGGAAAGTTTTACACATTAGATGCATTTTGAACAGAATAAAATATTTTTTTTTGTGTTGCCATTTTCAGAGAACCATATTTTTTTCAGTTTTCAGGCGATTGTCTCAGGTAGGGTAGAGTTTTTGCGGGACAAGATGACGGTTGAATTGATACCATTTTGGGGTAAATACGCCTTTTTGATCGCCTGCTATTACACTTTTTGTGAGGGAAGAGGGAAAAAAAATGGCTATTTTGGCATAGTTTTTTTAATTTTTTTTTTTACAGCATTCGCCTGGGGGGCCATCTCATGTAATATTTTTATAGAGCGGGTTATTACGGATGTGGCGATACCTAAAATGTTTATGTATTGTGTGTTTTTTTATTTTTAATCAATTTTTTTAACTTTTTTTTCACTTTTTTTTTTTTTTTCACTTTCTTGACTCAGATCCACTTGGTTCTTCAAGAACCAGTGGATCTGGTATTTTACAATACACTGCAGTACACTGTATAGTGTACTGCAGTGTATTTTCTTATAGCCTGTTCAAGCTCCTGCCTTTAGCAGGAGCTTGAACAGGCTTCCATGGCAAGCCAGACGAAAGCGTCTGGTTGCCATGGTAACCATCGGGACGCTGCCACAGCAGAGCAGCGTCCCGATGGAAGGGAGAGGGAGCTTCCTCCCTCTCATCTGCCCACACCATCGGCGCTGCCAGCGCACCGCAGCG
The DNA here is from genome assembly GCA_900303285.1 of Rhinella marina. NCBI lineage: Eukaryota > Metazoa > Chordata > Amphibia > Anura > Bufonidae > Rhinella > Rhinella marina. The sequence continues at coordinate 22,370 of ONZH01020717.1, read as the reverse complement.
CCGATGGGAGAGGAAGGGAGCGCTCCCTCCCTGTTAACCCCTTCCATACAGCGGTCCCTACGGACCACGGCATGGAAGGGGTTAAACTGCTGACATCGGTGCTAGCACCGATGTCAGCAGTTTCAAGCAGAGTATCAGCTGTATGCTGATACTCTGCTTGCATACGCTCGGCCATCCTGAGAAATCATTGCGGGCGGCACTTGCGGCAGCCGCCCGCACATTGCAAATCTCCCCCCCGCCCCCCCACCCATCTGCCCACAGCCAATCAGGGGGGCGGGGGGGACACCCTGACCTCCCCCTAAATACTGACATTCGGCGGGGATTCGCTAGAATAGCGCTATCCCCGCCGAGTACCCCTTGCCTGCTGTGAATGGCTGGTCTGAATAGACCAGCCATTCACAGCGATCGCCTTTATGGGGGGTGCACGGCACCCCCGAGGCCTTAACTATGGGTGGCTGGGTGTCTTAAACAGCACCCATTACAGCATGTAACCCCCCCTGCACTGAGCAGGGGGGTTTACATGCAGGGCGTACCGGTACGCCCTGTTGCACTAAGTACCTCGTGCCCAGGACGTACCGGTACGCCCATTGTCGCCAAGGGGTTAAACCCATACCTATATCCCACTTGGGCTTTATTATTTACAAGTCATACTTGTAGGAAAACAGGCTGAACTGGATGGACAGATGTCTTTTTTTCGGCCTTACAAACTATGTTACTATGTTACTACCTCTAACCTATACTTTATCTATCACTGCAGTAGCACTTTTTACATTTAATGCTATCTCCTGACCACCACCTTAGTGATGTTTTTAGAAATACTTCATACAATTTCATACAAGTAATTCACACAAATTTCTGTGTCAGGGCAATCTTGTTAGTTACCTTTGATATTAATAAAATTATTTATTGGACCATGACTATCGTGTGGTAGATTAATTGATTTATACAATGCAGTTCCATATACCTTTATTGGTTTTTGTTGCTATTTAGTATGTGGATCATAACTATTCTAGAAAATTCGTCTTTGGTGTTTAAAGAGATAGTTAAAGACCATAAAACAGATTTATCAACCATAGATCCATATACAGCTGTGTACATGAGGTTGATATTTAAATTTGACACTATCCAATAACAAGGAGCGATATGTTAAGTGACTAATATAGCAATTGTTCTTTTTTTATCAAAAAAAGACCAAAAGCTATAGATGGTCAAGGTTTTATGCTACATTCCCAGAGGAACAGATTGCTGGAAATTACCATATCCTGCATAGTCGGATAGGGCTACACATTGCCGGATCCCAATTGACTACAATCGGGATCAGGCCACTTTCCAGCATAAATGCAAGCTTTTAGCTGGACAAAAAGTAATGCGTGCAGGACATTTTGTCCGGCCAAAAGCAAGCATTTATGCCAGAAAGCGGACGGATCCCCGTCGGATCCCATTGTAGTCAATAGGGATCCGACGTTGCAACGCCCTATCCAAAGTTCACATTGCAAATGTGAACTTAGCCTTACATTCTGTTATATCCATGAAACAAAGATAACACATGCATGGGTGCCTTTACCACTTTGGGGACATAGAGGGCCACTCTACCTGTTCTATATATGGCTCTCATAGCAGCCACCTGTTCTATATATGGCTCTCATAGCAGTCCACAGGGGATTCAGGTCCTAGAGGTGCGATAAGCACTCTGAACAACTTTAAAGGGGTTATCTGACTATTTGTAACTGATAACCTATCCTCCTATAGGTCATCAGCATCTGATTGTGGGGGTCCAACACCGGGGATTCCCACCAATCAGCTATTTGAGAAGGCTCACACTGTTGTGCCAGGCCTTCTCAAACAGCTGATAAGCGGGGGTCCTGGGTGTCAGACCCCCACAGATCAGATGCTGATGACCAGTTATCCATAGATAACCCCTTTAAGCCAGCCCTGGCCAAGGGTCTTCAAGGGGGCTCGACCACATTCAAAGAACACTAGGGTCCACAAATGTGACTTGGAAACATTGTATTACAAAACATTACCATTTATTATCAAGGCATCCTTGTTGAAGAGAAGTTAGAAAACAAATTATTGAAATAATAAATCTGAATTTCCTGGTTTTCTTTTGAAAGTGTTGATGAATACAGAAAATAGTGACATACAATGCATTCTTAAACCTTTCAAATGAAGAGACTTAAATTAATTTGAAAAAAAAAAACTTATATCATACAAAACATTAGTTAATGCAAAGAATAATTACTAATTTGTTCAATGGAGCAACATTTCAGCAGAAAGGTCAATTAGCTCGGTTTTACAATAATTTCAACATAATTTTCTGTAACTATTTTTATACATTTTTACAGTGACACAGTGACAGGTTTTTAAATTGCCAATGCTTAAAACACATTTTAAGCAGAAAAAGTGTCGACGTTAATATTCTCTAAATGCCTTTTGTCTGCCTGGATTAGGAAAGATCTGATAGAGTGGATCAGTAAAGCACAGGAAAGTGATATAACCTCTTAGCGTACCAGAAAGTCTCAACAATTTCCTTCAGTAGGGTATTTCATTAGAGATAAATTCTGTACAATTTGCATCTAAAATTGGGAATACATTGAATAAGTAATATGAAATGAGATGAGGCAAATGGCTATTTCATCTTGCTCACAAAGGGTTTATTTGAAGATCTGAGTCACTTCAAAAGCAAAAATATTGTAATATAGGACTAAATCCAAAATTCACCAAAAATGCAGTCTGAAATGATGTATATACTACATCATCATCATCATAAAAGTACTAAATAATGTGGTAGTATTAACCTGTTAATTTATTAGTTACGTGATATGGGATTTATAATATTACCTTAACCAATTGTTTACATTTTAATCCAAAGGAGAATTCACAATATATGCAAATTTTTACTGGAGCCCTAGAAAATTAGCTTTTCTTCAGTCTATTAAAACATCTTTCAGATCCCCAATGGTTTTCGCAAATTAACCACAGATAACCCTACTACAAGTGGGTACTCACTTTACTCTCCCCCCCATCATCTGGTCTCTAAGCAATTATAAGTCCTATCTCATCGTTGGATCATGCTTGTTGAACTTATCATCCCTTTCTACTCGCCCCAATCATTGGCACCTCAATAAGTCTTTTTTTTAACAAATTCTCCCACACAGGTGTCTGTCTCATGCTGGTTTATTACTTCCCTGAGAATTAACTCTCAGCCTACTCTCTTTTAGTCCTTTGGAAGGCCCAAAAGTCAGTTTTTATGGCCAAATGTATATTGATAGCTTCTAGGCTAAATTGGAAATCTAGAGCCAAGCTTATTACATATGTATGAGAGGGATCTATGAAAACTGGCATCAGTGTTGTCACATAGTCCTACTAAATCCCTCCTGAGAAAAGTGATTGACTCTTAACCCTTTCAGTACCGGAGGTTTTTTCGGTTATGCATTTTCGTTTTGCGCTCCCTGCCTTCAAACAGCCATAACTCTTTTATTTTTCTGTTCACATAGCTGTATGAGGGCTTGTTTTTTGCGGGACAAGTTGTACTTTCCAACGCCACCATTTAATATTGCATATGGTGTAGTGGGAAGCGGGAAAAAAATTCCAAATCAGGTGAAATTGCAAAAAAAACCCGCTATTCCGCTACAGTTCTACGGGTTTCTTATTTACAGCGTTCGATGTGCATTAAAACTGACCCATTACTTTCATTCTACTGGTCAGTACGAATCCGGCAATACCTAATATGTATAGTTTTTCCTGCGTTTTGATAAAATAATTAGAAAGTTGCCCTTTTTTTATTTTTTCCTTGTCATATCTTGACCCCTATATCTTTTTGGTATTTATGTGTACAGAGCTGTATGGGGGCTCATTTTTTGCGGGACGATCTGAAGTTTTTATTGATAACATTCTGGGGTGTGTATGACTTTTTGATCACTTTTTATTTAATTTTTTTTAGAAAAAAAAGCGACAAAAAACAGCAAATCGCCATTTGGACGCTTTTTTCCGCCACACAATTCGCCGTATTGGAATTTTTTAAATATATTTTAAAAGTACAGGCGTTTTCGGTCACGGTGATTCCCATGATGTCTATATTTATTGTTATTTAGGTATTTATTTTTTAATTATACGGAAAGGGGGTTGATTTGAACTTTTATATCTTTTTTATTTTTTATATATTTTTTAACATTTTATTTTTATTTATTTTTTTACTATTTGAAAGCTCAAATATGGGCTGATATATTGTGGCTTTTTTTTTCTTTATGAGCAATCAGGGATTTTCTAGACTCAGATAAATCCAAGAATTGCTCATCTCTTATCCTGGTCTGCCATCTAGTGGCCAGAATAAGAATTGCACTTTGAAAACTGTAATCCTCACCAGCGAGGATTACAGTTTTCATATGGTGTACAGACACCCCGATTGGCCACACGGGGTGTCTGTACACCAACCGGAAGCGAACGCTTCCGGGTTCAGACGCAACTAGATGCCGTGATCACGTGTGATCACGGCATCTAAACGCCCAGGAAGACGCCGCCGATCTAGTAAGTAGCGGCAAGTCTCTGCTGTTAGAAACAGCAGAGACTTGCCGGCCATGACGCCCGCCGCACTTGCGAGCGGGCGCCATGTGCCCGCATCGCCCCAGCGCCGTACATGTACGGCGCTGGGAGTGTAAGGGTTAAAGTAGAAAAGTTAACGTACCATTCTAAACAAATATGGCAATAAAGCCCACACATTATTATCAAGCAGTTATAAGACCAAGGGGCAAATTCTACCCCATAAGACATTAAAGATTACTTGGGCATTTCCCAATATGATCCATCCAAAATTGCTCATGTTTGCTAATGTTTTATGATGTACTTATTACTAGGCTTGAGCGAATTGAGTTTTTGATCATAGATCCAAAGTCGATTCATTATAAAACGTTGTTGTTAATGCTGCTTCCATACAGCATTAAAATGTATGGGGTCCATGTAGCCAAACTTTGTCTTGGTCAAATTTGCGTGGGACTTCGGTGAATGAGTACGGTATTTTAAAATAGGAATCCGAAGTGGGCTTTAGTACAGAGCTACTGTACCAGCCATCTCAACAGAGATGAAGTTTGGGTACACGGAGCCCATATATTTTAATACTGTACAGAAACAGCATTAACAAAGAAGTGTTTAACAAATTGACTTTGGATCTATGATCTGAAGCCCGATTCATTCAAGCCTACTTAGGTTTGCATTGTATTGCCACTTGAGAAAAGTAAGAATTGTACACTAAATGATTATCGTGCTGCTTGTTCTTTGCCTGTACTGTCATTGAAAGCCTTTAAAAGACCACTAACCGCAGAATCCAAAACACAATCTCCTTATATGTCTTTGATATAGGCTCTTGTTTTGTAAGATATTACAATTGCAGAAGATAGAAAATACTGTAAAATAGAAAAGTAGTGCATTGTTCTCTCAGACAGCAGCCATGTCCTATCCTCCCTCCCTCTTCCCATCTGATGCTAGTGCACATGAACCAGGAAGTTTAGGAGGAGGTGACTGTGTTTAGTTTGAATAATTTTTCTCTACACAGCAGTGAGCGTGGCCATTTTGTTAGAAGGAATCTCCTGGTTAGAAATGGTACAAAATAGGCTTGGTAACAGCACCATCTACAGCGGCAATAGTACCAGCTATAGTATATACATAGTACCAGTCATAATGCCTACAGCTGAATATCTTATCTGTCTAGTTACGCAATGTTAATTCCTTATTTAACCGCATAATTGTGAAGATTTGTCTTTCAGCAGCTTTGAGAAAGCTGGGTAGAATGTGGAGGTATGCTGGAAATCACACTACATACATAGTATATACAAATGGTTGTCTTGATATTATATTTATGGATATAGAATAGAATGTATTTATCAAATATTACTTCCATTACACCTCTGCAGAGGTTGTTATGCAGCTTACCCAGATTTCAAATTCCAAATTTCTATAAGTGTAGATACAGTAAGCACATTTTTGTACTATGATTGGTCACCAAACAATTGTAGTGAGCTGCAGAGGAACCAATGCAGACTATTGTAGTGGCCCTGATGAAGTTTTGTCTCATGCTGTACTCCCTCAGGCTGTTGCTCCCTGGAGAACAGTGCAGAGGAAATGTAGTATTGAAGAATGAGGCCAGAATTAAACGTAACAAAGTCTTTTTTACTAAATATAACATAGAACTTCAAGCACATTCAATAGCAGTAGATTTCAAGCGCAAAATTTATCTGGCTTCAGTAATGATTATGGAGGCAGGTTGGATACAATTTAGCGCTTAGGTTGTACTGTTCTAGTAACATTCTGGGTGATGGGTGTCTTTGCTATAGTCCCTCACCTTACAGCTGTGTCTGAAGATGCTGGTTATAGCAGTGTACCTTTCAAGGATGCCTAAGGCCAACTCCTCTGCTGAACTTCATATTGAGTGTGTGATGTCATGTACAGTATGTGTGCACCTTGCTGCTTAAGGTACAGAGGACTGGGGAAAGGAGTTCATTGTATGTAAAATCTCTCCTAAACTGTTTAGGGAACACCTTGTAGACACACCTGCGTGTGCACTATGGATTAAATGTATTTGTGTTATTTATGTTTTTTGTCACTGCAAACAATTTGGGAATTGTGATCAAAGAACTTCCTGGGAGATAATTGCCTGACCCAGATAGGTTTATGTTTCCTTATTACAAACATATGGAGATGTTTTGTTTCCTTATTTCGCTAAGCTCTTTAACCCATTCTTGACATTAGCCGTACGGGTCGGGATTGGAAGGGCACAGGACCTGACAGATAGGCCCTTGTAAACGTTATCACTAAAAACTCCAGTTCCAGCAAATTAACCTCATAGATGCTGCAGTCAATGCTGACTACAGGATCTAAACGGTTTACCAAGGGAGGGAGCTCCCTCTCTAACTCCATAAGCTCTCTGTGATGCACAGCAGCCTGAGGCTTTACAAAAGCCTCTGAGCCTGCCAGCCACAGAAGCCTAGGTCTTATAGGCAACTGTCAGTGTACTACTGACAGTTCAAATGTAGTACGATGCAGCATGTATTGCAAAAGAGATCAGACCCCCAAAAGTTGAAGTCTCCTAGCGGAACAAAAAATTTAAAAAAGTGTTTTATAAAAATAAAAAAATAAAAGTTTAAATTAAAAAAGTTCCCCTGTCTCTTCATGAAGCCATTTACTGTTAAAAAAATGAAAAAAAAATAAAATAAAATAAGACATACGTAACATATAAGGTATAATCGTGCTCCATAATAACCAGCCCTATAAAAATATCACATGATCTAACCTTGTCATATGAACGGCATAAAAAAATAATACAAACAATGCCAGAACAGCCATTTTTTTGGGTCACATTACCTCACAAAAAGCATAACATTGAGCGATCAAATAAAAAATATGACTCAAAAGCATGTTTTTTTTTAAAAAATGCTTTTATCATGTACAAGTGGTAAAACATAAAAAAATAATAGAAAGAAATAATATATGTAATGACTGACCAGCAATTAGGCTTCACATAGTCGTTTAGCTTTCCATTCTTCTGGTACGTTAGAATAACAGAAAAATAAAGAAAACGAAACACAAAATAATGCAAACTGATCATAATTGATGCTCAAAAGCTCAAAAAAAAGATCAGTTATTTTTGATGCAAACTAATATTAACTGAGAATAACTGATGCTCAAAATAATGGATCTGTTTTTGTTTTTTGTTTTCTGACAGTTCAGAATGGAGAGAATGGTTATGTGAAGCCTTAACTTGTAATTTTTTCTGCACAGCGCATGCCATAAAAACAAAATCCAAAAGGCAATGGCAGAATTGCTGCATTTCTCATAATCCTGCTTCCCAACAAGTGAAATAAAATGCAATCAAAAAGTTGTGTATACTTCAAAATAGTACCAATGATAATAGAGACAAAAAATAAGCTTTCACAGAGCTCTATCGAGAGAATTATTTTTTAAAGTATTTTTTTAGGACATTGTTCCAGTTTGTAAGGCTAATAGCCTCTATTAGCTGGTCAAATTTTGCTTTTTTGAAGTTTGGTATTTTTGTGCCTCCCTGAAGAAACACTCTTTTGAATGACAATTGGAGGGTTATTATTTTATGGTCACTATTTCCTAGGTGTCCTCCAACCTGTGCATCAGTTGTTATGTCAGGTCTATTTGTTAATACTAAGTCCAGTATGGCCGTCCTTCTAGTCAGATCCTACCTTAAGCCCTCCTAAGAGCCCCTCACAAGGGTCACCATCCCAGGGGACAGAAAGGGGAGCACAAAGGGGAGCACATTTAAAGGGGCACACTTCTATTTCTCCTAGCTCCACTAGTCCAGGTGCTTCCTCGATCCTCAACATGCCTCAGCCTCTAACTGCAGCTCAGGAACAAGATGATATCAATGATCCTTTAAAGGACTTCCCTACCACTGATCAGACAGCATCTGAAGATGTGCTTAAATCTATGATGTCCATGCTTCATCGCTCACTAACGTCTCATATGAAACAGATGGCCGCTACTATTGCATCTTCCATTGATGATATTGGTACTAGAGTCGACCATAATGAAAATAAGATGGGCGAACTTACGAATTCACACAATGAGCTAATAGACGCCTACTACTCTCTTGAAGACGAGGTGAAAGCTTTAAGGGCAAAAGTGGCGGATATAGAGGACAGAAGCAGACGCAATAACCTAAAATTTAGAGGAGTTCCAGATTCTATAGCTTCTACGGACTTAGTTCCTTTCATCCAAGATCTGATGAAATCCGTACTCCCGGACGTGGATTCTCAAATGCTGCTTATCGACAGAGCCCACCGTCTCCCAAAGCCGAAACATATTTCTGAATCTGTCCCTAAAGATGTGATTGTGCGGATTCATTTTTATCACATAAAGGAAGCTCTGTTGTCAGCGGTCCGCAAGCACAAAGGCCTTCCTAGACCCTTTCACAAGATTCAAATCTACAGTGATTTGTCGCAAGCTACGTTGCAAGCAAGAAAACGATTCTCCTCGTTTACTACCACTTTAAGAGAATCTAAAATACCCTATCGTTGGGGCTTCCCTCTTAAGCTTTTGATTCACAAGAATGGAAAGTTGCACATTCTAACAAAACCGGAGGAAGGTGAAGCTCTTCTTCGCTCCTGGAATCTGGAGAGGTCGCCGTCCAGTTCTCCTTCGGCCAGAAGAATCCCAAGACGTGTTTCTCGTGATTGGTCAGTTGCTGGGGATTGAAGCCACCATCATCTGACTTTTTCTTGATTCCACTTGTCCAGGATGTGTTACTATGAGGGCACGGTTCTTTCGGCTTGAACTTTGAACCCCCCAGAGATGTTGGGACATGGGTACCTTTTGTCCCGTTATATCCTTCTCATCCGACAGAGATTTCATTGCGTTCATGTTCCTGTTTTGTTTCTTGTAATGTTCTGTTATTTTCCCTTTTTATGGTCTATTCTGTTTACAGGCTCTGGGCAGATTGATGGTATTCGGCAGTTACATTTTCCTCTGTTTAGGGGTATGCTGATGTTTCTAATTTCTAATGGCGGTTAAGGTTATGTCTCTCAATGCCAAGGGTTTAAATTCTCCCTACAAGAGGGCTTCATTATGGAAAGAGGCCAAATCCTCTAAAGCAGACATATTATGCGTACAGGAGACGCATTTTGTTAAAAACAAACACCCTACTTTTTCTAGTCGGGGATTTTCCCAGGTTTTTCTGGCAAACTCGGCTAAGAAAAAGGCTGGGGTTGCTGTAGCACTTAGGGACTCAGTTCCTTTCCAGGTTGAAGATGTGTTACTGGATGAAGGGGGAAGGTATATAATTATGATTCTTAGAGTAGGATCTACCATTTTCACGTTAGTTACCGTCTATGCCCCCAATAAATCTCAAGTGAGGTTTCTCAACAAACTCTTAAAAAAGGTCCACAACATACAGCAAGGTCCATTGCTGTTTTGTGGGGATTGCAATATTATCCCCGATAGAGACTTTGATTCTACAGGTAGAGGCAGATCCCAGCCTCACACGCTTAACAAATGGTTGAGGGAACACAATTTATATGATTCATTTCGGTGCCTTAATGCCTCTTCAAGAGAATACACGTTTTACTCCTCACGCCATAGGTCCTTCTCTCGTATAGACCTACATTTGGTTGATAGGTTGATGCTTACCATGGTAAAAGAGGCGACGATAGGGGTTACATCCTGGTCAGATCATGCCCCGGTTTTTTGCTCCATTGAGTTATCTTCTCCTACCTTTTCCCATAGGAATTGGTCAAATAACACTTATTTGATGCGCCATCCTCTCTATAAGGAGCAAATAACTCAGCAATTATCTGAATACTTCTCTTTTAATGATAAAGAAGATATTGATTCTTTTGTTTTGTGGCAGGCGCATAAGGCCACGATTAGAGGTGTCCTTATTAAACAATGTTCCCATTTCAAAAAGATGAAGGAGGCGCGTTTGACCTCGGCGCTTTCCAACATTGAAAGGATTGAATCTGATTTACGTCAAGATCCCTCTATGGACAAGCATAGAATATTGATGTCCCTACGACACGAGGTACATTCTATCTTACAGATTGATTTTGACAAATATTTGACTTCCTTAAAGACATCTTATTACAAGTCATATAATAAACCAAGCAGATTGATGGCTCGAAAAATTAAGCCACTTCTCCAAAAAACGAAGATTCCCTATATTATTGCTTCCGATGGCAGTACTAAGTTGTCTCACCCCTTAGAGATTGCGGAAGCCTTTAGTACATTTTACACATCCCTATATAATTTGCAGGGTGACGCCTCAACCTATCAACCTACTCAACAAGATATTAATGCCTTTTTATCAGATGTGGATCTTCCTCATTTGTCTACTGAACAACTGGCAGAACTTAGTGCTCCTATTACGGAGCAAGAAATATTGAACACTATCAAAGCTTTAAAACACAATAAGGCACCGGGACCTGATGGGTACTCTAACGAGTATTATCAATTGTTTGCTCCTATCTTGGCCCCTTATCTATCACAAATATTTAATGCGGCAATGCAAGGCAAACCAATCCTCACTGAAATGCTCCAGGCCACGATTGTCATGATTCCCAAACCTGGGAAGCCGTCGACTACTCCTGCTAATTTTAGGCCTATCTCTTTGCTTAATTGTGATGTCAAATTATATTCTAAATTGATATCTCAGAGATTGTTGGGAATCCTCCAGTCTATAATTCATGGAGATCAGGTGGGATTTACGAAGGGTAGGCAAGCTCCAGATGGCACTCTGAGAATTTTAGGTTTGCTGGAACAGGCTGGGAGGTTGCGGGAACCTTCTCTGCTCCTCACGTTGGATGCGGAGAAGGCTTTTGACAGGATTCACTGGGGATTTGCCTTTCAAGTTTTAGAGAAGTTGGGCTTCAGGGGACCTATTTTACAAGCCATTAAAGCTCTATACTCCCGGCCTTCAGCTAAAGTATTAATTAATGGTACTCTTTCTAATCCATTCCCTATAACCAATGGCACGCGGCAGGGGTGTCCATTGTCCCCTTTTCTATTTCTAATGGTCATGGAACCATTTGCGGAGAAGATTCGCATGTCAGAAAACATAAGAGGCATTCCAGCAGGAGGGAGACAACATAAAATAGGGCTCTTTGCAGATGACGTGATATTAGTACTTACGGATCCCCTTACGTCTCTGAGAGAGGCCTCGAAACTTATATCTGCATTTGGGGCTGCCTCATATTACAAGATCAATGAGACAAAATCACAAATGTTACCTGTAGTAATGACGACATCTCTAAAAGCTGCCATTTCTGGCGAATTCCCCTTTCATTGGTCCAGCTCCTCCATAACTTATTTGGGGATCCAGCTTACCTTTCCACTTTCTAATCTCCAAGCTTGCAATTATGATCTATTATATACGAGTTTACAAAGCGATCTGTTAAAATATTCCCAGGCGGACCTTACTTGGCTGGGGCGCATAGTCATTTATAAGATGATGATTTTACCAAAAATATTGTATTTCTTTCGTACATTAGCTATTCCTTTGTCAAGGTCCACTCTGTTAAAGTTTCAAAGACAAATGTTATCTTATATTTGGAAGGGTGATAAACCTAGAGTAGCAGCTTCCATACTATACTTGTCACGCGAGGTTGGCGTCGCGCTCCCTCTGCACGACGTCGCCGGACCTCTCTGCCCCCCTAGAGACGAGCAATAGGGAATTGAAGTGCTGGTCTTGTCAGCCAGCACTTCATGAGTTAATTCTCTGTTTGGGTTTAGCCATGTGGTGCTGATCACACCACATGGCTACTTTACATATTGTTTGGACAGCTTGCTCCGCCTCAGGTCATGTGATGCTGGCCACATCACATGATCCTGGGCGGGCTATTTAAAGATGGCAACTGCCTCACTCAGATGCCTGTGATTAGTCTTCTGAGATCAGTGCTGTGTGTTGGACCTTGCTTTTGGATTATTGGTATTTTGGCTTTGGACTTAGACTACGCTTTTGTGATTCCCCTCGGTATTTGACGTGACCTCCTGTTCTTGATTTGGCTTGCTGACGATTCTGCTATTGTGTTTGTTTCTGTCTGTGTTCGTCTTTCCCTGTGTTCCCTTCCCTACTCTGTGCACGTACTCAGCATAGGGACCGTCTCCAAGTTACGGTTTTGTCGCCTAGGGCATCTACTGTAAGTAGGCAGGGAAAGAGGTGGGGTTCAGACAGGGCACACTATCCCTTGTTTCCCTGTCGTGACAGAATCACAGGCCATACCTAATGGAGCCGTTGCGAGTACTCACGGACCAGATGAGTAACATGGCTCAGATGATCCAGGATTTGGCCGGGAGACTCCAACATCAGGAGCAGCTGCGGACTGCACCCGCAGTCGTTCCCTCCATGCCAAACCCCAATATTGAACCCCATGTAAAATTGCCCGATCGGTTTTCTGGGGACCGAAGGACTTTCCGTTCCTTTAAGGAAAGTTGTAAATTATATTTCCGTTTATGCTCACACTCCTCGGGTTCTGAGCAGCAGCGGGTAGGAATAATTATTTCCTTGCTGCAAGGTGATCCGCAGGAGTGGGCTTTCTCATTGCCACCTGACTCCCCTTGTCTATTGTCTGTGGAGGCTTTTTTCCGGGCCCTAGGTCTTTTATGTGAAGAACCTGACTTGGCCGCTGTAGCTGAAACTCAGCTCAGAGACATTCGGCAGGGTAACCGTCCAGTTGAGGATTACTGTGCTGAGTTCAGAAAATGGTGTGTGTCCTCTAAATGGAATGACCCTGCTTTGAGAAGCCAGTTTAGGGTGGGACTGTCTGACCATCTGAAGGATTTACTAGTTAGTTATCCTACTCCTGACACTTTAGAGGCGACTATGACCTTAGTTATCAAACTTGACCGACGGTTTAGGGAGAGACAAAAGGAACGTTCTGTTGCCCCTCAAGTTGCCGTGTTGTCCGAAGTTCCTCTTCAGAGCCCGTCTCCTATCAAGGTCCAGGAGGAGCCTATGCAGTTGGGAGTTACTATGAGGGATCAGAGACGCCTGAGAGGGGCCTGTTTTTACTGCGGTGAGATGAACCACTGGCTCCAGCAGTGTCCGAGACTTCTGCTCTCAAAAAGGTCTGTTCCTGGAAGTAAGGTACCCCCTGCGGTGGTAAGAAAGAAAATCTTGTTACCTATTTCCATTTCTTATAACCAACTCAAGAGATCCGGTGAAGCATTTGTGGATTCCGGTTCTGCTGCTAATTTTATTGATTATGATTTTGTGCAATCTGTGGGTGTGCCTATAATTCCTTTAAGGGAGGTAATTCAAATTATCGCACTGGATTCCACTCCATTGAATAATGGGAGAGTGGAGTTTTGTACTCCTGAGGTTGTATTAACTGTAGGAATTACCCATACTGAGACTTGCTCCTTCCTTGTATTAAAGGATTTACCTGCCGACCTTGTTTTAGGTCTGCCTTGGTTACAGGACCACAACCCTGTGATCAACTGGTCGGTAGGTGAATTGGAAAAATGGGGAATGAATTGTGACAAATGTTGTAGATCAGTATTGCAGTTGGGAGGTACCAATGAGTCTCTTTCCTTGCCCAAGTATATTGGTGATTTTTCGGACGTGTTTTCCATGTCCGAGACTGAGTTCCTCCCTCCTCACCGGCAATATGATTGCGCCATCGACCTTATTGAGGGATCCAAATATCCCAAAGGTCGCATTTATAATCTCTCTACTCCTGAACGTCAGTCCATGAGGGATTATCTCAAAGAGAGTCTGGCCAAGGGTCACATCCGGCCTTCAGTTTCTCCCATGGGGGCAGGTTTTTTCTTTGTTGGTAAAAAGGATGGAGGATTGAAGCCCTGTATCGATTACAGGGAGCTCAATAAAATCACTGTTAAAAACAGATACCCGTTGCCCCTTATTCCTGACTTGCTGAATCAGGTCCAGGGGGCCCGTTGGTTCACCAAGCTGGATTTGAAGGGGGCATACAACCTAATCAGGATTCGTGAGGGGGACGAATGGAAAACTGCGTTTAATACCCCGGAGGGTCATTATGAGTACTTGGTAATGCCTTTTGGGTTAAGTAACGCTCCGGCAATTTTCCAAAACTTTGTCAATGACATTTTTAGACCATTTATTGGGAAATTTGTAATTGTCTATATTGATGACATCCTGATTTTTTCTGCAGACTGGGAGAGTCACGTATCTCACACCAGGCAAGTGCTGGAGGTGTTGCGTGAAAACAAGTTGTTTGTTAAAGGGGAAAAGTGTACCTTTGGTGTTCAGGAAGTGGCCTTTTTGGGATACATTCTCACCCCTTTTTCTTTCAAAATGGACCCAGTTAAAGTACAGGCCATTGTGGATTGGGTGCGACCTTCCTCTTTGAAGGCGCTCCAGCGATTTCTGGGGTTTGCTAATTTTTATCGTAAATGTGTCAAAAATTTTTCAGTGGTAGCCAAACCCATTACGGATTTGACTCGCAAGGGGGCTGATCTGGTCAATTGGCCCCCTGCAGCAATTGAGGCCTTTGAAAGGTTAAAACAGTGTTTTATTAATGCTCCTGTGTTGGTCCAGCCTGATCAAAATAAGCCTTTTGTAGTTGAGGTGGATGCGTCTGAGGATGGTGTGGGGGCTGTACTGTCCCAGGGGTCTTCCACCTTAACTAATCTTATGCCATGCGCCTTCTTCTCCCGCAAGTTCTCTCCTGCCGAGAGGAATTATGATATTGGGAATAGGGAGTTACTTGCAATCAAGTGGGCATTTGAGGAATGGCGTCATTTTTTAGAAGGGGCATTTCACCGCATTACGGTCCTCACGGATCATAAGAATTTAATGTTTCTAGAATCGGCTAAGCGATTGAATCCTAGACAGGCGAGGTGGGCTTTGTTCTTTACTCGTTTTGATTTTTGTGTTACCTTCAGACCTGGGAGCAAGAACGTTAAGGCCGATGCCTTAGCCCGAAGTTTCCAGGCGTATCAGCCTCCTGACGTCCCTCCTGAGCCCATCCTGCCAGCTGATATCATCGTGGCCGCTACCGCATCTGACCTCGCTTCTGAAATCTCGGCAGGACAACATCTTGCTCCCATTGGTACCCCCAATGACAAATTGTTTGTGCCGGCTCATTTGCGGTTGCGACTGCTGGGTGAGTGCCATAATTCTGTTTTGTGTGGACATCCTGGCATCAATGCCACCAAGGAGTTGGTCTCTAGGCAGTATTGGTGGCCGTCAATCTCCAGAGATGTTCAGGTTTTTGTAACTGCGTGTAACACTTGAGCCAGGTCCAAGAATTCCAAGACACGACCTATGGGTGAGTTACATCCTTTACCCATACCTAGTAGACCTTGGTCACATCTGTCCATGGACTTTATCACGGACTTGCCGTGCTCTGAGGGTAAAACCGTGATATTTGTGGTGGTTGACAGATTCAGCAAAATGTGTCATTTTATTCCTTTGTGTAAATTACCCTCTGCAAAGGTCTTGGCGTCCGTGTTCATTGATAATATTGTCAAACTACATGGTGTTCCTGAGAATATCGTTTCTGATAGGGGAGTACAGTTTGTGTCTAGGTTCTGGAGGGCGTTCTGTAATAAGATTGGTATCTCTTTGTCCTTTTCATCAGCCTTTCATCCGGAGACCAATGGTCAGACTGAACGTCTTAACCAATCCGTTGAGCAATATCTCAGATGTTATGTTTCTGATAACCAACATGTGTGGGCCAGATTCCTGTCTCTGGCTGAATTTGCAATTAATAATCGTGTTAATTCATCCTCTGGGATGTCGCCGTTTTTCTGCAATATGGGTTTTCATCCACGCTTTAGCTCCTTTTCCCCATCTGCGTCGGTTGTCCCAGAGGTCAATGATTTTTCTCAAGAACTGTGCACAGTTTGGGCACAGGTTCAGTCGAACCTGGAAAAGGCCCAAGGAGTTCAAAAAGCTAAGGCTGATAGAAAACGTTCTAAGGGTGTGAATTTTAAGGTTGGGGATAAGGTATGGTTATCGACTAAAAATCTCAACATGAGGGTACCATCCTATAAGTTTGCACCTCGCTTCATTGGTCCTTACAGGATCACCAAGGTGATCAATCCGGTTTCTTTTAGGTTATGTTTACCCGACTCCCTTCTTGTTCATAATGTTTTTCATGTGTCTTTGCTCAAACGTTATGTTGCTCCCATTGGTCCTGAGGAACAGTCTCCGCCTCCGGTTGAGGTAGCAGGACAAATGGAGCATGAGATTGCCAGAATTGTGGATGTGAGAAGGGTCCGGAATTCCTTCCAGTACCTCGTACATTGGAAGGGGTTCGGTCCTGAGGACAGGTCTTGGGTACCGTTGACCAGGATGCATGCAGATTCGCTCATCCGAAAGTTCCATCTGCAGCATCCCGATAAGCCTGCTCCCGCTGGTAAGGGTCCGGTGGCCCCTCGTGAAGGGGGGGGTACTGTCACGCGAGGTCGGCGTCACGCTCCCTCTGCACGACGTCGCCGGACCTCTCTGCCCCCCTAGAGACGAGCAATAGGGAATTGAAGTGCTGGTCTTGTCAGCCAGCACTTCATGAGTTAATTCTCTGTTTGGGTTTAGCCATGTGGTGCTGATCACACCACATGGCTACTTTACATATTGTTTGGACAGCTTGCTCCGCCTCAGGTCATGTGATGCTGGCCACATCACATGATCCTGGGCGGGCTATTTAAAGATGGCAACTGCCTCACTCAGATGCCTGTGATTAGTCTTCTGAGATCAGTGCTGTGTGCTGGACCTTGCTTTTGGATTATTGGTATTTTGGATTTTGGCTTTGGACTTAGACTACGCTTTTGTGATTCCCCTCGGTATTTGACGTGACCTCCTGTTCTTGATTTGGCTTGCTGACGATTCTGCTATTGTGTTTGTTTCTGTCTGTGTTCGTCTTTCCCTGTGTTCCCTTCCCTACCCTGTGCACGTACTCAGCATAGGGACCGTCTCCAAGTTACGGTTTTGTCGCCTAGGGCATCTACTGTAAGTAGGCAGGGAAAGAGGTGGGGTTCAGACAGGGCACACTATCCCTTGTTTCCCTGTCGTGACAATACTCTCATAGGAAACATGGGGGTATGGGTCTCCCTAATCTCACCCATTACTATAACACGATGGTATTAAAACAACTGAAATGCTGGTGGATACAAGAGGGTGCTATGAGCTGGGCTAATATAGAAACTGGCCTAAATGGGGGAACACCCCTCAAAGCATTGCTATTGGCACATTCTGTTGTACAGGATCTTCCTTTATCAGGTGTGCTCTCACTTGATGTTTCTGTTCAAGTTTGGAAGGAGGCTTTACAGAAATTTGCTGGGGATTCTCATATGAAAAGCATTCCCTTACCGATAGAAGTTTTAGAGGTTCTCATTCCAGACCTGTCGACCAAGGTGTGGAGAGAAAGGGGGATTCTGAATATACCTGATCTTTATGACAATCAATCTCTGTGTTCGTTCAAGACTTTACAGCAGCTGTATACTATACCCTCTGTTAAATACTTTGATTATATCAGAATTTGTGGATATTTGAAAAAGAGATTTTTATCATATTGTTCGATCCCTCTTTTTTTGTATAACATTATAGCAGTGCAATCCAGACAAGCAGATATACCTTCTAGACAATTATACACTACTTTCCTCACGGACAGGCTACTAGTAAAAAAGTCACACATACTGAATTGGGAATTAGATCTACAAGATTCCTATTCAACCACGGAATGGCAAAAAGCGATTCACATTACCATGCAATCTACCTCTTGCTCAAACTTATTAGAGGTATACCATAAGATTCTGGTTCGGTGGTATTATACTCCAGTTAAACTGTCCCAGATTTACCCTGGAGTAGACATGCACTGCTGGAGGTGTTCTAGATATAGAGGGGAATTGATGCACATTTTCTGGACTTGCCTTATACTTCATGGATTCTGGGCACAGATAGAAAACCTAATTAGCAATATTTTTGATCGTCCTTTTCGTTTAACAGCAGAGTTAGCTGTGTTGTCTATAGGGATTCACCATCTGCCTCCTTGTCAGAGAAAATTGACTTGTCATATATTATTAACTGCTAAGTTATTGATAGCACGGAAATGGAAATCTACCGAGCCTCCTTCAATAGTAGAGTTAGAAAACATGATTTCCACCCATTGCATTTATGAAAAAATTATAGCCTTCCGAAGCAATAGGCTACCCTCCTTTGCTTCATGTTGGAAACCCTGGCTCGATCGCTTCCCATTGCCTGCCCTGAACTCTCACTAAAATACTTGGAATAACACAAAGCAGACCATAACTTGTTTGTTTGAATTATTTTTATGTATGTTGTTACTCAGTTATACTGAGTTTGGATCTCTTTATTTAAAAACCAATAAAACTTTTAATTGAAAAAAAAAGGGCTGTTGCACATGTTACAAAGTTAAAGTAAGCAGCTCAGGAATATGGGATCACCCATAATGCCATGCAGCCAGCCAATCAGCAGATAACCATTGTTTTTTACATAAGTAATTCCATTAATCCTTGATTCTGTAATTGTGGTGGAGTTATGGTCTGATACTCCTGATTTTGGGGTGTTCACATAGTTTTTTTGCATAAGTAATTCCATTAATCCTTGATTCTGTAATTGGGGTGAAATTGTGGTTTGATACTACTGACTTTGGGGTGTTCACATTGTTGTTCACTAGTGTTAAACGAACATGGTATTCGGCCGAACACCGCGTGTGTTTGAGCACCATGCGCGAGTCCCCTCCCCGCACGCTAATTAGCCAATTAGGGTGCGGAGAGGTACTGGCATTCACTGTAATGCCAGTAGCCATGTTGGCTACTGGCATTACACTGATTGGATGGCTGGGAACACGTCATCGGGTGCTATATAGCACCCGGTGACATGTGACCGGCTCGTACCGAGTCAGGGAGAGCTGCTGCAACGAGGAACAGATAGTGTAGGGAGAGAAGAACGCTAGGCAGGGATAGACCCAAAAGCCCTTTTAAGGGCTATTATATCTTGTTGCAATATATATACTGTATATATTTTTTTTAAGGGGTTAAAAATTGCGCAAGGTGGCCTGACATTAACGCCACCTGCGCAGCTGGTGCATGGTGTATTACTCTCTATAGGTGTATACTATATACCTGACATCCTTTGCTATTTTTTCTGCTGTTAATTAAGTCTGCAGTACCTCTTTTGCGTCTGCTGTATAACATTTGTGCAAGGAGGCACATCTAGTGTAGGGATAGGATTTGGCTAGGCAGGGCTAGTTGTTCTGTTCAAAAGACACAAAAGTCCATTGTTATATCTCGCTGCAATTTTTTTTTCTTTTGGGGTAAAAAGAGCGCAAGTGTGCCTGACGCTAACACCACGTGCACAGCGTGTGCATTAGAACCTTTCTGTAGTCTATATACCTGACATCCGTTGCTATTTTTTCTACCGTTAATTAAGGCCGCAGTTCCTCATTTGCGTCTGCTGTATAACATTTGCACAAGGAGGGACTTATAGTGTAGGGGTACGATTTTGCTAGGCAGGGCTAGTTGTTCTATTCAAAAGGCACAAAAGTCCATTGTTATATCTGGCTGCAATATATTATTTTTGTGGTGGGTTAAAAATTGCGCAAGTTTTCCTGACCTTAACGCCACCTTTTCAGCGTCTGCTGTCTAACATTTGTGTATCCCAAATAACAGAAATCCGGTGTATTTTTTTCTGCAGCTATTGAAGCCGACATTACTAATGTCGCCATGATTAGCGACAGAAAAAAACACAATAAATGTCAGGTATATAGGAGAAACATACTTTGTCCTGCACATGTAATGTCACAGTGATTAGCGGCAGAAAGAAACTCAATAATTGTCAGGTATATAGGAGAAACATACATTGTCCTGCACATGTAATGTCATCGTGATTAGCGGCAGAAAGAAACGCAATAAATGTCAGGTATATAGGAGAAACATACATTGTCCTGCACATGTAATGTCACTGTGATTAGCGGCAGAAACGCAATAAATGTCAGGTATATAGGAGAAACATACTTTGTCCTGCACATGTAATGTCACCGTGATTAGTGGCAGAAAGAAACGCAATAAATGTCAGGTACATAGGAGAAACATACATTGTCCTGCACATGTAATATCACCGTGATTAGTGGCAGAAAGAAACGCAATAAATGTCAGATACATAGGAGAAACATACATTGTCCTGCACATGTAATGTCCCCATGATTAGCGGCAGAAAGAAACGCAATAAATGTCAGGTACGTAGGAGAAACATACATTGTCCTGCACAAGTAATGTCACCGTGATTAGCGGCACAAATAAACGCAATAAATGTCAGGTATATAGGAGAAACAGACATTGTCCTGCACATGTAATGTCACCGTGATTAGCGGCATAAATAAACGCAATAAATGTCAGGTATATAGGAGAAACAGACATTGTCCTGCACATGTAATGTCACCGTGATTAGTGGCAGAAAGAAACGCAATAAATGTCAGGTATATAGGAGAAACATACATTGTCCTGCAAATGTAATGTCACCGTGATTAGTGGCAGAAAGAAACACAATAAATGTCAGGTATATAGGAGAAACATACATTGTCCTGCAAATGTAATGTCACCGTGATTAGCGGCAGAAAGAAACGCAATAAATGTCAGGTATATAGGAGAAACATACATTGTCCTGCACATGTAATGCCACCGTGATTAGCAGCAGAAATAAACGCAATAAATGGCAGGTTTATAGGAGAAACAAACATTGTACTGCACACGCTGTGCAGCTGGTGTTAAGATTAGGCAAACTTGCACAAATTTTGACCATCAAGAATAACAATATTGCAGCCAGATAAAACAAAATTCCTTAAAAGGACTTTTGGTCTTTTCAACAGAACAACTAGCCCTGCCTAGCTAAATCTACACTACATCTACTCTCTCCCTACACTATCTGTGCCTGATTGCGCAAACGGTATACATTATATGAATAACGGCAGAAAAAAATACACTGGATGTCAGTTATTTAGGATACAGAAAGGTTATACTGCACATACTGCACAGGTATGTGACATTACCTGTGCTGCGTCTGCTGCATAACATGTGCTCATTCAGTGAAATTTTTCTGCTCATACACTAAAAAAAATCTGCACAACTGTACTTTTGACAAACTTGCATATATACCATTTAGTATGCGCAAGGAGAGCAGTAAGGGACAGGGAAGTGGGCGTGCTGCTGATGGTGCACGGTGGGCGTGGTGAAACAGTGTCTGCTGGCAGAGCACAAGAAACAAAGTCATCCAAAACTCCTAGCTTCATGTCTCAGTTTGGAGTGCGGCGCAAGACAGGTTCTTGTTAGGTCAACATGTCAGGAGGAGGACCAGAGTGAGGTTAATTTTTTAGGTTAAACAATTAGGGGTGAGGGCCTGCTGCTGAACCTTTTTAAATATTTAAAGGCGAGGGCAGCCTAATAAGCAGTTTGATATGATGGAGGAAGAGGAGGAAGTGGAAAAGAAGAGGAAGGGGTTCATGGAAATACAGTGTATTCAATACACCTTAAAAGCCACATTTAAAGTCCCTTTATGTTCAGCCGCTTTCCTCTGTTGGGGTAGCGAAGTCAGGGGCAATCCAGGCCTTGTTCATTTTGATTAGCGTCAGCATTTTCAGTTGACAGGCGGATGCGCTTAGCAGTTATTATGCCCCCAGCGGCACTTAATAACCGCTCCGACAAAATACTGGCGGCAGGGCAGGCCAGCACCTCCAAAGGCGTAGCCACGTGTCCAGCTTAGACACCCAATAATTATAAGGCACAGAAGGATCGCTGAGGACGTTGACATTGTCAACTAGGTTACCATTTTATAAAACTTTTCCCTCCTAGTTGTGACACTAGGTCGCTTATCAGAACGTTTTCCACATGCAGCGCTGTCCGTCTTTATTGTGAGCAGGTAGAGT
>ONZH01020716.1:0-31233 GCA_900303285.1 Rhinella marina | reverse complement strand
GCTCTTCTACCGCTCGCTCTTCTGCCTTGTGTCCTTGCAACAGTGTGATGTTGCTGCGTCTGTGGCACCTCCATTTCCTCCCCTGATGATGCTGGGGATACTGCTGCTTCGGGGCGCCACGTCTGATCTGCCGTCTCATTGTCGTCAAATTCAGGACCAGTGCTAATTTCCTCCAGGATATCTGGTGTGGCACTGGATGCACCTCCCTGGCTCTGTTGACTTCCAGGCAACACCTCCTCTGGAGACTCATTACCTTGCACCTGCTGTCTTTGTAGAACTTCCTCCTCCTCCTCCTCATGACTAAAGAGTGGTAGAGAGTCGAAGGGCAGATCAAGGTTTGCCAACGTATCCATGGCAGAAGGTGCCCCACAGGTGATGGCCATTGTAATGACAGGGGACGGGGCAGAGGACTCTTGCTGACCGTCCCATGTAATGGTGGTGTCCGATGATCCAGCCGTTGCTTGACTCCTGGTTTGGGAGCTTTGGGCACTGGAACTTGAGGATTGGGTAAGCCAATCTGTAAGCCCTGGGTGGGTGGTTCTTACATGACCACTGGCGGTCACGGGTAGCTGCACCCTGCTGCCACGCCTGTTACCCCCGGCTGCCACCGGGCCTGGTGCTGCTTGAACTGGGACGCTTTGACATATTTATTTGAGTATGGAAAAAATGAAAATGAGAAAACCAAAAAAATATAAACCTTATATAGGTTAATTCAACTATAACGGCTTTTTTAACTTTTTTTTTTTATAACTTTTTTGGTAACTTTTTTTAGAACAGTTTTTTTTATATTTTTTGTTTTTTTTATATTTTTTTGGAGTTTTTTTGTAACTTTTTTAGTCGCGGCTACACTAGGTTGAACAGCAGAACAGCAACCTGGAGCGTGTACTGATGGTCACGGGACAGGAGCTGGCTCAGTGCTACCTGTACTGACGTTATAGGTTACTTCACCTATAACGTATTATTAACAGCAAAAATTTTTAAAATTTTTTTTTATAGAACTTTTTTTTATATATTTTTTTTTTATATTTTTTTGGTGTTTTTTTTGTAACTTTTTTTTGTCTCAGGACTCGCAGCTACACTAGGTTGAAATGCACCCAGCAGAGCAACAACCTGTACAAATTGTCACGGGACAGGAGCTGGCTCAGTGCTACCTGTACTGACGTTATAGGTTACTTCACCTATAACGTATTATTAACAGCAAAAAATTTTTTAAAATTTTTTTTTTTAGAACTTTTTTTTATATATTTTTTTTTTTATATTTTTTTGGTGTTTTTTTGTAACTTTTTTTTGTCTCAGGACTCGCAGTTACACTAGGTTGAATGCACCCAGCAGAGCAACAACCTGTACAAATTGTCACGGGACAGGAGCTGGCTCAGTGCTACCTGTACTAACTCAACTGTCCTCCTGACAGCTTTCTCTCACTAACCCTTTCTAATCCTCTCTCTTTCTCTCTATCTCTCCCTGTCTCTGTCTAGCAGATTACCTATCTAGCTATCTTTATTTTTTCTTCTAACTAACGTGGAGCTCCTCTCTGTGTGCTGTCTGCCAACAGAATGACGAGCTTCCGTCGTGCAACAGCACTTAAAGGGCAGTGGGAGTGACGTCACAGCTCTTGCATTTCACAGAAAAACAGGATACAAGGGATTTTATGTGTAATAATCCCTTGTATCCTGGTCTATTCTGTGAAAACGGTACAGTTTTGATGTGCCGTTTTTATTTTAACCAGATTCGTCTTAAAAGTTCTTAAACGAATCTGGTTCGTTACGGTTCTGTTCGCTCGTCCGAACGAACGTTCGGACGAACGAAAATAATAAGTTATTATTTTCGTTCGTTCGGACGAGCGAACAGAACCGTAACGAACCAGATTATTAATAACCCATCTCGGCCATTCTCCTCCCAAAAGGGTGGTTTGACACGAGGGTCACACCAGGATACAAGGGATTGTAGGAGTAATAAATAATCCCTTGTATCCTGGTCTATTCTGTGGAAAAAGTAAACTTTATTTACGAACCTGATTCATACGAACTTGACGAAAGTTCGGTTCGGGGACGAACCGAACGTTCGGTAAAGTTCGTAACGAATCTGGTTCGTTACGGTTCGGTTCGCTCATCCCTAATTATCATGTATACTTGATGTTTTTGGTGATAAAAGCTGTGATCATGACACTGTTGTTATACTTGAGAAAAGCGCACATTGAGCTAAAACTTTGCATTGGGTACAATATAGGATTATACACAGTGTTGCCTGGATTTTTAGTATTCTATATAAAGGACATCTGAACCAGTGCCTCGCTCAGTGTGCACCATGTATAATCATAGGAACAAGTGCTACTTATTTATATATTATAGTGCCGCCTTGTATTAACTTTCTCTAAATAGTAAATGCCACTTGCTGAAGTGACACAACCCCTTCAAGATTCTCAACAGATCTCACCCAATTTAGCTGGTTCTGCCAGTTGTCTGCCAATAAAAACTACATATGTTTGGCTAGATATTCTGTACTCTAAACAGAAGAAACAGCAGCAGGAGCAATGAGCTAAATGTGGAGCACTCACCACCTAGTGGTTGTCATGTGTATTGCAGCCATTTAGGATAGATCATCAATATAAAAAAATGGGGAAAAAATCCTTTAACATGAGTGGTGATACACATCTTCTATAACTGTATAGATCAATTAGATAGAGCATAACCTGGGTGAAGCCATTGTAAACCAATGATACACAATGAGGGTATTTCTATTTTTTACATTTTTTTTTTAACGCCGGTGACATCAATAGCGAAAAAATGACACAAAATATTACAAAAGCTAACATTTTCCCAATGGATTATAGTAATGAAAAGCGTCAATCATTTAGGATTATGTTTCTCTTTGCTCTAATAGCCATTAATATTCACAAGGATGGGCAATAAGACGGTGGGTTTTATTTCAATGCAATTTATGCAGTTATTATTTTGAATCACAACTTTCAAACTGAATATTTTTGTTCTAATAGGATCAATAAGGAAAGCACAAACTAGGGGTGAAAAGCTCAATCCCACATTCTTGTATTGCATCCAATGTAGGTTTGATAGAAATGTCTATTATCATAATTTCCCTTCTAACTAATATTATGGGTGTATATGAAAATAAGCACCATTAAAAGAAATGTGGACTCGTAAAGTGAGGCACACTTTACTCTGTGTGCATTACTCAGGTACCTATTCATTTGAATAGCACATAACAGCACATAAATTTACATTCCCTCAACAGTGATTAATGCATATATTACATAATGTGCAGTATACAAATAAAAATTTTTTAATTATTTTTGGGCTAAAACAAAAGTAAAAAAAAATCCACTAAATATTGTATTAAAAAATAAAAAAACATTATATATATATATATATATATATATATATATATAATTTTTTTTTTTAGGCACCTTTTAGCGTCACCCTAGACAGGAGGTCATTGTTCCCCTACCTCCATTTCATGACTGTAGACATTTTCCATTTTCTTGTTTTTTGTTATTTATTTATTTATTTTAAGCTGAATAGGGCTAAGCTGCATCTCGACCACTTGACTTATAATAGTGACAAAATAGCCTAGGAAGAGACCTCAGCGCTCACTGAAGCATCACGGCCCCCTCAAACAGCTGATTGGCAAGGGTGCTGGGAATCGGACCAATCTGATATTGATGACCTATCCTATCGAATAACCCATTAGAACCCATTTAACAAACATTTAAATGGGGATGCGAGCAACCAGTAATATGTTCTCCCATTATGCCCATCAGCTATCCCGTGGGCAGCCTCTATGTTACATGCTTTATTGTAATAATACATATTATGTTAATAATTATACTAAGCAGTAAAACAAGTGGGTCATCCCATGACTAATATAAAAAAATTAAAATCAGACCTCATATAGTATACAACAATCTCTTTCTAACAAAGCTAGAACCAGCCCTGTACCTCACATGGATCCAGAGATCTCCTCATTCATTGCTCTGCTAATTTTATATCAAGCTGGCAGCTCGAGAGGAGTGTCTTCTCTCCTGCAGCTGAAGGATGAAACAGAGCATGTGCAGCCATCTCACTAAGCAAGTCAAAGAAATAAGAAAAAACAGACAGCAGGTGGAAATATACATATACATTTTATTGACTAACTCAGTGGCTATGGCTACCTTTGTAATTATAGGCATTACAGGCAATTACAAAAGTATTCAGATGCAGGTGATGGTTTGAAAACTGTAGAACATTTTTCATGGGACAACTTTTAACCAAGACATGATCTTACTTTAAAGTATTAATACATATGTCCATTTTTATTTTCGTTTATAACCGACTTGCATTTTGCTTACCTCTACTGCAGGGACTTTGCTCCTTAGAATACATTATTTAGCATTTTTCTTTCAATCTGGTCAGACGTAGCTTACAGGAAATCCCATATGCACAATCACTTTGCATCTAAGCAATCAATAGGAGGTTCAGCAAGAGAATTCAAGTTTTAAGCCTTTCATGTGTTAAGAAACTCAGTGGAGTTGAAAATTTGATCTGGTTGGTATATCCAGACCGCAGGAAAAATTGATATGTTTCAAAGAACTGTAGAAACCAATTAAGTAAAACAGAGGAGGTAAGAAATAAAATCTGAAATAAAACTTGGGAAAAAAAGCGTATGAGCAGGTTTACTTAGGAAAAACATCATGGCAATGTTGGAGTTTGCTTTCTATTCCACAATGAAAATCTCTTTAAAATGAAGATGTTTCAATAACACTGAATTTGCCCTTGTCCTTAAGATTGGCATTTGTGAATAAAAGAGGATGATAAAGGAACTGTCATGATAAACATTTCCAAGGACACCTAGTATAGAATTCAGTTTTTTTTCTAATTCGTCTGCCAGAATATTGGAAATACGTCTAACAGCTCCTTGGAAATGGTTACAATATGTCTTCGTTTGGTTGTATACAGAAGCCATGCATTTTACATGATTACTTTTTGTAATAGCGAAGATTCAAGTCATTACGATGCACATCAAATAGTATTATTGTCTTGCCAATAAAGAGGCATCGACATTATTTTATTCTATTATCTACTCTAGGGAAGTATCAAGAAACCTGAGGCAGCATAGAAGGAAGGGGAAAAAAACCCAATGTTATCTGCCACGGCTCAGATACCTTTGTGAAGATTTTTTGACGTGTATTATCTTCCAGTCCTCCTTTTTCTTCTAATTACAAACTTCCCCGGTTGGATGTGTAACGAATGTGAAATGTCATTTTACTTTTGTTCTTATTGTCTGGCTTTAAAACATAATTGTCATAAGTTGACATGATGTGTAGAATAAAATAAGGGATATTATGCACGGTTGTGTCCTACAAATGCAAAACTAGTACCAAGGTGATACAAGGATCTAAAGTAAGTACAGGTTCATCTCAATAATTTAAAATATCATCAAAAAGTTAATTTATTACAGTAATTAAATTCAAAAAGTGAAACTCATATATTCTATAGATTCATTACACACAGAAGGATCTATTCCAAGCCTTTATTTCTTTTGATGTTGATGATTATAACATACAGCTAATGAAAACCCAAAAGTCAGTATCTCAGAAAATTAGAATATTATATAAGACACATTTAAAAAAAATTATGTTAATACAGAAATGTTGGCCTACTGAAAAGTCTGTCCAGTATATGCACTCAGCACTTGGTTTGGGCTCCTTTTGCATGAATTACTTCATCAATGCCACGTGGCTTGGAGGGGATCAGCTTGTGGCACTGCTGAGATGTTATGGAAGCCTAGGTTTCTTTGATAGTGGCCTTCAAATTGTCTGCATTGTTGGGCTGGATGTCTCTCATCTTCCACATAGGTTAGGTGAGTTTGCTTGCCAATCAAGCACAGTGATACTGTGGTTATTAAATCGGGTGTTGGTACTTTTGGCAGTGCAGGCAGGTGTCATGTCCTGCCAAAAATTCAATCAGCATTAAAGATGAGCAAAGTTTTCAAAAATTCAATTCGGATGCTTCTCCAGATTTTCCAAAAAAGAATAAATTAATGATGAAGCTTGTTAAAAATCAGTTATTTCCTGGCTGCAGGGAATGTGTATCTCAGTATACATCACTGTTCAGTGCAGAAACATGCATTGTTAGTCCGCTGTGGTTTAAAATAGTTACGGTGTATCAGTATGACAGGCAATTGACAGGCGTCACTCTTAGAATCATCTCACACTTTACTTTATTTGGTCAGTTA
Organism: Rhinella marina; assembly: GCA_900303285.1. Taxonomy (NCBI): domain Eukaryota; kingdom Metazoa; phylum Chordata; class Amphibia; order Anura; family Bufonidae; genus Rhinella; species Rhinella marina. The sequence goes on along the minus strand of ONZH01020716.1, from coordinate 25,005 downwards.
CAGGGCCAAAACTGACTAAATAACTCAAGTGTGAACTCAGCCTTACAGGTCAATGTTAGCATCAGGTAATGAATAGTGTTGAGCGAGCATGCTCGGCCGAACTCGCTGTACGGCCGAGCATGCCTACGCTCGGGTCCGCTCGGTGTTCGGCCCGAGCATACGAGCACAGAGGTGCTCGCTCAACACTAGTAATGAAGGACCTGACCGTGCAGTGGACCAAGATTCTACTATAGAGTGAAATAGCGCACTCCTTTTACACTGTCTGCTGATTCTGCATAGATTTCTACAGAACCTCTTCTGTTATACTCTGATGCAAGTAGTGGGCCCATGACATGAGTGGAGAGGGTGTCAGGTGTAAGTTTGTGTTGACATCACTGTTTATTTTTACCTTCTTTTGATTTGTCACAAGAACAACCCCTAAAAAAACACATCCAGTGTGATAGAGGCCTCATGTGTAATTGCCTCTGAAATCCATTTTATTAGGATAGGAAAAGAAGTCCTGCATGCATACCTTTAAAGGCCTCTGTCACACTGTTAGTATTTGATTAGTATTGGTAAGGCAAACACAGGAGTGAGTCCAAAATAGAGCTAGCATGAGCATGCCCTCTGTGTTTTGGACACACTCCTGCTTTTGGCTTCCAAATCATGAGTAAATCCTGATGCTAAATACAGACCGGGTGATAGAGGCCTTATGGATGCTCGAATTACAGCATCACAGAATGGGGAGGGTGGCAACAGTGAGAAGAGTCGGCATAGTGGCCCAGTGACAGAGTGGTGAGGTTGGCAGCAGCATGAGGAGTCAACATAATGGCCCAGTCACACAGTGGTGAGGATGACAACAGCATACACAAGATGATGGCAGTAGTAGAAGATGGCAGCAGAGGCATCAGGTGTGTGGCATCAGGTGGGTGGCAGCATCAGGATATTGGCTGAATCACATGGCCAGAAGTAATGTACCATTTTTCACAATGTTTTCGTGTGGCACCTAGAGTGATAGAGTTTGATGCATCAGGCACTGGGATGTGGAAGTACTGACCCATGCCTTATTCATCTTTAGAAAAGTTAGCCTCTCAACATCTTGTGTTGAAAGACGAGTTCTTAACTAAGCCCCTTGCTGCACAAAACATCCGCTCTGGATGCTACACTACTGGCCAGGCAGGAAAGCTTATCCAGGGCAAACCTTGGCCAGTTGCAGCCACAAATCAGGTTTGGCTCCCATGTAGCCAAAAAAGATCCCTCATACGTCTATGTGAAAGGAAAAATAAAAAAGTTATGGCTTCAGGTAGGCTGGGAGTGAAAAATGAAAACAGAAAAATAGAAAACCACCTGGTCAAGAAAATGTTAAAGCATTTAAATTATATAAGTATTCTAAAGCATAATGTGTTTTTAAAGTACCAAATTTTATTCTGATACTGTATCAAGAAAGCTACTATGCAAATTGAAGAACTATAGAAAAAAGAAAGTACATACAATTGGCAATTCCTTCTCGTAAGCAGTCAAAAACATCCTTATTTTCTTTACAGTTGCAATATTAGCTTTCATCTTTGATGCCAATTACTTTTGACCCTTTATATTCTCACTTTCAGTTCAATGTGCCTACAGTTGAAACCAATTCACACCCCTCCCACCCTCCCCCCCCCCCCACACACACACACTTTGAATACTGCAGCACTTATGGCCTTTAAATATTTCATTTTAAGTTTCCTTTTATATTTCAAGTTGACAAACTTTCATTTTGATTTAATTCAAAAGTGATTCACAGAAAGGAACAAAGCTATATATTTTGGCCAGGAAAAAAATCGAATAAAAATATAATGAGGCAATGGATATGAAAGTGAGTGGGTGATATATTTTAAGAGTCGTAATAAGCACATCAGCAGGGGTAAGCAGAACTAGTCTGTCCTACCAGAATATTGCCTTAGCTAACATTTTAGATTTCACAAGTTCACATTCTGCAATGTCACTTAAAAGAACAAAACTCATCAAAACTCAATGTGCTGGGATTTTATTTATAAGTGAACAACTAAACTGAAATTGCCTTAGTATTATTTCTCCAGCTCACGTAAATTACCTAAAGCAAGTGATAATAAATGCCAAATAGCTAAAGAATACAGGTAAAACTTTTTAACCCAGCGCTTAAAAGTAGACTTTCTGATATCACTGAAAAATATGGACATTACTATGACTTATTAACCTCTTTATAATGCATCAATTTTCCATTTTTTGCGGTTTCCTTTTTCACTCCCTGCCTTCCTGGAGAAAAAAAACTTTTTTTTTATTTTTCTGTTTATATAACAGTATGAAGACTTGTTTTTTGCAGGACAAGTTGTACTTTCTAATGGCATGAATTAATATTGCATACGATGTACTGCAAAGCTGGGGAAAAAAAACAAAAACATTCCAAATCGGATAGAATAGGAAAAAATGAAATTCCACCATAGTTTGATAAGTTTTGCTCTCTTATGTGGTCAGATGAAACGGTTATGTTCCTGCTCTAGGTCTGTACAATTAAGGAAATATCATATTTTATAGTTTTTCTTGCAATTTGATTTAAAAAAAAAACTGTAAATGTATTTTTTTCTTTTCATTGCCATATTCTGACCTCAATAACTTTTTTATTTCTATGACTATGGAGCTGTGTGGTGGCTCATTTTTTGAGGCAATATGTACTTTTTATGGATACCATTTTGGAGTATGTATAAGAGGTAAATACACTTACATTTTAATAAACATGGTGATTTCCATGGTTTCTATTTTTACTGGTTATTTATTTTTTATTATTAATATGGGGAGAGGTAGTGATTTGAAATTATATGTGAATGCTCCACAGCTCCAGGCACATTTAAGGAAGGTAAGAGGCACCCAATTGCCACATAAGACCATTCAAAACCATTTACATAAGTGTGGTCTGCATGCTAGATAACCTGCAAGGTTACCTGACCACAACACCAGGCACAAACATCATCATCTCTCTCTAAAGTATCTCTGCAGAACCTTAGGCATGCAATGAGGTTCTTTGTAAATTTTTCTGCAAATTCCCAGGCTGAGGGGCTGTACATTTGAGATATGGCTGGCCAAACTATCTCCAAGGGTGGAAGGGTGTTAGCAATGTTCCCCACAGCAACAACGTCTTTCTCCGCCATACGTGTTCACAATACCTTGCTCTCTGACTCAAATGCAGGGCCGTGCAGATTCTCTGGAACTTCTTTTCTCTTGAGAACTTTTTGCTTCCTTGGATATACTGTAGATTGTCTCAGAGATGAAGGTTCTCTGAGCCCATGCCTAGCCCCAAGGAGCTTGCACAAGTAGGTCCTCACTGTAGCACAGATAGTGACTCAGTACTCACTAAAAAGGGGGTGGACCCAGGTCCATATCCTGGCAACGTCAGAAGATGAGAAAAGGTGTTAATGCTAAACTGTCCGTACAGTTCTATTAGGTACATAAATACAGTAAATCACATTTCAGTAAGCAACATAACATTGTAACAATTTACCCTTTGCAGCGGCCCTTTGCAGTGGTTCAATAGTCAATAAACATTGGTCCTTTGGCAGGAAAATACACCTTTAACTCTTGTAGTAAGAGGAATAATAGAGGATATAAACAGATAATGGGCAGGGTACAGCTTATAGTGTATATAATCAGAAATGAACAGATTACAATTAAATGATTGAAACTCAATCACAATGCCAGGCGTGATAATATGCTATAAGGTTAAACTGGCTATACCTAGTAGATCATTTTTAGCCAATGCTGGGGTGCTGCATTATCATACTGTGCATATTATAACTGATCTTGTTTGTTTGAATAATCACTATCTTAACATGCATAACATAGTAATATGGTAAGGTTGAAAAAATACACAAATATATCAAGATTCTTCTATAATTCTACAGTGTTGACCCTAAAAAGGCAAAACATAGTATTGCTTCATTTTAGGGGGAAATTGACATCCCGACCTAAAGAGGACCTATAAATCCCCCACTGCTCTGGCATCCTACTTTGGTGGTTCCTGTCAGTCTTTATTTACTTATCTACCATTAGACTATTTCAGCCAATCACTGGCTTTAGTGGTGTGTAGCACAAGACTGCTGAGAGCAGTAAATGGCTGCAACAGTCTCTTCTACAACTGATAAAAATTGGAGTAAGATATTGGCAAGTGTTTAACGCTTTATTTTCACACATTTAAGTGCTGCATTTGTTTAGATGTCAGGAAGAATTTTACTAGTTTTTTTTCTATTTTAGGGGCACATATAAGATAATACATTTAAAGTTTACATTCATATTAAGATAGGGTTCAATGGGAAGGCATTTTTAATAAGAACCTGAAGATTAGAACTAGATGGCATAATTAGAAATTAGATGGGGGTAAGACCAGAAGCCATATCAGAAAATATTATTTTACTGAAAGACTAGTGGATTAGAGATATGCAAATTGATTTTAATGAATCAAAATCCATCCTGAATTTTTTGTAAAATTTGGATTCGTTAGATGCCAAAGCAATTGAAATTTGATTAAGATGAATTTTTCAAGAAAGAGAGTAAATTCAATGTACATATGAGTACATTGGATATACATTTGAGTACATTCCATGGATTCAGGTAGAATCGATTTGTACACAAATTGAGTCATATGGCCATTTTTTATGAACTGGACACAAAGCAAATTTTAAGAAACTCGCTAATCTCTATAGTGGATACTTATAATAAATTACTAAAGATGTGGTTGGAAAACTGACAGTAAGAGAATGTAGACACACCTGAGATAAATTTATATCAATCCTAAAAAATAAATAAATAAATAATAATAATAATAATAATAATAATAATAATTATTATTATTATTATTATTATTATTATTATTATTATTATTATTATTATTATTATAAGAAGAAATTATAATATCTATATTGTTATGTTTCTGAGTTTCTACCATTTTATTAACATTGGTCTTGACACAAATAAATGATTTATTAGCTTTATTGTTATTGAGATACAAACTATATAGAAATTATTCACTTAGAGTAGTAAAGCCTTTATTTACACAGACAATAGAGTAAGATCTGAGCTGGAGTCTATCAAGAACAAATTGAGAGAGATAAAGAGATACTGAGAGATAGAGATTCTTTGGAGAATGAAGATCTATAGCTTGTTCTATAGTCAATAAACGTTGGTCCTTTGGCAGGAAAATACACCTTTAACTCTTGTAGTAAGAGGAATAATAGAGGATGTAAACAGATAATGGGCAGGGTACAGCTTATAGTGTATATTATCAGAGATGCACAGGTTACAATTAAATGATTGAAACTCAATCACAATGCCAGGCGTGATAATGTGCTATAAGGTTAAACTGGCCATACCTAGTAGATCATTTTTAGCCAATGCTCCTCATTTGTGTAGGATCTGCCAACAATCTAATGTGCATCTGAGAGTTCTGCCTCACCTAAATGTAGATATCAGAAAGAAGGATTCTTTTGTTGGATTTCAACATGCCTGATCTTTTTCTACTCAGGTAAGATACACCTATTGATATTGCCAGAGGTGTCCAGCAGTGGTTTACTGCCCTTTCATCATTCAGTATGCATGTATACTCAACTGAGGTGAGCATATTTGGTGGTAGGATCAGGGATAGCAATCTGCTAAACTAGCATTCAGCCTATAATTATCTAAAGTGTTTGGTCCGCTTATGGATTCCATTCAATAAAGTTTACGGGGTGCCTACAAACAATAGGGGGGGGGAGCAGGAAGCATCAAGACTTATTGGCTAAATGTATTGGTTTGGGGAGTTAGAATGTGTTGGGAGTTGATGGGAGATCTGGATAGCCCTGGAGCATGAGCTTGATGAATGATAAAATGATAAGTTAAGGTGCATAATATAATTCCTGAAAGCAAAGGAGGTTTTCAAGTACAACGGGGTATGCAGAAGAAAAAAATTACTGTAAAAATTAAAGGGGTTATCTTATGGTTATCTCTAACTTAAAAAATTAAAAGCAGACATCATACAGAAGCCCCGTAATATGCCTAGTATGTGTGCACAATATTGCATTCAAATTAGCTTTCCTAAACATATCTGATGCCAGATGTTAGACATGATGATTTGCATATATTTTCCCTAGAAGTCAAGAAGAGTGTTGTCTAGCCTACAATGGTCATCCTGTATATCAACTGGTCTCCCTAATAGTATCCACACAGAGGTTACCCCTAACGTCTTGCAACTAGAAAAGCTATTCTAATTTGCTTTACTTTGGTAGAAAGAGCTAGCAGCAAATGTGAGGCTGGCTTACCTATTGAATTTTAAGATATGCAATGTGCACGTATCAATATTGTTGAATATTGTTGCCAGGCGTTGTTAGGCCACTGAGGCACAAATAAAATAATTAAGTGACTGTGCCACTTGGCAGAGTCACTGGGGATCACTGGACCCAACCCTGGGCAGCCGGACAATAACGACCGCTTCCGAAGGGCGAAATAATACAGAAGGCAAAACACAAATAATAAGTAACAGTTCACACGAACATGTGCTGTGCAACTGCGCTTGGGACTGGAGCCAGAGCTTTGGCTACACAGTCCTCCAGACGGGCGACGCCCACCGTGAACCCGTGCTCCAGGAGGGGGCTACGGCACCGCCGCAAGCGTGGCCTTCAAACACTCAGAGTGATACACACTACACGAAAAGACAGACAGTGAAGCAGGTACGTGGAACCATGCACCAGTGCAAGAAAGCACTCAAACACACACTACACCATTCAGTGTCAGATAGCAAATGGACCGGACCGTATAGCAGTCACACATGAACAACAAGGCACCGGCCCTGCCCAGCAGAAGCTCAGGGTTTAAATAGCAGCGAGCTAATTGGCAGAGGCGTGGTTACTGACATATTTCCTGTGAACGCCTGGCGGAAGTGATGTCACCAGAGGTCTCAAGGGCAGGGCGTGGTGCCTGACATACTTCCTGTGAACGCCTGGTGGAAGTGACATCACCAAAGGTCTCAAGGAGCTGGCGCATGACCACTTCCTGTGCCGGACCTTGTTCACTGCAGTAAGACTGTGGGCGCAAGGATACCGCACTGAGATTTGCCCGTGCCACTTCACCAACACCCGCAGCCCGGGAGGGCAAGCGACCGCGTGCACGACATCGATGCACGCGCCTTACAAGCGTACAATACTCATGCATATTTTTCAGTCTCCTTAATGATAAAGAGGACCCAAAGGGTACCTAGCTGTGGGTAAACACACGTTTTATGACATTACTACACAATTTATTTAAATACACACAGCTCTGGCACATGTGTTATGCTTTTTCATATTCCAGAACTTCCAAAAATTGTCCCTTATTGGGGGCAGATGATGTTTAAAACAATGAAGTTTAATAGGACAAAAAGTAAATAAATAAAAAAAGTGGCTTGGGGGACCAAGTGTCCAAAAAATTATGCCTGAACAGGCTAAAAATGTAAAAATGCCTGTCCATACCACTCACACAAGTGGCTCGTAGTGAATGAGCCTAAAAAAAATTCTCTATTTTAATTGGAAGAAGCAGCAGTACAGTGTGGATGTGGAAAGGGTATGGATATAGTGGCATGAGGCAGCAGAAGCAGTAGAATGGCTGTCTATGGGTAGTAGTGGTAGTAGTGGTAGTGGAAATAGTGGCAGATGCTTTGCGTAAAAAGTGGCAGTGAAGGATTAGCAGTTAGGAGCAGCAGAAGCCATATGGTACATGTTGGCAGGCAGCAGTAGGCTTACGGAATATGATGGTCAGCAGATCGCAGCAGTGGCATGATGGAAGCAGCAGAAGCAGTAGAGAACATGATGGTTGTCAGGTCGCAGCAGTAGCATGATGGCAGTGGTGGCATGATAGAGGCATCAGCAACTGTGCAGAACATAATGCTTGGCAGGTCACAGCAGTGGCATGATAGCAGCAGTAGAATGATGGTGGTGGTGACATGATGGAGCAACTGTGCAGAACATGATGGTTGACAGCCAGCAGCAGTGGCATGATAGAGGCAGGCAGCAACAGTGGCAAGAAGATGCACCACCAGCAATGCCAGATGTATTAATTTGCCTCAGCTGGAAGAGTGTGAAAATCCTCCCCAATCCATGCTTGGTTCATTTTGACAAAAGTGTTGTTTTGGACACTGGCAGAGAACAACTTGGTCCATATAGGTGTCTTTGCGGGGGGTCAAGAGGGGCATCTCTTTCGTTGGCTATAAGTTGTGGTATGCAGAGTACATAGATGTTTTCTGGTAATAGCATAATTTGTCCTCCCTTTCTGCGACTGGAAAACCTTCCCCCATTCTGACTTGATAGCGAGGGTCTAAAAGCATGGCTCATGAATAATCATCAGACTGCTTGATGCCAACGATGCACTTGTCACTGCGTAAGCAAGCAAGCATACGGGTCACCATTCTGGCTGGTGTACCTGAGGAACCACTTCTTTTGGGCTCCACCCCTGGTTCGGTACAAACTAGTTCTCTCATCTTTACTCTGACTACAATATAACTTTTTTATGTTTTCGTATACAGTATATAGTTTGTGCTTTTGTGCTTTTCTATAATCATTTGATTTGAGATCCATCTTTATTGTTTTACATTATTCATCTAAATGTATTATACTGTAGTTCACAGTAGGATTCCCAGCAGTTATATAAACTACACAGGTGACAAGAGAGAAAGCCTAACCTTTAATAAAGATTTCCCTTTGTACCTCCAAATTACTCAGACTTGCGGAATATATTGTTCCATTATTAATTTAGCTCAATGGTTCAAAGGAATTCATTTCAATATATTCAGTGACCTTTATTCTTTTTCTTTTATTGCTCATTTATATTTGTTTTTTATCACTGTGCCTAATTAAACTATTTTTTTAAGAATAGGAAGAAGAAATGGAAATATTCTTTGTAACAGGTTAAGAATGAACTGCCTCTCTGCATCCATAAAAAATGTATGTAGAATTATGGGAAATACATTGATATGGGGGATACTATAATTAGATAGTTTGATATTATTTTATGTTGGAAATGATTTCATTCTAATTTTACTGGCAATAAATGTACAGTTAGTTCCCAATTTATGCAAATATATGACATAAGACACACATCAAATTGTTAGAATAGTCCTGTAAAAACAATGGATACATTAAGTAGATGATTAGTAGAACATCACAAAAGTACAGACTTTTCCATTCTATATTTGTCTAAATTAGACCTTCCTTATGATTAAGACTCCTTAGCATTACCATTAATTATAGATATAGATATATATATATATATATATATATATATATATATATATGTATTAGCTGAAGGACCCGGCTTCGCCCAGGTATATTTAATTTATTTAATTTACTGTTTTTGTGTGTGTGTCGTTAAAAGATATCGAGAGTGACCTCTACAGTGCCCGCCCCTTTAACAGTGACCTCTACAGCAGCCCGCCCCTTTAACAGTGACCTCTACAGCGGCCAGCCCCTTTAACAGTGACCTCTACAGCAGCCCGTCCCTTTAACAGGGACCTCTACAGCGGCCCACCCCTTTAACAGTGACCTCTACAGCAGTCCACCCCTTTAACAGTGACCTCTACAGCAGCCCGCCCCTTTAACAGTGACCTCTACAGCAGCCTGCCCCTTTAACAGTGACCTCTACACTAGCCTGCCCCTTTAACAGTGACCTCTACAGCTGCCTGCCCCTTTAACAGTGACCTCTACAGCAGCCCGCCCCTTTAACAGTGACCTCTACAGCAGCCCACCCCTTTAACTGTGACCTCCACAGCAGCTAGAGTGGTCACTGTCTTCACCCCAGAAAGCCAGACCTCACCGGCCATTCCCTCAAACGTGAAACAGCGCCCCCAGTTCCCATGAAGACACACCACTAAACATGAGGCTACGCCCCCCGGGCTCCATGAAGACACGGAAGAGAAGCTGTCTGAGTGTGAGCTACTGAAAGGGTGGACATCCCTATGTCTGTCCAGGCACTGCGTCGGACGGAGAACAGGTAGCCAGAAAACTGGACTGCCCAGCCTAAAGCTAGACGTCTGGCCACCCTAACATCAGCCTGCCCCTAGGGTGGCCAGAGGTCTTGTTTTAGGCTGGACAGTCTGGCTTTCAGACTCCCTGTCCTCTGTCATGCTCAGGGCCTGGATGGACACAGGGATGTCCTTTTGAACAGCTCACTCTCAGCAGCAGCACTGTGCAGTCTGAGCAATGAGCTGCAGGGAGAAAGTCACCCTTCTCCCACCCCTGCAGCTGAAAGAAGGTGATTTTTACCTATATTTTTAATCCCGGTCAAATGTGGCCTGAATTACAGGTCGATGCTATGGTAATTTATGAGGAAACCCAGTGGGTAGCAGTGGAAGAAAACATATTTTATTACTACTGAAGAGTAAATATGTGAAATTTACATTATATTAGGTAATGATTGATGATGAGTTAGTCTAAAACATGTTATAGTTATGGTAACCGGAATACCCCTTTAGTAGTCTCATCCACAGCGCTATGCCCCTTTAAAGCTGACCTACAGCAGTGAAGAAAAATGGCTGGGTTGTTATGGAAACCTGGTATAAAACAGTGTGTGTGTGGGGGCTAACTGCCTGCAAGCTTCTATTGGCTATTAAGGGTCATGTGACCAGGCTTCTATTGGCTAAAGCATTTTTTCTTTAAATATCTCAGTAACGGTACATCCTGGAGAGCTGAAACCCGTTCTGAAACCTTCCTGGACACCTGATGTACCAGTGTGCCAAATTTTGTGATTGTAGCTGTGACGGTGCGGATTCCTTTAGCGGATATGCACACATACATACATACACTTGGCTTGAGAGAGGGCTATTAGAGATTACATAACTTAAAATTTGTTTTGTATAACATAACATAACAAAAAAAAAAAGGTTTGTGACCAAATCAATTCTACCCAAATCAAAATTGCTCCAATTGATCAAAAAAATTGTATATAACACTCTGACGTCTTCTAGGACTCAGATCTTGTTGTTCTTTCTTTTTTATATATACAATTTTTGGTCCCCCCCCCCTTTTAAGCTCTTGAATGCAATGACAGCAAAAGCAAATAATGTCATATTGACATTGTCATAAAGCATATAGCTATGGGAAAACACATGGTTGATGGTGTTAAACAGCACATTTAAAAACACACAGCGCTGTTATATTTGTTATGCTTTTTAATATTAGAAACCTCCCAAAAATGATCCTTATTGGGAGCAGATGGTTTTTAAACATACACAGTGTTATCTGTAAAAAAAACAGAGCGTAAAAAGCAAAAAAGAAAAAAATACTTACTTGATCCATTTGATCACGATAGCCAACATGGGGACGTCATATGTCACTGCACTTGGAATTTCGGCCGAGATCTTGAAGCAAGAAAGCGGCCGTTGTTCAGTTATGAGCAAATGGATCAGGTAAGTATTATTTTTTTTGTTTTTTACACTATTTGAGGTTAAATTGATTCGCTACCATGAAGTTCAGATCCAGGTCCACTTTGTGGACCACAATTAGTTCATCACTAGCAGAAAACCTTAAATTGATATTTAATACCTTACATACAGTTGGCATCAAATGGTATTGAAAGTGTTAAATTTCAATTCAATATTTTCGACCTGTACAATTAATTTTCTTAGGTATGGTGATTTTCAGAACCCTTAGTGTACCTGATAAACAGTAAGCAGTTGTTGGAATGATGTGCAACTTGAAATAGCCTATGTACTGAATCAGTGCAATCCTATCATTGTGATGATGCTTAAAAGTTGACTGGTTTTGCTCAGGCACAAAGGCTGAACCAGCAGAATGCTGAAAACATGCATTACCAGAATTAGGACTGAGAATTTATATCTCCTTAAGAAAAAAAATTGCTGGGGAAGAGGTTAAAAATTCAATGTGTACATTACTAATACAGTCGACAAATAAGGGCAGCTATGCTATTCGCGGATTGTCCCAGTGGAGTGATACTAAGGACTTCAAACTGCTGCTCCAGTAAAATATCATTGCGGTATATTTAGGCATAAATCCACTTAACAATGTACATTCTAGTTGAAAAGATCTAAAACTGCTCAGCAACTTTTTGCCTCTCGAATGTTTTGGGGATTAGTAGCTCTAAGTCTTGAAGTTCCAACTTTTAAATATACAGTATCATTAAAGAAGATACAGTATATAAAAGAGAGCCAAAGTAGGGATTGTACAGTCATATATTGTAACTAGTTTTGAGCGAATCGAAGTTAACGAAGTGGACTTCGATACGAATTTCAGAAAAAAATTGAACATTACACATTGCTTACATGGTGCTCTAGCACAACTGCCCATGATTCCAATGGTACCTTTGTTCTTTTATTGTGACTTTCACCAGCTGAAAAAACACTGTTTAAATCATATGCAAATGAGGGATCGCAAGTCTGTTGCGTCATCCCCAGTACCAGCCGAGATCCTGAGCATGCTCATTTCACTGTTGGCCCAAGCATGAGCACTGTAATGCCCATTGTGGGCAGCGGCATCGATACATCTAGTATGCATGTGACGGCGCTAAACCGGCAACCATTTAATATGCCCGGGCCAGGGTGAACTGCGTACGTGCAGGATCTTGGCCAGTACTGGGGATGATGCAATGGACTTACATAGTGGGGCAAGCAAGAAGCTGGGGAGGAGTAATGTGGAAAAAAGGCAGTGAGGCCAGGGCACTTGCAAGCCCTCATTCAGATATGGATTAAACTGTGTTTTTTCAGCTGGTGAAAGTCACAACAAAAAAACAAGGTACCGTTGGAATCACAGCTAGTTGTGCTAGAGCCCCATGTAAGTGGCAGTGTGTAAAGTCTAATTTTGGTGACAATTTTGGAGTCCTAGATGAAAAAAATGGCCAATTGAATTTCCAAGAATATTGCCACTGTTGTCAATGGGCTGTACTGGATACAGCAGCTCTTCTGAAATGAAATGAACACCAGTACCAAACAAAAAATACATGTGTTCTTTCTTGGCTCAACGCATCCCGATTAGTATAACAAGATGACCAGTTTAAAAAAGAAAACATGATTTTGCTATACTGGATTTGTGACAAGCTATCTATCCACCAATCTGATATTGACGAACTATCTAAGAAGAGGTCATCAATACCTCAGTCCTAGTCCATCGCACTATACTCTGATTATTTCTAGGGGTTACAACCACCCTGCAGTCCAGTAGTGGTAGCCATGTTTGCATGTAGGAAAAGGTGTCTGCCTCTCTGACGGCTAGGACTACTGGAGTATGCATAGGCTGGAATTTTTTCCTATATTGTGCAAGCATGGCCATTGCTGCTGAATTACAGGGTGGTCGTAACTTGAGAGTAGCTAATTGTTCAAAAATGTTATTTGGATAGTTCACTGAATTTTCCAAAAAGACGTGATTCGATCCGAATTTATTCATAATGAATAGTAATAAAAACAGCTATTTGCAGAGAGTAGTGATGTAGAACACTATGCATTGCAGAGACATGCATAGGGAGTCCACTGGGCTAGTGAAACAGTACTGTGAGTCAGTATGACACACAGATGACAGGTGTCACTCTTAGAATCACTTCACATATTTGGTCAGTTACGGGGCCAAAGCTGACCAAATAACTCAAGTGTGCACTCAGCCTTACAAGTCAATGTTAGCATCGGGTATAAAGAACCATATAGTGGCCCAAGATTCTGCTATAGAATGAAAGAGCGCACTCCTTTTACACCGTCATCAGATGATTTCACATAGATTTCTACAGAACATTGAAACAAGTAATACCCCCATGATCGAGTGAAGAGGTTGGCTACAGCATGAGGAGTCAACACAGTGGCCCAGTCACAGACAGGGGAGGGTGGCAACCGCATGAGGAGTCAACACAGTGGCCTAGTTACATTATGGGGAGGGTGGCAACCGCATGAGGAGTCAACACAGTGGCCCAGTCACAGGGGGGTGAGGATTGGAATCACATGAGGAATCGCATGAGGAGTCAACACAGTGGCCCAGTCACAGAGTGGGCCATGCTGACGTCTTCCTTAGCCTTGATGAAAAATGCTGAGTATGGCATTTTCCCCCCAACACTCCGGTTCTGACTGCCTGCTACCGTTGCCTCCGTGAGCATGTGCACCGCTACTACTTTCTGGACAGGTAGGCTCCTGCGTAGCATGCATTCTACCCCGGTCACGTTTGGCTCCCGACTTCCCACTGCTGCCACTCGGCTGACTCATGGCCACGCTATCACCCTGCTGGCTAAGCCACTGCCTCACGTGCAAGCTGCCACCCTCTTCTCCTGCTGTTGATGAAGCTCCCTCTTCACCTGGCTCCCACATGCAATCGGCTATATCATCATCATCCACTACTGTCTGTACGTCACTGATGTCACCCTCACCAGTCTCAGGGCCACGTGACCTCTCACAGCACCAGCTCCCACGCGATTCTCATCTTCGCTACTTGCCCGCCTACCAGAGGAAGCAGTGGATCTCTCCTTCTCACCTGTCTGTCGGACATACTGTACTGTAACATTAACTGCAAGGGTAAAAGAGCAATAGTGTAGGGCCACAATTTTGCACCAACTCTGCAACTACTGACTGACGCATCAAATGAAGTGCAAAAGAATTTGAACACTGTAAAAGTGTGTAGAGAAGTGTTCTGCTTTGGCGAAAGGCGGCTAACCCTTTCCTGTTCTCTGCCTTTATGGTGTGATCACCTCTAGTATCGTTTTTCTTTTTTAAGTCTGGGGAGCATGCTTTCTTCACTTTACCCGTGCAGCATGCCAGACCACACTTTCATCCCAGAAGCAAGGATAGATGGAAGTACTTATATATAAACTAAATACACCCCAAAACTGGTTGAATCAGACTTGAATTTCACACCAGAATCAAGGAGGAATGGATGTGTTTTTTAATAAAATAAAAACACCCCAAAACTGTTTGTATCAGAACCCAAATTCACCCCAGTAACAGAAGCAATGATTACTGGAATTACTGACGTATCAAAGAATGCAAACGACTTAAAATCTGTGGTAATAGATCACTTTTAGTAATCCCAATTAGTGCAGCAAGGTGTAATAGAATAGCCCCTATTACTCAGGCTTTACACCCAGGCTAGCACCCTGTTCTCCTTTTATAGTGTGGATGATGCTTCCCTATCCTTTCCTACAGTATGAATAATCTTTCCCTGAACTGCTTAATAGTTTTTTGGGTGAATAAATTGTTTCCTAAACACTTTCTCTAGTGCCTGTAACATTTCTCCCTGCACTAACTTCACTGTAAATTGGCTGAGCATGCTGATACTTTTTATAGGGCTGTGACATCACAGCTGCTGATTGGTTGGTTGGTTGGCTGCATGCATGACTTTGTGGGTGATTTCTTGTTCTTCTTACGTCCTCGTTCTAACATGTGCAGCAGCCATTTTAGAAAAAATGTGATTCACTACCACAAAGTGTGAGAAAATTCGACTTCGGAACAAATGGATTTTTTCCTAAACTTCAGATCGAATTCCACTTTGTCAACTTCAATTAGCTCATCTCTAGTTGTAACCATCAAAACAAGCAGTGTATAATGTGATGGAAAAATAAATTAAGCCAGAAAAGGAGGCATATTGGTCAAATTGGACAATCACAATACATTAGTTTCTTGTATTAACTTTGTCTTCATGATAAGTACCATTTGTTGAATTGAGACAACCCTTAAAACCAAATTCAAGGTTAGATTGTGTTCACACCTTGCGACCACGTGCATTTTTTGCTGCAGTGTTCCCAAATAATAGAAAACTGCAGTCACTTGCTGTGATTTCAGAAAATTAATAAATAAATAAATAAATAAATAAATAAAAAATCTGACTCTTTTTCAGACAAGCCTTTTAATAGTAAGTATCCCCTATATTTATAAAAGTAAAACTTTGGAGAATTGTTGCTGGTTATTTTCTTAATTTAATTCTGTCTTTCTATTTTTTTTTTTGGCTAATTATCATATGGTAAAAAATAAAAGGTTACATTTTAGTTACAGGTTAATACAAATATGACAACAAAACTGTATAGATTGTGTACATTTTTTTAGACATTTTAGTACTTTAGCTCAATAAAAGCATGTTTTATGGGGAAAAAAGGCATTTTTTCGTGGTTGTCTTCAGAAAGCCAAAACTTTTGTATTTTTCGTCACCATAGCCGTATGAGAGCTTCTTTTTTTTCAAGTCAGATAGTTTTCTTTTGGTACCATCTTGAGGTATTTATAACAATCTTTTGACATCTTTTTGTCTCACTACGGGACTAGAAAGCGGTTATTCACACATCCATGTTCCTGCCATGTTAATAACATAGATGTCTGGATCTGCCACAGTGTTACATTAAGGGCCCATTCACACAACCGTGTGAATGGGTCCGCATCTATTCCGCAACAGTTAACCTATTCAGCCATGCCTCATGGCCTAATAGGCAGATGCTTGTAGCAGATCGGAGTCCCTGGGTTGCCAATGTCATATATATTGCTCACAGAATGCCAAGCAGCACCGATTATGATGGATATATCCGTCACGTGATAATATGGTGTTAACAGGGTTACTGGGCTCCATAATGACAACCAATCACTGGCTTTAGCCATATGTCAACTTGAATGGGGTCATTGCTGTAGCAAGTGATTGCAGCGGTCACATGTGAAGATGACACAAAGTTACAGTTGCCAATTAAATAAAGGCCAATGAACAACAAAGGACGATGAATTTTACTCCTTTGTTATAGTATACCATTTTCAGCTGTTCAAATTCACAAAGTTGTCTATTTTACTTAGCAAAATGCGAATAACAATAATTACCATAATTATATGAATATTATTCCACAATCCATACTTGCAGATCATAATGCTTTTCTTCTCGGTGGATTATAGATGATTATTGCCTTGTATTTATAGCCCGTGTGTTCTATTGTATTACTAGTATTTACTTGTTTCTCTAGAGAGGTTTTTATTGTTCTGTAATTTTTTATTTTGTTCCACTTGTAAAAATAGGTTTCTACAGCACAATGTGTTCAGCGTGTGCCATCTGCTTAAGTAATATTTATAGTAGGATTCTGACACTTAGAAATTTGACATTTTGGTGGCTTGTGCGAAATGCAGAACGTATCACAATTCTTTGGTAAAATAGGTGTTAGAGTAAGTGCCATCTTTGCATATAGCAACAATGTAGCTTTATAAGTAGAAATAAAAATATTTTCTTACAAAAGCTTTAAAAGCAAAAGAGCTATTGTTCTATACAGTTCTCATATTATTATAATTAAATCTTTCCAAACTACTTGTTCTCTTTGGTAGAAAAATGCTAGTATTGTATGTATCCTGGCATCTGTATTTCATGTATTATATTAACTTTTACTGATGAATTTTCACTTAAAGTTTTTCAAAGAAAGAATAAACACTATAATATTATCAGCCACCATTAAAGGGGTTTTCTGGGAGTTAACTACTGATGACCTATCCTCAGGATAGGTCATCAGTATCTGATCGGTGGGGGTCCAACACCCGGGACCCCCGCCTTTCAGCTGTTTGAGAAGGTACCGGCACTCCCGTGAGCGCCAAGACCTTCTCTCAGCTTACCAAGCACAGTGCTATACATTGTACAGCGCCTATGCTTGGTATTGCGCTCAGCTCCATTCACTTGTCTAGGGCTGAGCCGCTCCTGGCCCACGTGACCGATGAACGTGACATCACTGGCCTAAGAAAAGCTGAGAAAAGGCCTCACGGGAGTGCTGGTGCCTTCTTAATCAGCTGATTGGCAAGGGTTCCGGGTGTCGGGACCCATCAATCAGATACTGATGACCTATCCTAGGTCATCAGTAGTTAACTCCCAGAAAAACACTTTAAGACACCCAAGCAACATGTTTCACAGGTCAAAATTGTGTATTCATTATCTATTGACTGTGTAGACTAGCCTATTAGTGATTCACACAGTCAATTACTACAACAGTGGTTAGCACTGGTGCCTTGGTTCGCACTGGGGTCCTAGGTTCGAATCTGACCAAGAACATTCAAGGACATTATCTGCATGGAGTTTGCATGTTCTCTCCGTATTTGGCAGGTTTTTTTTTCCAGGTACTCTAGTTTTCTCCCACACTCCAAAGACATACTGATAGGGACCTTAGATTGTGATCTCCATTGAGGACAGTCGGATGCTAATGTCTGTAAAGCACTGTGGAATATAGTAGTGTTATATAATAAGTGCATAAAATAAATAAATACCAGAATTGGTATAGCTTCAGCAAGGCATAGTTGCTGGAGATGGGTTTGTTTAAAGTGCACGGCTGGATTTCTTGGACTAGGAGACAGGTTGGAAGTGGGAGTCTTCCAGTCCACACACACCCCTAATCCCTCACAGGTTTTCCCTGGCCCCAGGTGAGGCCAGCTGATTCAATTAGGCAGGGATAAATAAATTTGTGGTGTGTCAGTCTGGTGAGAGGAATTGACCCTGGAAGAGGGTTGAAGCCTGGGAGGCTGGTGTGGTCTCAGCCAGGAGGGATGAGGGGCCATGCGGCTATGTGAAGCCTGATCTCTCTCCGTGTGGACTTGTGTTTGGTGAGCTGACCAGACAGTGGGAACCTGAGACCCTGTATAAGCTGTGCTTAGAGGTGAGACAGGGAGGAGAACCTGTGTTAGTCAGAGCCCAGCTGGGCAGGTGTTATTTTATGTTTTTGTGCTGAAGAGCAAATAAAGCTGTGTTGGACTTTAAAATCCCTGTGTGTTGGAAGAAGTCTGTGATTGCGAGCCCCTAAAAGCAAGTGATCCCTTACAATATATATATATATATATATATATATATATATATATATGTTAGCTGAAGGACCCAGCTTCACCCGGGTATATGTAATTTATTTATAAATGTATTTATTTAACAGTAACATGCACAGCGCCCTCCACTTTACCTGTGACCTCCACAGCAGCTAGGGTGGCCACTGTCTTCATCCCAGAAAGCTGGACCTCACCGGCCATGCCCCCAAAAGTGAAGCAGCACCCCCAGTTCCCATGAAACCACCCAACAAAACATGAAGCCACGCCCCCTGGCTCAGTGAAGACATGGAGGAGAAGCTGTCTGAGTGTGAGCTACTGAAAGGGTGGACATCCCTGCGTCCGTCCAGGCACTACGTCGGATAGAGAACAGGTAGACAGAAAACTCAACTGTCCAGCCTAAATCCGGACATCTGGCCACCCTAACATCAGCCTGCCCCTAGGGTGGCCAGAGATCTTGTTTTAGGCTGGACAGTCTGGCTTTCAGACTCCCTGTCCACCGTCCAGCGCAAGGCCTGGAGAGACACAGGGATGTCCACCCTTTCAGTAGCTCACGTTCAGACAGCTTCTCCTCCGTGTCTCCATGAAACCAGGAGGTGTGTCCTCGTGTTTAGGGGTGTGGCATCATGGGGACCGGTGGCATGGCTTCACATTGGGAGGAGGCTGGACAGTCTGGCTTTCAGACTCCCTGTCCTCTGTTATGTGCAGAATGGACATGAATGCTGGATGGACACAGGGATGTCCTTTTAAACAGCTCACTCTCATACAGCAGCACTGTGAAGTCTGAGCATGAGCTGCAGGGAGAAATTCTCCCTCCCCTGCAGCTGACCGAAGGTGATTTTTACCTTCATTTTTTCAATCCCGGTCAAATGCGGCGTGAAAGGGGCGTGGCCTGACTGAGACGGGGGCTTGACTTAGTGGGACCTGGGAATGGGGCTTTTAAGTCCTTCTTTTGAAGATGGCCTCAATTACAGGTCAATGCCATAGTAATTTAGGAGGAAAGTGGGTAGCAGTGGAAGAAAACATCCTTTATTACTACTGAACTGTAAATATGTGAAATTTACATTATATGAGGTAATGATTGATGATGAATTAGTCTAAAACATAAAGTATATTTATGGTAGCCGGAATACCTCTTTAACAGTGTCATCCACAGTGCTCTGCCCCTTTAAAGCAGACCTACAGCAGTGAACTGGCCAGGTTGTTACGGAAACCTGATGTGTGTGGAGGCTAACTGCCTGTGAGCTTCTATTGGCTGATAAGGGTCATGTGTCAGGGCTTCTATTGGCTAATGCATTTTTTTGGGAATATCTCAGGAACGGTACGTCCTGGAGAGCTGAGACCCATTCTAGAACCTTCCCGGACACCTGATGTACCTGTGTGCCAAATTTCGTGATTGTAGCTGCGACGGTGCGGATTCCTTTAGCGGACATACACACACATACACTCAGCTTTATATATTATATATATATATATATATATATATATATATATATATATATATTGAACTATAGCATAATATAATAAAAAATGCACCTATATAAAATGCAATCTAAATAATATCATGTACAATCCCATATGCAAACCATCATTTTCATTGGCACACACATAAGACTTCATGTTGATAGTTATGTGCTATCTTCAGCAATAATACTGAACATGCTGACTATAGCCTCATAGCTACAGACGCCTGGCCAATTTGACTGTATCTGCCGGTACTGTTTTCAATCGATGAAAGATTAAATTAATCTGATATTTGTGTCATTTCAAGTCATTACAATAGAAATGAATCTCAAACTCTAATCAATATCACAAAGAAGTCATTAATAAAGTATCAAAAAATCCCTTCCTACAGACAATGTCTGCAATGAAAGGCAATCCACATAGAGAAAAAGCATGTGTTATCATTATCAACATGGCACATTATGCCATTACCATAGCCCGTCTATGCTATTTAAGTAGTGTGCTGCTCATAGACCTTATATGCATTACATTTGTAAGAAATATGATTATCGACAATATTAATATTAAATAAGATGATAATAATATTGAGCAATAAAAATATTCCCACATAAATTCTAGATGACAGTCAGAAAAGAAAGTATACCAACAAAAGTGTATATTGAAAAAAAGAGAAAAATATATTATTTACAGAATCAATTGCGCAGCATTATAATGATAAGATACAATTAAATCAATTATCATAAACTAAAAAAAAAACATGTTAAGCAATAAAACACATATTTAACAAACCATAACCCAGCCTGTATATGTGGGACAGAAACACAATTAAATCACAAAACTATTTCACAGATTCCTGGACAAAAGAACCGCGCGGGTGCAAAGCGTTTTGATGCGTTTTTCACGCGCGTGATAAAAAACTGAATGTTTACAAACAACATCTCTAAGCAACCATCAGTGAATCACACATTGCATCCGTACTTACGTGCAGATGCAATGCGTGATTCACGTAGACCCATTCACTTCAATGGGGCCAGGGCTGCGTGAAAAACGCAGAATATAGAACATGCTGCGATTTTCACGCAACGGTGAACTGATGCGTGAAAAACATCGCTCATGTGAAAAGCCCCATTGAAATGAATGGGTCAGGATTCAGTGCGGGTGCAATGCATTCGCATCACGCGTTGCACCCGCGCGGAAATCTCGCCCGTGTGAAAGGGGCCTTATTCTCTAGTTATTTGCACATTGTGATGAGATCACACTGACTAGAGACATCACGACCGGTTGTGATACAATCTAGTATTGGTATTTGAACGGGGGAGTCCATCCGCCCTCAGGATGCCTTAGAAATGTAAATGACCTTAAACACTACTGTAGACATCCTGACTCAAAATACAAAAGGATTCTCTACAACTATTGACCCCAAGAATATTAATTAGAAAACCTTTTCATCTGCTATATCAATGACAAATCTGATAAGGGTCACTCAATTCATTAAATTATAACTCAACCCATAAGACATTGTATATGACCATATGTTCCTTTCATATGACCATATCTTACACAATAATAGTGTAGTGCATTGAACGAACATTCATCATGTTGAGTGTATTGGAAAGTGGGTGTGGATCTACTGTGCTAACCAACTAGTTTGTTTGGGCTAAACCTAATAGCGATGTCCTGATGGTTCCCTGAAAGTCACTCTTTAACCCCTGTACAGGGATGCGAACTTCGCTGCAGAGTACTAATCAGGCTTCTACCTCCTGCTGTAGTTCTAGTGCAGTCGGGAGTTGACCCACCAGGGTCAGAGACACTGATGCGAGGCACGAAGGCATCATGGAAAAGGTGTAGTCTGAGTATAGTCCAAGATCAGGGCAGGCGGAGTACATGCATATTCCAGATATATTATTCCACGATTAGTGCAGAAAGCAAGAAGCTGAATCAGTAGCTAGGCAAGGTACAGTATATGGGTATTCAGACAATAGATCAGACCGTCAGAAATGCTCAGGCAAGAAGGTGGAACCAGAGCTCAGCAAAAAACAGGTAGCAAGAGGAAACTTTTAACGCCAGTGGTGCTGTAAGGAAGTTCACTGAGCATGTGTCCCAATATGCATAGGGTGAGTGGAGCGACGACCGCGCCTGCTCGGGAAAACAGGAAAGCAGTGAACATGGCTGAACCTTCATTTGCCACTTGCCACCTGTGTATTAATCTGTTCAGAAGTGTAACGTTTACATAACCATAGCATGTAAACCTAGAATAGCCATATCTAGTAGTGCAGTGGCCCAGTGGATCATTGCTAAAGAGATAAACAATGTGATTTATTGTCTAAGTACTCTGATATTAAAGTATTCTCTTTTTACTTATGCACTTAATTCCAAATGGTTATGTATGGGCAACTTACTCATTACATTTGGAAAGTCTTTGTTATGTTGTGGTCTTGTGCTAAAATAAAAAAATAAAAATAGAAGGCATCAAAATTGAAATATTTGCTAATTTATTGTCCTGAGTAAATATTCAAAAACTTTACTCAGGATTTCTGGGCTTTGAAGCATGTTGGGCTGCAATTACAGCCTCTGGTCTTCTTGAGTTTGATTCCACAAGGTTTGCACGTCTGGATTTAGGGATTTCAGCCACTGGAAAAGCGACCACCACCATGCTTCACTGTACAGATTATATTGAGCAGATGATGAGCAGTGCTTGGTTTCCACCAGACATAGTGCTTAGAATTGAGGCCCAAATGTCATCAGTGTCATCAGACTAGAAAATCTTGTTTCTCAGAGCCTGAGAGTCCTTAATGTGCTTGGTTACAAACTCCAGGATGGCTTTCGTGTGTCTTTTACTTAGGAGAGGTACCTTTCTGGCCACTGTACCCAGATTGATAGTATGCTTCAGTGACGTTTGACCTTCTGGAAATTTCTCCCATCTGCACAATTGTGCTGATAAAGTCTTGTCAATGTATGAAGAATGTAGCATTTCTTATCTGGCTCATAGCTTGGTTCAATAACAAAATATGATATTTGATCCCACTTAATTGAGTGGGATCTAACATGAAGTTGCTCAAGCAGCCATAGCCGCTAAAGAGGGAACATAATATTGCATGTTACATTTCACATGTAAAACATCGCCAGGCCAAGTCTGGCAGATAGGGAATTTCAGGTTTACAATCTGAGTTATTTTTTGTTTGTTTTTTGTTTTTGTTTTTTTTGGGGGGAGGGGGGGTCCAATTCTTATTCTTTGTAAATTATTTCTGGCAATATACAACAAAAACCCAAAACATTAAATCCACCTACCTAATATTGAGTAGGTAAAAACAGATCGGACTTGTTGAGGAATGACCAGCATTTACCAAAGAGAAATTAGCAGCAGATGCTTTAAAGGACTTTTGCCATTTGGAATTTTATGTTATGTGCCATAAATGTCTGATAGGTAGGCTCCATTCTTCAGAAAGGAGAGGATCCAAGAGATGGGATTCACACCTCTTGGACATTTATGAAATAAGACCAAAAAATAAAATACCTTACAATCCAACTAAGACAAGTAGTCCAAAAACCAAAAACTTCACTACAAGCAGCATTAATAACAGAAATTCAATACTTTACAACTAGAGATGAGCGAGCACTAAAATGCTCGGGTGCTCGTTATTCAAGTCGAACTTTTCCCGATGCTCGGGTGCTCGTTTCGAATAACAAACCCCATTGAAGTCAATGGGAGACTCGAGCATTTTTTGCAGGGGACCAAGAAGGCTGGGTGAAAACCTGGAAACCTCAAAAAATGATGGAAACACCACGGAAATGGACAGGAAACAGCAGGGACAGCATGCATGGATGCCTCTGAGGCTGCCTAATCCCACCATTACCCCAAATTCTCAGGCAACAGCCTTGTGGTTACCCTCATGGCAATTGTGCTCACCCAGACCAAGAAAGGCGAGGCACATGCCCATCACATGTTAGGGAAGCACCCAACTAGGTGCAACGAAGGTCCATCACCGACAATTTTCAGGGACACGATAATGGTGAAAAACTTAAAAATGCTGCCTGACAACCTGGCGGTGAACCCCTGATTGTCTGTCTTTCAATAAGATTGCAGTGTCAAGCATGGTGGTGAGCCTCAGTAATAAGATTGCAGTGTAAAGCATGGTGGTGAGCCTCAGTATGACTTTTTGGATGGAGATTGCATGTGGTCACGTACTCCCTGGAACCCCATAGTCACCCCTTCTCTGATGTGCTACCCCAGAACATTCTCTGCCCCAATTCGCAAGACCTTTTGCAGTCTCCGTGTGCTGACAGTGGGGATTTACCAGTGTTGTCTGAGGAGGTGGTGGACAATGGCAAGACACAGGTGTCGGGGGGGGGAGGTAGTTGAAAGTGAAGCAAGTTACAGTGGGGACTCCTTGGGGGGACTTTCTCATGATGGGACAGATTCAATTGTGTTTAGAAAGGCTGATGGGCTTCCGTCAGCACTGTGTGTATAGAACCCCATGGCCTTTCATAAAAATAGTCTGGCGATGACCCCAAGGCAATTTTCAGGGACACGGTAATGGTGACCCACTTAAAAATGCTGCCTGACAACCTGGCGGTGAACCCCTGATTGTCTGTCTTTCAATAAGATTGCAGTGTAAAGCATGGTGGTGAGCCTCAGTAATAAGATTGCAGTGTAAAGCATGGTGGTGAGCCTCAGTATGACTTTTTGGATGGATATTGCATGTGGTCACGTACTCCCTGGAACTCCATAGTCACTCCTTCTCTGATGTGCTACCCCAGAACATTCTCTGCCCCAATTCACAAGACCTTTTGCAGTCTCCGTGTGCTGACAGTGGGGATTT
>ONZH01020715.1:0-125620 GCA_900303285.1 Rhinella marina | reverse complement strand
AGCATGGGCTAACAACAAATCTTCACACGGTCAGACAGCCATCATAAAAAGGTCTTTCAAAGCCCTATCATTCCACCCGGGGTCGGTCACATATTGTCTAAACTAGCACAGTAATTTTCTGCCATCTGTCCACCCTGACGTAGAGACAATAACTGGGATACAGCTAACGCTGGGCGATCTGGCTCATCATATATCTGACCCAGCGCAACAAAAAACTCGGCAAGGTATGAGCGCAAAGGAGAGGCAGTGGGTAAAGAAAAGGCCCAGGTTTGGGGGTCTCCGCGCAGGAGAGACATAACCAAACCCACCTTTTGCGCTTCCGTTACAAACGACCGAGGTCGTAAAGAAAAATACAAAATACATCCTTCCCGAAACAGAAAAAATTTCTTACGGTCACCGTAAAAAAAATCAGGAAGGGGGACCTTAGGTTCCGGTGCAGGTGTAGGAACTTGGGGTGCAGACACAGGAGCCGAGGCCTGCATGTTTTCCTGAACCTGAAGGCGTATAGCAAGATCCTGAACCAAATTGGTCAAGGCCTGGACCTGAGATACCACCACTGACATTTGCTCCATAGGTGGAATAAACGTAGCTGGCCATATACAGGTTGCAGGTTTTTTTCGGGCCGGTTTTTCTGTCAAGGTTGGAGTACACAGAAAAGGTGAATGTGATCGCTGAGCTCTCCCCAACCCCTGTCCCTGCCTACTTGCCTCCATGTCCTAGGCGACACGGCGACAACCACGAGGACTGCAATTACTCTGACTAAGGTGCAGGGATAAGGGACAACAAACAGAGACGAACAAAACACAGAAGAGTAGTCAACTAGCCGCGTCAGAAAACCAGAGATAACGTAGGTACAAATCGGAAGACGGTAGAGTAGTCAGGTACGAGCCAAGGGTCAAATATAAGCAGTCAGGATACAAACGCACAAGCAGGTAAAGCAAGGATTTGCAAAAACCGGCAAAGAGCAGAGAGGAAGGTAGGTATTTATGCAGGAAGATATCCCACCCCCAGGTTCTGAATGGACCAGATTCTGAGAAGCCACTCAGCCCAGCACCTGAGTATTAACCCTAAGTAGACAAACAAAACATGAAGATGGGCGTTGGCTCCAAAACAACCCCACAGTGTGAACATGGTTAAAGGCAAGGCGTAGGCACTAAACAGAAACACACAAAAACTCAGAATACCAAGCAAAACATAGAAAACCTATGTTCTCCGGTGACCAGACCTAACACCGGTACAGTTGTAAATTATGAGCTCGATCAAGTGTGGCATGTGTTCTATGTATACTACTCAGTTTAATACCGTATATGGCACCTATCCGGAAAAATAGTTTGGAGAGAGAGAAAGATAGGAAAAAGACGTAAATTGTTTGGAGAGAGGGCCTGTAGGTGGGGGGCAGGCTGGGGAGAAGGAGGTTGAGCTGGAAGAGCCAGAGGAGTGCCCCCTTGGCTAGCGTGTGTGGTGGTGACAACAGCCAGATGTAGTTAGAATGACGACGTAGGACCCCAACTTAAAAATTTAGCATCAACCAGTACAATTGTCAATTATGAGCTCGATCAAGTGTGGCATGTGTTCTATGTATTCTTCTCAGTTTAATACCGTATATGGCAGCTATCCGGAAAAATAGTTTGGAGAGAGAGAAAGATAGGAAAAAGACGTAAATTGTTTGGAGAGAGGGCCTGTAGGTGGACCTCTGGAAAATTGAATGTTTGGGACCGAATTAGGGGCCTGTAGGTGGACCTCCGGAAAATTGTTTGGAGAGAGGGCCTGTAGGTGGACCTCTGGAAAAATTGTTTGGAGAGAGGGCCTGTAGGTGGACCTCCGGAAAAATTGTTTGGAGAGAGGGCCTGTAGGTGGACCTCCGGAAAAATTGTTTGGAGGAGGGCTGTAGGTGGACCTCGGGAAAAATTGTTTGGAGAGAGGGCCTGTAGGTGGGACTCCGGAAAAATTGTTTGGAGAGAGGGCCTTAGGGACCTCCGGAAAAATATTTAGAGAGAGGGCCTGTAGGTGGAACTCCGGAAAAATTGTTTGGAGAGAGGGCCTGTAGGTGGACCCTGGAAAAATTGTTTGGAGAGAGGGCCTGTAGGTGGACCGGAAAAATTGTTGGAGAGAGGGCCTGTAGGTGGACCTCCGGAAAAATTATTTAAGAGAGGGCCTGTAGGTGCCTCGGAAAAATTGTTGAAGAGAGGGCCTGTAGGGGGCCCTCCTGAAAAATTGTGGTAAAAGAGTGCCAGTTGGACCTCTAAAAAATGGCGTTTTTTTGGTCAGCGTTAGGCAAAGACGAGGAGGAGGAGGAGGAGTAGAGAAGAGGAATCGGATACATAAGTTAATGTTAAATCTTTAGCTGCTTTCCCCCGGAGGAGATTTGAATTCCGGTGAAATCCAGGCTTTGTTCATTTTAATAACCGTCAGCCTGTCAGCGCTGTCAGTTGACAGCCGTGTACGCTTATCGGTGATGACGCCAACAGCTGAACTGAATACCCGCTCTGACAGCACGCTAGCGGCAGGGCAGGCCAGCACCTCCAAGGCGTACAGCGCCAGTTCAGGCCACGTGTCCAGCTTTGAAACCCAGTAGTTGTATGGAGCAGAGTGATCGCTACGGACGTTGGTATGGTCAGCTAGGTACTCCCTCACCATCTTTCTGTACAGCTCCCCCCTACTCTGCCTAGACTGGGGACAGGTGACAGTGTCTTGCTGGGGTGACATAAAACTGGCAAAGGCCTTGGAGAGCATTTCCCTGCCAGTGCTGGACAAGCTGCCTGCTCGCCTCCTCTCCCCCGCTACTTGGCCCACAGAACCATGCCCTCTGCCGCTAGCGGCGTCAGATGGGAAGGATTGTTTCAGCTTGTGCACCAGGGCCTGTTGATATCTATTCACTCTCAGACTCCTTCCTCTGCAGGGATGAGAGTGGAAAGGTTCTGCTTGTACCGTGGGTCCAGGAGAGTGAACACCCAGTAATCGGTGTTTGAAAAAATGCTTCTAACACGAGGGTCACGGGATAGGCAGCCTAACATGAAGTCTGGCATGTGCTCCAGAGTCCCAACACGCAAGAATTCCCTCTCCTCACTGGCCTGACTCTCCATTTCCTCCTCCTCCTCCTCCTCCTCCTCCTCTTCAGCCCATACACACTCAAGAGTTAAGAAGGACTGAGCACTGGTACCCTCTTCTGTCTCGCACACATTCTCCTCCTCTTCCTCCTCATCCTCATCCCCCTCCTCTGATACCCGCTGAGAAACAGACCGGAGGGTGCTCTGGCTATCAAGCGACGTATCTTCCTCCACTGTCTCTTGTGACAAGCGCAAAGCATCCGACTTCATGCTGAGCAGTGAGTTTTTCAACAGGCAAAGCAGTGGAATGGTGAGGCTGATAATGGCGGCTTCGCCGCTGACCATCTGTGTTGACTCCTCAAAGTTGCTCAACATCTGGCAGATATCAGACATCCACGTCCACTCCTCATTGTAGACTTGAGGAATCTGACTGACCTGACTACCAGTTCTGGTGGAAGTTGACATCTGGCAGTCTACAATCGCTCTGCGCTGCTGGTAAACTCTGGATAACATGTTTAATGTCGAATTCCATCTCGTGGGCATGTCGCACAACAGTCGGTGAGCGGGCAGTTGTAGGCGGCGCTGCGCTGCCCTGAGAGTGGCAGCATCTGTGGTCGACTTGCGGAAATGCGCACAGATGCGGCGCACCTTGGTGAGCAAATCAGACAGATTGGGGTATGTCTTGAGGAACCGCTGAACTATTAGATTGAACATGTGGGCCAGGCATGGCACATGTGTCAGTCTGCCGAGTTGCAGAGCCGCCACCAGGTTACGCCCGTTGTCACACACAACCATGCCTGGCTTGAGGTTCAGCGGTGCCAGCCACACATCGGTCTGCGCCGTGATGCCCTGTAACAGCTCTTGGGCGGTGTGCCTTTTGTCACCTAAGCTCAGCAGTTTGAGCACCGCCTGCTGGCGCTTACCCACGGCACTGCTGCTGCGCCTAGAGCTACCGACTGAAGGTGCCGTGCCCACGGATGGTAATTTGGTGGAGGAGGAATGGTCGCAGGAGGAGGCATAGTACGTCTGAGAGACCGTGACCGAGGTAGGCCCCGCAATCCTCGGTGTGGGCAGTACAAGAGCGGCCCCAGGGTCATTCTCGGTCCCAGCCTCCACCAAGTTAACCCAATGTGCCGTCAGTGAGATATAGTGTCCCTGCCCGGCAGCACTTGTCCACGTGTCCGTGGTTAGGTGGACCTTCTCAGAAACAGCCTTGGTCAGGGCACGGATGATGTTCTGTGACACGTGCTGGTGTAGGGCTGGGACGGCACATCGGGAAAAATAGTGGCGGCTGGGGACCGAATACTGATGGGCAGCCACCGCCATGAGATTGCGAAAGGCCTCGGTCTCTACCAGCCTATAGGGCAGCATCTCCAGGCTCAGCAATTTGGAGATGTGGACGTTGAGGGCTTGGGCATGTGGGTGGGTGGAACTGTATTTCCTCTTGCGCTCCAGCGTCTGCTGCAAAGACAGCTGAACGCTGCGCTGGGACACATTGGTGGACACTGTGGAGGATCGTGGAGGTGAAGGTGTGGTTTTCCGGCGGGAGGCGCTCGTGCCGGGGTCCTGGGCAGGGGGTTGACTAGCAGAGGCAGCGAGTGACACAGGGAAGGAGCAGTGGTGTGACCCACAGGAGGTGGTGAACGGCCTTGGTTCCATTGAGTGGGGTGTTTAGCACTCATATGCCTGCGCATGCTGGTGGTGGTTAGGCTAGTAGTGGTGGCACCCCTGCTGATCCTGGTGTGGCACAGGTTGCACACCACAGTCTGTCGGTCATCCTCACTTTCTTTAAAAGAACCTCCAGACTTGCGAACATCTAGGCCTCGCCATGGGAGCTTCACTATGTGAAACAGTTGCTGCTGATGAACCAGCTCTGGCCCTGCTTCTCCCTCTGGCCACACCACTGCCTCTTACAACCTGTTCTGGTGCAGCACTCGCCTCCGCCTCAGAAGCACTGTCTTCACTCGGCTTATCAACCCAGCTTGGGTCAGTCACCTTGTCATCCTCCGATTCCTCAGTCTGCTCCCCCCTCGGACTTCCTGCCCTGACAACAACTTCACCACTGTCTGACAACCGTGTCTCCTCATCGTCCGACACCTCTTTACAAACTTCTTCCACTAAGTCAACATTGTCATCATCATCATCATCATCACCCACAGACTGCGACAGCTGGAAAACTTGGGCATCGGGAACGAGGTCAGCAGCAACCTGAGAAGTGGTTTGTGACTCTGGGAAGGGTCCAGAAAACAGTTCCTGAGAGTATGCCGGATCGCATTCCAAATTTTCCTGGGAGGGGGCAGACTGGGGGGAAGGAGGTTGAGGTGGAGGAGCCAGAGGAGTGCTCCCTTGGGTAACGTGGGTGGACTGCGTGGAAGACTGACTGGTGGACAAATTACTTGAAGCATTGTCCGCAATCCACGAGATCAGCTGTTCGCACTGTTGTGGTTTCAACAGTCCTCTACCACATGTCCCTGTAAGTTGAGACATGAAGCTAGGGAGTGTAGCTCTGCGGCGTTCCCCTGCTCCCTCATCAGCAGGTGCTGTCTCACCCTGCCCAGGACCACGGCCTCTGCCCCCTGCAGTAATTGAATGACCACGCCCACGCCCTCATCCTTGACCCTTAGCCCTGGGGTTCAACATTTTCTGTATATAAGTGTATTATATAAAAAAAAAATTAAATAAATGGGCCTGCTGTACTGAAACCCACAAACTTGTTCAGTCTGGGTTAATTAAGTGACGTACAGAATGTGTCAACTGGACAGAAAATACGGATTGTAGTGAGTGGACAGCTGAACTGTGACACACAGAATGGTTCCACGCAGCTGTGTGAAATGGATTCGTATCACTGAGCTAAAACAACAAAAAAAACTATTTTTTTTATATATATTTTTTTTTTTATATTTTTTTTTTAGTTTGTTTTTTTTTGGAACGTGACGTGCAGAAACTATCGTAGACCTAACTCACACCCTGCTGACGGTGGCTATTTTGACTGCGACCCAGACAAATGT
Organism: Rhinella marina; assembly: GCA_900303285.1. Taxonomy (NCBI): domain Eukaryota; kingdom Metazoa; phylum Chordata; class Amphibia; order Anura; family Bufonidae; genus Rhinella; species Rhinella marina. The sequence goes on along the minus strand of ONZH01020715.1, from coordinate 119,565 downwards.
CGCACAGAGATTTTTGTGATCAAGCTATATACGTGAGAGCAAAAGACCTTGTTGGATTAAGTGACGTACAGAAAGTGTCACCTGGACAGAAATACCGATTGTAGTGAGTGGACAGCTGAACTGTGACACACAGAATGGTTCCACGCAGCTGTGTGAAATGGATTCGTATCACTGAGCTAAAACAACAAAAAAACTATTTTTTATATATATATATTTTTTTTATATTTTTTTTTTTAGTTTTGTTTTATTTGGAACGTGACGTGCAGAAACTATCGTAGACCTAACTCACACCCTGCTGACGGTGGCTATTTTGACTGCGACCCAGACAAATATCGCACAGAGATTTTTGTGATCAAGCTATATACGTGAGAGCAAAAGACCTTGTTGGATTAAGTGACGTACAGAAAGTGTCACCTGGACAGAAAATACCGATTGTAGTGAGTGGACAGCTGAACTGTGACACACAGAATGGTTCCATGCAGCTGTGTGAAATGCATTCGTATCACTGAGCTAAAACAACAAAAAACTATTTTTTTTATATATATTTTTTTTTATATTTTTTTTAGTTTTGTTTTTTTTTGGAACGTGACGTGCAGAAACTATCGTAGACCTAACTCACACCCTGCTGACGGTGGCTATTTTGACTGCGACCCAGACAAATGTCGCACAGAGATTTTTGTGATCAAGCTATATACGTGAGAGCAAAAGACCTTGTTGGATTAAGTGACGTACAGAAAGTGTCACCTGGACAGAAAATACCGATTGTAGTGAGTGGACAGCTGAACTGTGACACACAGAATGGTTCCACGCAGCTGTGTGAAATGGATTTGTATCACTATAACATAGATATAGACATAGATATAACAGTTAAAAAAAAAAAGGGCTATATATGGCGATAGCTGCACTACTAGTGCCAGCCAGCCAGCCAAGCCAGGAGACAAAAAAAAATGTCTTGTAGCCCTTAGAAGGCCTGTTGGGTTCTTGGGAGATCACTCCTGCCTAACAGAGAACTAAATGCAGGCCCTAACACTCTCCCTGAAACGCAGCAGCTCTATCCCTAACGACATCCAGACAGCATCTGAGCCGAGCACCGCGGGCAGTCACTAGTATATTCCAGGGTCACCTGATCAGGCCAGCCAACCCCTGCTATCGACATGTAAGGGCCCCACGTGATGCTGGGTGTACCGCAGAGTCTCCTGGCTTGTGATTGGCTGAGTTTATAGGCGCCAAAAATGCACAATGTGGAAGTTGCCATTTCCTCGAGCATGGCGAGATACTCGTCCGAGCAGCGAGCACTTACGAGTACCGTAATACTCGAACGAGCACCAAGCTCGGACGAGCATGCTCGCTCGTCTCTATTTGTGACTTTTTAATTCGTTTGTGACTTTTCTATTCAGAGGGAGGGTGTTGTGAGGGTGGGGCCATCTGCCCTGTTTAATTCATAATTATTCACTCCAGAAACTGGTGAAAATAACAACTGAAATCCACAGCAACTCTGAGCATCTATAGATTTAATGCTTATGCACGGAGAGGCAGAGGAGGCAGGTATTTTATGACAAGGCCTGCACTGCCATAATGTGAAACCAACCCCTCTGTGGCTGTTTGTCGTAGAGCCTGAAGTCAGAGCAGCTTCTTGTAGCCCAGGATGACATACACAACCTTTCTTCTCCACATGGCCAGTATTCCACATGGAGCTGTCATGACATCTTACAACAGCACCAATGGTGTCCTTAGCTTGTGCTAGGTATAGCTGCTCAACTTCATTCAATTTAATAGGTCAAAAACACAATACCAGACACAGCCCATGGAGTGGCACTGTCCTACCTTGTTCACATTGAGGTTACATTGTGGTTGTGGAAATTTCACTACTACTTAAAGATTATATCAGTACTGACCAACTATACATTGTGAGGACCACATCAAGCAGCTTCCCGTATCTCAACTTCCTGGGTCATTGAAGCCTGAAACATCTCCATCACCATAACAGCTAGAACTGGAGATTTTCTCTCATGAATAAAGTATTTCTGGTTTAAGTCCAATTTTGGTGCAACTTGCCAGACGCTATGAGAAATCAGGGCATATGAAAAATGCATCTTCAGGGCCACACTGATTACATTAAAGTTGTATCACTCGGTCTATTATGCAGAGGGAAGATTCAGGCTTATTCAAGTAATCTTTCAATGGATATAACTGGAGAAAATGAATAAAAGGTAACAATTTTATATACTATTAGGATCTGTAGGTTTTTATGTTTTTTTTTTTTGTTTGATATAATGCAAAAGTTGAAAGAGGTAGTCCTTTACGAAATGTCAATCTCACCTTGATTGATCGCTAATCTGTCAAATCTGAGGTGCTGGAGCAGGATCCAAATCCAGATCCACATGTTGTAAACATTTATGTTGAGATTAACCCAATGAGTGAATGTTTTCAGTCTTTCGACCTTCATTAGACTATCTGTTTATGGCCTGAACATCAATAATTGAAAAAAATGTAAACTGTGATCAGAGAATGCAGAATGATTTTTACTATAAGAGAAGACAAAACCAAATCTAAAAACCCTTCTAACTCAACTTGAGTGCCATTCTTTTGCGAAATGAAATGCTATGAGACTACAGAGCCGTCCCACAGAAGTGAATGGGGATGCTGTACTTGTAATTACACCTGCTCACCACTGCATTTGCTGAGGCAAGCAGGTAAACAGAGCTCATACAAGCGCTGCCTTCTCTTCAAAAAGCTGATAGATGGGGGTGCCATGTGTCAGTCCCCGGCCGATCTGATATTGACCTATCTTGAGGATAGGACATCAATAGTAAATAGTGAACCACTTTTTTTTAGTTAATCTTACAGGTTATAGTTACTAGAGATAGGTCGTTGATCCAGGGAGTTATTCTGATTTCCTGATTGGAGTCGGGAAGGAATTTTTTTCCCTAAAGTGGGGAAAATTGGCTTCTACTGCACAGGGGTTTTTTGCCTTCCTCTGGATCAACTTGCAGGATAACAGTCCGAACTGGATGGACAGATGTCTTTTTTTGGCCTTATAAACTATGTTACTATGTTACTAAAGGGTGGGCATTTTGATCGGGGTTAGTTCTCATGTGTCTATGGGAACTGCTCCACAAAATAAAGATCCAGGGCAGGCTAATGCATGCCGGTGAGGGAACTAAACAGTCTTTCAACCAGATATCATCAGCTAATGTATCCTTGATCATATATGTAAAGACTGTAAACAATGACCCAAATGATTTTGATGTGAGGATGGAAATCTATTCCACTGGAAAGAACCAAAAATGTCAGTCTCTTAATATTTTAATGAGCTGACAGAGGTGGACATTGTGTCTGTGTGAGCCATTTCTGGCCATATGCTTGGCGAAGAGGGTTACAATACAAAGCAGGAGATGATATGGGTTCCTGATCATGGGCTCAAGTGACAATTTAGTGGGTCCACAGGCACTCATAGACAAAGGTTATGTCTGGTTAGGAGGTAAATTGGCTCTAAAAGTAGGAAATTAACTTGTTTAAACAGTTTTTTTAGCTTGGGAAATATTTTCAGCAAGAGTAATGTAGATAGTTAGAGTGGTCAGTCTCTTTTTACTAAAAAGGTTCTTTGATGATGAGCTGATCACTAGCTATCCCACTGCTGGGATACCCAACATTCAGATGTAAACTACTGTGGGACCCAGATTATTATCCTTACAGCACCACCAAAGGAGAAATGAAACATTATGCAGTTTTAATGGAAATCAGTGGGGTGTTCATGGACAGTAATGGCCTTGTTACTGTCTCCAATCTGGGCAAAAAAATGGACTTCGATATGAGTGACCTCCCTGTTATTTCCAATCTCTCTAATAAGGTATTTGCAGGTAAATATTCTAATCCAGAAAACCCCTTTAAGGAATTGCTAATAATTGTACATTCTACACAGATCAAATTTGTTATGAATTTCCCATAAGATTCTAATTTCAGTGAGTCCAAAACTTTTCTGATCTGTCCCTCGTGAATAGAAGCCACTATTTTACAGCTCAGAGGACAGAGAAGGCATCTGCCACCAAAAATGGGCAAATTGTGGTGTGTTATTACACAGGCTGTTTACTACAATCGGCTACTATCCATTTACCCATAGCCATAAAGGCTGCTGATACACTTTGACATTACTAATGCTGCATTGTCCATAAAGATCTTGAAAGGGGTTGGATGCAGTCCCCGGAGTCCTCAGAGTGTCACACACATTACATGGCACTTTCAGTTCAGGTCACATTTTTTCAGACCAAATCGAATTTGATTGCTCATTCGACCAAATTGGACCCCAAACAAATTTTTGAAAATAACAGTAACAGTTGCCAAATATATGATCCCAAGTACTTCTAAACTAGAGAAACCGTTCAAACTTTGATTGTCTTTTAAATAAAAAGTGAAAAAAGAGACCTACTGTAAAGTCAACTATCAGCCATAATTTTGGTTCCAGACAGAAAAAGTTTTTAAACAGTTAAAGAGGCTTAGAAGATCAATGTGGATCTTCTGTAAAAGTTTAATGTCACTGATCCATAAAACTGAAGCTTTCATGTCCGTCAGGGAAATGAGAGCGAGTGCACAGGATGAAAAAGCCATTAACTGTTGATATAAAAAGAAGTGATATTTGCGCTTCCCCATAATGTATGACCCCACCCTCTAATTACTTCAATAAGTCTCCTGAGGGATATGCCATCAGCCGGCTCTGATCTGTGTCAGGTTTTAATCTCCCAATCTCCCCTTGGCAGCAGTGGCACAGTATGGCGACGGTGCATTGCCCTGCATGCACTGTAGTTGAAACTCATCACTTCTGGGAATATTTGGATCAAAGTGAGGTCAGGTTATTTTTACTCCTGCACATCCTGACTAGCATGCAGCAACAAGGACTCCTAATAAAAGCCTCCGATCTTATCTAGTATATGTCTGTACCTACAGACAACATGCTTCTCACCAGAAAGCTGAAGACACCAACATTTTATGATTATAATTTCCTTTATTTCACTACTCATTGAAAGTGGAACTTCAACAGGAAAAGCCCAAATCATACATTTTCTATATTCTACAGCCCCACAAGGAGTTTAGAGACATCAGGCATGTAGGAGGCATTGCTACACAGCAGGTAGAGGGTCTGGAGACTAAATGGAAAATGATTAAGAAGTCTCCTCCTGTAAGAAGCATCATTAATAAAATTTGTCTTTTCACATGGGGCAGAAGGACCTTTTAGGCCTTCTCAGGATGCATCTGCAACCTCTGCACCCACCAGGGTACTGGTATAGTGGGAGACTAAAGTTCACATGGGACCATCTTAAGGATGTGATAGAACTGCCACAAAGCTTATTAATGGGCACCTAATTAATGGTAGCTCCTATCAACAGACAGCCCATGTGTTGGGCTCATTCTGAAAGACAGCAGCCATGTTTATGATCTACCCTTTCATTTTTAACTGTTAAAGGGAACATTTTGCTGAAATATTGTAACTGTATAGTTTCAGTTCTTTTCATTACTCACTAAAGGCACATTTTCTCTCCCCATGCATGTTGAGTATGTAGCCACTTTGTGGTGAGATGTAAGAGCAGTTATGTGGACTTTGATGCTTCCCCTGCATTATCAATCTAAAGCTTGTTAACTAAAACAACTATGAGAAGTTTGCAGCTGCATCCCCTCCTTCAAGTCGGCTCGCGCTCTCTGCACGACTCACCAGACCCTGCCCCCCTAGAGACCAATGGAATTTGAGCGGTTCAGCCAGCACTTCATGAGTTAATTCTCTGTTTGGGTTTAGCCATGTGGTGCTGATCACACCACATGGCTACTTTACATATTGTTTGACAGCTTGCTCCGCCTCAGGTCATGTGATGCTGGCCACATCACATGATCCTGGGCGGGCTATTTAAAGATGGCAACTGCCTCACTCAGATGCCTGTGATTAGTTACTCTTTGACCAGTGCTTGTGCGACCTTTAGTTTGGATACTTGGATTTGGATACTTGGACTTCGGACTTTGACTTCTCTCTTGCCTCACCCCTGGTATTTACGTGACCTCCTGTGTTTGACCCGGTTTGCTGACTACTCTGCCATTGTGTTCGTTCTGTCTGTGTTTTGTCCTACCCTGTGTTCCCTTTCCCCTCCTGCGCACATTACCCAGTGTAGGGACCGTCTTCGTGGTTGTCCGCGGCTGCCTAGGGCCGACTGAGGCAAGTAGGCAGGGAAAGAAGGAGGGGTTCAGTATAGGGCTCACCACCCTTGTTCCCCCTCGTGACAGAATCACAGGCCTTATTTCATGGAGCAGTTGCGGGCTCTCACGGACCAGGTTCAGGAATGGCTCAAGCTATCCAGGATCTGGCCGAGAGGCTCCAACACAAGGAGCGGATTCAATCCGCACCAGGAGTGGTTCCCTCCACCTCCAATCCCATCGTGGAACCCCATGTTAAGCTGCCGGATCGATTTCGGGGAATCGGAAGGCCTTCCGTTCCTTTAAGGATAGTGTAAAATTATATTCCGCTTACGCCCCCACTCCTCGGGTTCCGAGCAGCAGCGGGTGGGAATATTATTTCCTTGCTGCAGGGTGACCCGCAGGAGTGGGCTTTTTCGTTACCCCCTGACTCCCCTAGCCTGCAGACTGTGGACGCGTTTTTTCTGGCCTTAGGCTTTTATATGAGGAGCCCGACTTGACTGGCGGTTGCCGGAGTCTCAGCTCAGGGACATTCGGCAGGGTAACCGTCCAGTAGAGGACTATTGCGCGGAGTTTAGGAAGTGGTGTGTCTCTCAGGGATGGAATGACCCAGCTCTAAGAAGTCAATTCCGGGTGGGGCTGTCTGACCAACTGAAGGACCTTCTAGTATGTTATCCTACTCCTGACTCCTTAGAGGCGACCATGGACCTTAGCCATCAAACTTGACCGACGGGTGAGAGAGAGACTGAGAGAACGTTCTGGCATGCCTCAGGTTACCGTGTTGCCAAAATTTCTCTTCCTAGTCCATCTCCTACCAGAGTTCTGGAGGAACCCATGCAGTTAGGTGGAACCTTAAGGGACCAGAGACGCCTGAAGGGAGCCTGTTTTTACTGCGGTGAAATGAACCACTGGCTCCAGCAGTGCCCCAAACTGCCGCCCTCTAGAAGATCTCCGGCGGGAAGTAAGGTAACTCCAGCGGTGGTAAGGAGGAAAGTTTTGCTACCTATCTCTGTTACCTATGATCAAATTAAGGGGGTTGGCCAAGCATTTGTTGATTCAGGTTCTGCTGTTAATTTTATTAACTTTGATTTTGTACAAACTGTGGGTATTCCGCTAGTTCCTTTAAGGGAGGCAATTCAAATCATTGCTTAGATCCACCCCATTGAATAACCGGGAGGGTGGAGTTTTGCACTCCCGAGGTTTCCTTGACTGTGGGTATTTCCCATACTGAGACTTGTTCTTTTCTGGTCCTAAGGGATTTACCTGCTGACCTCGTTTTAGGTCTGCCATGGTTACAGGACCACAACCCTGTGATCAACTGGCCGGCAGGTGAATTAGAGAAATGGGGAGGTGATTGTTCCAAATGTTGCAAAGCTATATTGCAGGTTGGAGGTACCACTGAGTCTCTTATCTTGCCCGGATATATCAGAGATTTTCAGGACGTATTCTCCATGTCCGAGACGGAGTTCCTCCCTCCTCACCGGCAATATGATTGTGCCATTGAGATTATGGAGGGTTCCAAGTATCCTAAAGGCCGTATTTACAATCTCTCCACTCCTGAGCGTCAGTCCATGAGGGAGTATCTTAAGGAGAGTCTGGCCAAGGGTCACATCCGGCCTTCAGTTTCCCCCATGGGGGCCGGATTTTTCTTTGTTGGTAAAAAGGATGGAGGATTGAGGCCCTGTATTGATTTCAGGGAACTTAACAAAATCACGGTCAAGAAACAGGTACCCGCTGCCCTATCCCTGACTTATTTGAACCAGATCAAGGCCCTGCTGGTTCTCTAAGCTGGATTTGAAGGGAGCTTTAACCTGATTAGAATCAGGGAGGGGGATGAATGGAAAACTGCCTTCAATACCCCTGAGGGTCATTATGAGTATTTAGTTATGCCCTTCGGGCTAAGCAATGCACCCGCTGTGTTCCAAAATTTTGTCAATGACATTTTTAGACCTTTTATTGGGAGGTTCATGATTGTCTACAATGGACATCCTCATTTTTCAGCAGATTGGGAATCTCACGTTTCTCATACCAGGCAAGTGTTAGAGGTGTTACGTGAGAATAAACTATTTGTCAAAGGGGAGAAGTGTACCTTTGGCGTTCAGGAGGTGGCCTTTTTAGGATACATTTTGACTCCTTTTTCCTGCAAAATGGATCAGCTAAAGGTGCAGGCCATCCTTGATTGGGTGCGACCCTCCTCCCTTAAGGCGCTCCAACGATTTTTAGGGTTTGCGAACTTTTATCGCAAATTTATTAAAAAATTTTCGTTGGTGGTCAACCAGTTACGGATCTGACTCGCAGGGGAGCAGATCTAGTAATTGGCCCCCTGCAGCTATTGAAGCCTTTGAGAAGCTAAAACAGTTTCACTAATGCCCCTGTGTTAATCCAGCCCTGACCAGAATGTAACCCTTTGTAGTTGAGGTGGATGCATCTGAGGATGGGGTAGGGGCAGTACTGTCCCAGGGTCCTCCACCTTAACTAAACCTTAAGCCTTGTGCTTTTTTTTTCCGCAAGTTCTCGTCTGCTGAGAGAACTATGATATTGGTAATAGGGAGTTGTTGGCCATTAAGTGGGCATTTGAGGAGTGGCGTCACTTCCTGGAAGGGGCATTACATTCGCATTGGTTGGTCCTCACGGATCATAAAAAATCTTATGTTTCTGGAATCCGCTAAACGTTTGAATCCCAGACAGGCGAGGTGGGCTTTGTTCTTTACCCGTTTTTGATTTTTGTGTTACTTTCAGACCAGGAAGCAAGAACATTAAGGCTGATGCCTTTATCCCGAAGCTTTCAGGCGTATCAGCCTCCTGACGTCCCTTCTGAGCCCATCCTGCCAGCTGACATCATCGTGGCCGCTACCTCGTCTGATCTGGCAGTGAGATCTTAGCAGGACAGCATCTCGCTCCCACTGGTACCCCCCCTATGACAAACTGTTTGTGCCGGCCCATTTGCGTTTGCGACTGCTGGGTGAGTGCCATAACTCTGTATTATGTGGACATCCGGGTATCAATGCCTACCAAGGAGTTAGTCTCTAGGCAGTATTGGTGGCCATCGATTTCCCGGGATGTTCAGGCTTTTGTAATTGCGTGCAATACTTGTGCCAGGTCCAAGAATCCCAAGACACGACCTATGGGTGAGCTACGTCCCTTACCCATACCTAGCAGACCATGGTCGCATTTGTCCATGGACTTCATCACGGATTTGCCTTTGCTCTGAGGGTAAAACTGTGATTTTGGTTGTAGTTGACAGATTTAGCAAAATGTGTCATTTTATTCCGTTGTTGTAAATTACCTTCTGCTAGGGTCTTGGCGTCTGTATTTTGGACCACATAGTTAAACTGCATGGTATTCCCAGAAAATATCGTATCGGACAGGGGGGTGCAGTTTGTGTCTAAATTTTGGAGAGCCTTCTGTAAGAAGATTGAAATATCTTTGTCCTTTTCGTCGGCCTTTCACCCGGAGACCAACGGTCAGACTGAGCGTCTTAATCAATCTGTTGAACAGTATCTCAGATGTTATGTGACAGATAACCAGCTTGTGTGGGCCAGATACCTGTCTCTGGCCCGAATTCGCTATTAATAACCGAGTGAATTCTTCTTCTGGGTTTCACCTTTCTTCTGTAATATGGGCTTTCATCCGCGCTTTGGTTCCTTTTCCTCATCCTCTTCAGTTGTCCCAGAGGTCAATGCTGTTTCTCAAGAACTGTGCACAGTTTGGGCACGGGTTCAGCTGAACCTGGAAAAGGCCCAAGGAGTCCAAAAGTCTAAAGCTGATAAGAAACGTTCTAAGGGTGTGGATTTCAAGGTGGGGGACAGGGTATGGTTGTCGACAAAAAATCTTCGCATGAAAGTACCATCGTATAAGTTTGCGCCTCGCTTCATTGGTCCATACAGGATCACCAAGGTGATCAATCCGGTATCTTTTGAATTATGTTTACCCGACTCCCTTCGCGTTCATAATGTTTTTCACATGTCTTTGCTGAAGCGTTATGTTGCTCCTATTGGTCCAGAGGAACAGCCCTCACCTCCGGTAGAGGTGGAGGGACAAGTGGAGCACGAGGTTGCTAGAGTCATTGATGTGAGGAAGTCCGAATTCCTTTCAGTACCTCGTACACTGGAAGGGATTTGGGCCAGAGGACAGATCTTGGGTACCGTTGACCAGGATGCATGCAGAACTCGCTCATCCGAAAGTTCCATCTGCAGCATCCCGATAAGCCTGCTCCCGCTGGTAAGGGTCCGGTGGCCCCTCGTGAAGGGGGGGTACTGTCACGCGAGGTCGGCGTCGCGCTCCCTCTGCACGACGTCACCAGACCTCTCCGCCCCCCCTAGAGACGAGCAATAGGGAATTGAAGTGCTGGTCTTGTCAGCCAGCACTTCATGAGTTAATTCTCTGTTTGGGTTTAGCCATGTGGTGCTGATCACACCACATGGCTACTTTACATATTGTTTTGACAGCTTGCTCCCGCCTCAGGTCATGTGATGCTGGCCACATCACATGATCCTGGCGGGCTATTTAAAGATGGCAACTGCCTCACTCAGATGCCTGTGATTAGTTTACTCTTTGACCAGTGCTTGTGCGACCTTTAGTTTGGATACTTGGATTTGGATACTTGGACTTCGGACTTTGACTTCCTCTTGCCTCACCCCTGGTATTTACGTGACCTCCTGTGTTTGACCCGGTTTGCTGACTACTCTGCCATTGTGTTCTTCTGTCTGTGTTTTGTCCTACCCTGTGTTCCCTTTCCCTCCTGCGCACTTACCCAGTGTAGGGACCGTCTTCGTGGTTGTCCGCGGCTGCCTAGGGCCGACTGAGGCAAGTAGGCAGGGAAAGAAGGAGGGGTTCAGTATAGGGCTCACCACCCTTGTTCCCCCTCGTGACACCTCCTCTCCCCTCCAGCTTGTCTTCTATTTACTAAATGAACTCTGGAAAAGCCACTTTTAGAATGACTCCACTGTCTTAGGGACCTCCCCCACATCATTTTGTTTGTGTATTGTGTTTGTTTTGTGTTTTATTTTTATGCAGGGGCATTGCTAGATTCTCAAAAGATTCTGGGCCCAAGCTCCCTGTCCCAGTGCTAAAGGCATATTTAGACAGGAGAATATAGCACCACATACCTCTTACATGCAGTGATGTCTCTGATGTATACATTCTCTTTGCTCATCTTCTTCATTCAGCCCAGACAACACATGACAACATCTGTAGAGCCTCCAGTAGTTCTAATACCTCCTTGTAGAACCCCCAGTAGTTATAATGCATCCTCTGGTACTCCCAATAATTATAATGGTCCCTTGTAGTGCCCCAGTAGTTATAACGTACCCAGGTAGAGCCCCCAGTAGTTATTATACAACTTATAGTGCTCCCAGTAGTTATAATGCCCCCCTGTACTCCCTGTAAAGATAATGCCCTCAGCAGTGCCCCACAATAATTATAATAGCTCCTTAGGCCCATTTCACATGAGCGTGACGGATTAGGTCCGGATGCGTTCAGGGTGCGTTCCGGAAAATCCGCACCAATCCGCATGCAATCGCAGTCAGTTGCGTACGTTCAGTTTTTTCCGCGCAGGTGCGAAGCGTTTTGATGCGTTTTTCACGCGCGTGATAAAAAACTGAATGTTTACAAACAACATCTCTTAGCAACCATCAGTGAATCACGTATTGCATCTGCACTTGCGTGAGGATACAATGCGTGATTCACGCAGACCCATTCACTTCAATGGGGCCAGGGCTGTGTGAAAAACGCAGAATATAGAACATGCTGCTATTTTCACGCAACGGCGAACTGATGCGTGAAAAACATTGCTCATGTGAAAAGACCCATTGAAATGAATCAGGATTCAGTGCGGGTGCAATGAGTTCGCATCACGCATTGCACCCGCGCAGGAATTTCGCCCGTGTGAAAGGGGCCTTATAGTGCCCCAGTACTTATAATGCCCACCTGTAGAGCCCCTTGTAGTTCTAATACCCTCCCCAGTAAGTCCCCAGTATTTAGAATACCCCCTTGTAGAGCCCTTAATAGTTATAGTACCTCCTTGTAATGCCTTCCTGTAGCACCCCCAATAGGTATAATGCTTCCTATAGTGCTCCCAGTAGTAATAATCCCCGTATAGTGCCCTCAATAAGTATAATGCCCCCTGTAGCGCCACCAGTAGGTGTAATGCCTCTCTGTACTGCTCCCAGTATGTAACATATATGTAGTGTCCCTAGTATTATAGTGTACCCATGTAGTGCCCAAAAAGCCCCTTGTAGTACCCCTAGTACAGTGGCTCACTGTTTAGTTCCCACAGTACTTATAGTGGCCCTCCTGTAGTGCCCTTCGCTATCGTTATTGTGATTGTTATACCTACCCCAGTAGGTATAATGCTCCATTAGTACCACCAGCACTTATAGTATCCAGTACTTATAGAGTCCCCTTATTGTGATAATGTAACCTTTGCCATATAGTGACGCCCAACACCATGATCCCGCAATGCCAGTTTGAAAAAAATAAATAAAAATACCCACCTGACTCCCTGCAGCTGGCTCCCTCTTCCGATCTGCAACCTGAGTCTCCGGCTTCTGAATTCTGGGGTTCACAGCTTGGCACAGGTGTGCACAATTACATTATTGCACCACCTGAGACCTGGTGCAGGCAGTCATCATGATGTCATTACATTGCGACTGCCTGCATCGTTCTACTCTCTAATAGGCTGCCATTCAGAGTGAATGGCTTGGCAGATAGCCATTGGTTCCTGTGTCCTGCCGCAGTAATTCAACTGTATTGGCATCATGAGGGCGAAGATACAGTTGAACAGTCTGGCCACAATGTTCGGGGCCCTGGACAAATTATCCAGCGACCAAGCTCTGAATGTTTAGATATTTACAGCACACAGTTTTTACACTGAAGCATAGATCAATAACACATGCAGGACTAATGTATAAATAACTAGCAGAAAGACCCTTTGCCTGGGTATATTTCATCTATTTCATTTAATGTTTCTGTGTGTCGTTGCAGAGAGAAAGTCAATGCAGCTGACAGAAATTGATTTTTACCTTCATTTTTTCAATCCCCATTGGCTGCTGAGTGGGAGGGGGCATGACCTGACCGGGTCGGGGGCGTGGTTTACCGGGACCTTGGGGGGTGCTTTTAGGTCCTTCTTTTCAGGGTGGCCTGAATTATAGGTCAATGCCATGGTAATTTGAGGAAACACAGTGGGTAGCAGTGGAAGAAAACATTGCTTCGCACGGGTATATTTAATCTATTTCATTTAATGTTTGTGTGTGTGTCATTGCAGAGAGAAAGTCTCCTTCCCACCCATTCCTGTAGCTGACAGAAGTTGATTTTTACCTTAATTTTTTCAATCCCCATTGGCTGCGGAGTGGACGTGGCCTGACCGGGGCGTGGTTTAGCGGGACCTTGGGGGGGTTGCTTTTAAGTCCTTTTAGTGGAAGAAAACATCTTTTATTACTACTGAACGGTAGTAGTCTAATATTAGTCTATTTCATCTAATGTTTCTGTGTGTTGTTGCAGAGAGAAACTCACCCTCCCACTCCTGCAGCTGACAGAAGTTTATTTTTACCTTCATTTTTTCAATCCCAATTGGCTGCGGAGGGGGAAGGGGGCGTGGCCTGACAGAGTCGAGGTGTGACTTAGTGAAACCTGGAGCAGGTGTTGTAAGTCCTTCTTTTGAGAGTGGTGTGAATCACAGGTCGGTGCCATGGTAATTTATGAGGACACGCAATGGGTAGCAGTGGAAGATTTACTACTGAACGGTCATAGTCTAAAATTAGTCTAAAACATAAGTTATATTTATGGTAACCGGAATACCCCTTTAACAGTATCATCCACAGCGCTCTGCCCCTTTAAAGCATTGAATAGAAATGACTGGATTGTTACCTGAGATCCTCAGCTGGCTGCTAATTACCTGGCTGTGTTGTTATGGAAACCTGCCCTCCCTGTGTGTGTCTGTGCAGAGAATGGCAGTTGGGGTTTAAAACCAATGCTGTCAGGCTAATATTGGCTAATGCAGGTCATATTTTGGGAATATATATCGGGAATGCTACATTCTAGAGAGCTGAGACCTGGTCTAAAACCTTCCCGGGCACCTGATGTACCTGTGTGCCGAATTTGGTGAAAATCGGTCCAGTAGTTTGGTCGTGCATAGAAAACAGACAGACGGACAGACAGAAACTCATTTTTATAATATTAAGAGATATACACAAATATCACTCTCTAAATGCAGAGTAAAATATTTAAAGTGGTTGAGATGTTGATATTGAGTCAAACTCCCAGCATCCCTGCCGATTAGCTGCTTGAAGAAGCTGCCGCACTCAGGTGAGTGCTGTGGTCTCCTCATAGTATACCAAGCAAAGCCCTGTGTCTGCATTAGATATATGTACATTATAGGCACTTGATCCAGGTTGAATCTGCAATCTCTGCATCCACTATGGCTACTCCACCCAGTGCAGCTTCCCTCCTCCCCTCTCTGCACATCTGTCACACTAAGATATCAACTTTCTCAAATCTCCTTCCTGAGTTGGAAAATACCCACATTTTACATTTCAGTATACAGTATGTATAGGCACCATCTGTTAGGTCCCAAGGGTAAGGCCAGGACCTTTGATGCATCCAGTGTCTTTTGTAGTAATAGTCCCACAGAGGATTAATACATATGAATTCTTCTCATAAAACCAGGGTCCACATCTCTACATACAAAGATATTGTGTCAAACTCACCACAATCGGGTCTATATTTAATGCAATTTAAATGATATTATTGCACAGCAAGTTTCCCCTCTGGGCAGGTTACATTGGAGTTTATGGATGGGATTTCATTCTACTGTACTGGAGTCGATGGCTTCCATATATTCTCATAAGGCAAATATGTGCAAATTCCAGGTCATGCGGGATGAATGCAGTAAATGACAGGGAAGCTGACGGTAATTATGGACTCGACATCTCTCTACTTTCTTATTAAAGAGCTTCAGTTAATATCTCCAGTAATGAGTTGTCAGATGATCTATTCTGCCTTTGTTCTTTTTCTCGGAAAGCTGTGTGGCTACCTATATGGATTTTACTGTGGCTACAACAGATATTCACATCCAGCTTTTCCAGACTCCTGTATGATATCTACCTAATTTTTATAAACATGTCACATGGCCTAGGCAAAGCTGTGAGAAGGCCATGGTGCTCAAAGGAGCGCTGGTGCCTTCTCAAAGAGGATAGGTAATCAGTTAAACTATCTTGGAAAACCCCTTTAAAACAGTTCCATAAATTTTATCAGAGTACCCCACTTATCAGTGCCATCAGGGCGGCCTTTCACCTTTCAATATATAGAAGCCACTGTTTCTTTTGGAAAGTGATGGTCATTCAGAGGTCACAGCAGAAGAACTTTAGTAGTACATGATGGCTATTACAAACCACAAGACCGCATGTGAAATCATGTGAAAGTAACCTTAGACTGCAACTAATAAAAACAATGCCATAAGAGTGCCCCTTTGAATGTACAATCAAAGTGCTCCACTGTCCCTTCAGCTTGTCCCCTTTCAACAGCATCTGAGGAGACAAGGAGGTCAGTTGGCTGACTTTGACATGTCTTTTGAGACATGTCAGGCCACCGTGAGCTGTTTAGTGTTACTTAGGTTAATGTTACTTTGGAGTTGTGGACTGAACTACCCATAACACTTAAAGGGCACCTGTCAGCAGATTTGTACCTATGAAACTAGCTGACATGTTACATGTGCGTTAGGCAGCTGAAGGCATCTGTGATGGGCCCTTGTTCATATATGTCCGCATTGCTGAGAAAAATTATGTTTTAATACATGCAAATTAGCCTCTAGGTACAACAAGGGCATTGATATTACACTTAGAGGCTCTGCTCTCTCTACAACTGCCGCACCCTCTGCACTTTGATTGACGGGACCAGGTGTGATGATGTATTCACTACCCGGCCCTGTCAATTCACTTCAATCTGGAAGGTTGATACGGAATGGAGTGCTTCCATGGTGTACCTCTCCATGCCTCCACACCACAAAAAATTTGAATATTCAAGTTCACTGGGTCTGGATCCATCACAGCAGCCACACGGATGGTGCCCATGCATTGGGGACTGCAAATTGTGGTCCCCAATGCACAGAAGTGCTCAACAACGGCCGTCTGAATGAGCCCTAAATCTGCTTGCCGCCTGTCTTCAGTAGAAAGGTTGCCAAGTTGAGATATAGCCCATTATAAACCAAACACAAGCTCTGTTCTGAGTATGACCTTAAATCTGCTTAATTTTTGTAGGACAATATTTTGCTTTTAACCACTGATAAATATGTTACACCAACCTCAACTAACAAACTAAACCCATTTGTATCTATTATACAACCCATTTGTATGTATTGGACCTAGCATTGTAGGTGGCTTCAGGTTTCTCACAAACTGCTTAATACTTTTGTCTCGCACCACATGTGACAGTATTATGGACACATGAACCTTTACACCTAGGACATGATGCCTGTGTTCTGTTTTCTTTTCCATCCAGTACACACAGGTGGTGCTGTGGCTCTGGGGTTACATCTGCTGACTTTCTTCAATGGGGTCTGGATTTGAATCTGACCAGGGTATTATCTTTATATTCTCTACATGGTAGCTTCATTGATTTGTTAAGTATTTGACCCATGTGGGTATGTGCCTAGAGAAATTTCAGTATAAACCTTACATGTAACCAGTAATGAGATGTAATACAGTAATGAAAGTTGTACTAAATGGTAGCAGGCTCCTATGAATGTCCAGGACTACAGTTGACCTCCTCAACCATGTATGCTGCCATAGGGAGTGGCCTTTTTGGCCTTTCCATAATGTCAGTCAGTGGACACACTAGCCAGGGGGCTTATATGATCTGCCTTAAAAAGGCGAGCTGCAAGCTTTGTTTTCCTACGTTAATTTGACTACCCTTGGGGCTAACATCTGACAGGTGAAGACGACAGAATTACTTATCTAGAGGAGGACAACAATGAGGAATGAATAATTATGCAAGACAATTCAACCGTGAGAAATCTTGTAAGATATCACATTTACTAATCGCTGAAAGAAAATGGGGTGCAAAATTCTAATTATTCTAATGAGCTGCATGTGTTAAAATCTTGAATACTTACTAGTATTTGTCTTGAGAGGTGCCAGGAATAACTTATCATGCAAGAGCTCTCCTGTGAGAAGGACCAGAAAATTAAAAAGTTGTCAGTGCTAAAGAGTAAGGGGTTAACTTCGCTGAGCAGGTCTGGGAAGGAGTGTTTGGAAGCTGTTAGTGAAAGGAAGGAATTTCTTTGATGTTTTTATCTGAACTTTCTGAAGTGGAGACCAAATATGAGAAACCAAAAACATACTTGGGCTCTTCAGGCAGAAGAAGTACAGGGACATAAAACCTGCACCTATGCACACATCTTAAGTTCTGAACAAGAGGGAACTCTTGTGCGCACACGTTCACTGCATGAGCTTATCAGGTACAGTGTAATTAAATGCTGTCATGTGGGGCCTTAGGGGTAGACAACAATGACAACTTGGGCTTGTAGATATTGAATTTTACCTGAATTTCCAGCTTGCATTATTAATTATTAATACTGTTAGTTTCAGCATTTATTTACAGGGTAAACTCACCTCTCAGGTATTTGGGCAGTGCCCATGGGCTCATGGCCAAAAGGAAACCACTGATTCTTAGATATCTACAAAACAAACGATAGATAAATTTGCTCAAAAACATTTGCCCAGCTTAGGCTACTTTCACACTAGCGTTTTTAAAATTCCGGTATTGAGTTCCGTCAAAGGGGCTCAATACCGGAAAAAAACGCTTCAGTTTTGTCCCCATTCATTGTCAATGGGGACAAAACTGAACTGAAGACAACGGAATGCTCCTGAAAGCATTCCGTTCCGTCTTCAGACCGGAGAACAAACCGCAGCATGCTGCGGTTTGCTCTCCGGTCCAGGCATCCGCACCAAGACGGATCCGGAATGACCCCCAATGGAAGTCAATGGGGACGGATCCGTTTGGTGTGGACACACCAGTAATCCGGATCTGTCCTCCATTGATTTCCAATGGGGGGTCATTCCGGATCCGGCATACATACACACAGACTACATACAAACAAACATACAGACATACATACAAACATACAGACATACATACATACTCACATACTCCGGGACGCCGGCAGCAGGTCTTCACGCGCCTCCTGCACGCTGCGATGACGTTTCCCCACTGCGCCCAGCAGAGGGCGCTGTGGGGAATCGTCATCACTGCGCGCAGGAGGCGCGTGAAGACGTTCTGCCGGCGTCCCGGGAGTATGTGAGTATGTATGTATGTCTGTATGTTTGTATGTATGTCTGTATGTTTGTATGTATGTCTGTATGTTTGTTTGTATGTAGTCTGTGTGTTGTTTTAATGTGTGTCATGTGTGGGGCCGGAGCGCTGCTCCGGCTTCCCAAGGCAGTCTAGACTTCCATCAGATTTATCACAAGGGCTCAGGCTGGACAATAAATGTGGTGCAGGGATAGACACTTTACCAACTCTATTACAACTATTGGTTGACTAAGGCTACTTTCACACTAACGGCAGGCCTGATCCGGCAGGTGAAGGGTGCTGCCGGATCAGGCCTGCCGCAGTGACATGTGTGGAGCCGGAACCGCGCTCCGGCCCCACACATGTCACACAGTACATACATACACATAAACATAAACATACACACACATATACACAGACAAATACACATACATATATAAATAAATGTTGTGATGAGCACACTCAACATCCAGTTCCTTTTTAAAAAAAATTTTTTATTAAACGAATATTATAAATATAACAGGGCTATTTTATTTTATTAAGCTAATAAATTATTTTTTTAAATTTTTATTTTTAAGCTATTTATTAGCTTAATAAAATAAAATAGCCCTATTATATTTATAATATTCGTTTAATAAAAATTTTTTTTTAAAAAGGAACTGGATGTTGAGTGTGCTCATCACAACATTTATTTATATACATATTTCTTTATATTGGTAAGGGTATAGCCAAAGTGATTCGCAGCACCCCTAATCCGCCATATTCTATTTGGTGAGCCACCAATACCTATTGTCTATAAATACACATACATACTTACATGCTCCCGGCAGGTCTTCAGAGCGTCGGAGGGACAGGACGGGTCGCACAGGTGACGATTCCCCACAGCGCCCTCTGCTGGGCGCCTGGTGGAATCGTCACCTGTGCGCGCCTGTCCTGTCCCTCCGACGCTCTGAAGACCTGCCGGGGTGCATATAAGTATGTATGTGTATTTGTATGTGTATATGTCTGTTTATGTTTATGTGTATGTATGTACTGTGTGACATGTGTCTATGTGTAGCCGGATCCGTCATGAACTCCATTGAAAGTCAATGGAGGGCGGATCCGGTTACCATTGTGGTCACATCAGACGGATCCACCCCCATTGACTTGCATTGGGGGTCATTCCGGATCCGTCTTGGTGCGGATGCCTGGACCGGAGAGCAAACCGCAGCATTCTGCGGTTTGTTCTCCGGTCTGAAGACGGAACGGAATGCTTTCAGGAGCATTCCGTTGTCTTCAGTTCAGTTTTGTCCCCATTGACAATGAATGGGGACAAAACTGAAGCGTTTTATTCCGGTATTGAGCCCCTATGACGGAACTCAATACCGGAATTTTAAAACGCTAGTGTGAAAGTAGCCTTACTTTGAGAGAGATACTTATCTTCTGTGTTCTCCCCTTTCCTTATAGATTGTAAGCTCTTGCGAGCAGGTCCTCTACCCCTCTGTACCAGTCTGCTAGTAGTTTCTTGTTTATTGTATTTTTGTAATTTATTGTTTATTTTTGTAATTTAAAAAACATAATAATAATAATACGGAATGGTGGCACAATTTTGGTGCAAAATGGTGCATCTTAGGCCCTGACCCTTTCCTGTGAAGCTCCACTCCTTTCAACTAAGCCCTGTACCCTTGTTCATCCCTAGATGCTCCAAACTGAGCCAGTTTGCTTAGCCTTTTAGACAGATTTTTGGTACAGACACATTAGTACATCTGGGTCATTGTGTTAGTGGGTATGTCCGCAAACTCCATATCTGCAAAACATGGATACTGACCACATCGCTTCATGGTGCAGGTTGCTGCGAAGTATAGGACATGTCCTCTCTTTTGCAGTGAGGCAGCACAGATGCAGAAGCACAAGGAAGGACTTCCATGTGCTTCCATATCCGTGCGGCTGCACCACAAAATATAGGACATGTCCTATACTTTGCTGCAACATGCGGACCATGGACCCATTGAAGTCAGTGGGTCCACACCATGATGTGGCATGTACATGGCTGGTATCAGTATTTTGCAGATCTGCAGATCTGCAAAACAATTGTTGTCGTGTGAATGCACCCTAACAAAGGAATTAAGTTCTGATGCTTGGTCATTTACACATGTTAAAAGATAGTAGTATTCAGGGCCCTAGGACCAGGCACATTTTGATGCTCAAATCAAAGGGTAATGATTAAGGACAGGGTATAAGATTTTGCCAATGCTCAAAGATTTCCAAAGCTTCAACAGTTCCCATGGTAAGTAAACTGATGACGAGAGCCAGAAGGATTCAGGTTCATTTCTCCCTATGGCTAAGTTATGCTGGTTACATTTTATGAACCACCATCAATGGCAGCTTCTCATATCTGCAAAACAGAGAATGGACCATTTTGTCCCATCTCCTTCCTGCTAAGGGTAGTACCTGCGACACAGGCTCCAGTAGGCTGTTCTGATATGGAGCAGCCTACCGTAGTCCTCAGGATCCGGCATTGCCAGATACTGCCACCTTGTCCGCCGAACCTCATTGACTATGCAAATATGCAGATAATTGGCTGGACAAAAACTGCTGCACGCTGCAGTTTTTAGGCTACTTTCACACTAGCGGCAGCCCGGATCCGGCAGGTGAAGGGTGCCGTCGGAACCGGGCTGCTGCAGGTACATGTGTGGGGCCGGAACTGCCCTCCGGCCCCACACATGTCAGTCACATACATACACATACATACACACACTACATACACTTACACATACAAATACACACATACATACACTTACACATACATACTTACATAGCAGGAGCAGGACGGCACTGAACTGGAGGAGGACGGCGCGGCAGAAGGGTAAGTTTACCCACAGCGCCACCTGCTGGGAGGAGGGGAAATTTCAGGGAGACGGATCCGTCCTGAACTCCATTGAAAGTCAATGGAGGACGGATCCATTTACCATTGTGTCAAACAACGTCTTGGTGCGGATGCCTGGACCGCAGAGCAAACCTCAGCATGCTGCGGTTTGTTCTCCGGTCTGAATACGGAACGGAATGCTTCTAGGAGCATTCCGTTCTCTTCATTTCAGTTTTGTCCCTATTGACATTGAATGGGGACAAAACTGAAGCGTTTTTATCCGGTATTGAGCCCCTATGACGGAGCTCAATACCGGAATTTAAAAACGCTAATGTGAAAGTAGCCTTATCCAGTCCAGTCACGGCATTGTCTGCTGGAACTGCTGGCCAGATCACCTGGATGCAGATGTGAAACTAGCCTAACACACGTAATGGGTATAGATTTACTGTAATCATTAATTTATCATTGAGCCGTGGTATTTAGGGATAGGAATGTACGGTTGTAAAACAGATCAGTGATCCCCGTGACAACCACATTTTTTGATGGCTTAGTAGAACTTTACTTACAGTAGATAAGCCTCAGGTAAAACCATTTCACACCATCTGTCTAGACAGATCCTTAGGTTGGTATCATCGAAGATGGTATGCTGTGGTATTTTCTTTCTCCAGGGTGTTGTCCTTTAAGGGAGGGCAGGCTGTTTTGATGGTGTGGAAATAATTGGCAGACGTAGGTGCAGCTATATGGGTGCTCTTCACTGCAGGCACAACATGGTGGGTGTTGGGCAACACAAAAATAATGAGTGGAATAATCTGCACAATGGCAGATTTATCACGGAACAGATCACATGGGCCTGGCTAACTCTCATGAGCTGTTTTCTAACAGCTATTGACATTCTCCTTAAACACAGGGGTATCACACCTATGGAATTTCTGACAGAAATCTGTCCCCTGGCTGAAGTACAGAAAAAAAGAAAGTTCTTGGATCCAGCACTTCCCCCCAAAAAACTAGCTCTGTTTATTCAGCAACAAAGATTGAAATGTAGATGTCTCTGTAAGTTAAAAAGCAAATGTCCACATACGACATGTGCACTGCTCCAAAATACATCATGTGGACATTTGCTTTTTAACTTATGTGGATATCTGCATTTTAATCTTTGTTGCTGAATAAACAAGACTAAGTTTTATGAGGAAGCGCTGAATCCTAGGTGCTTCTTTTCTTCTGTTCTGCATCCACTGATCACATTTGGATTCCTTTTAATCATTCCTTTGACATGGCCCACCTAGTGGACAGCTGGCAAGCCACTATTTCTTTGTGCAGGGGCGGATTGGCTATTGACCTCACAGGAAAATTTCCCAGTGGGCCAATGCCCACGGGGCCACCTGAGTCCTCCTCACAACCGGCCAGCGGAAATTTTTAGGGATGTATTTTGTGCTGTTGGTGGCAGTATTTTGTGATGGACTGTGGTATTTGGCGCTGTTGGGGGGTTAAAATGTGCCACAATATAGTGTTGCTGGTCCCACCTACTTGTGTTGGCCCTGCTTTCCATCAAAGCAGGGCCACTTTTATTACTTTTTCCAGGGCAACTTTAAGTTCCCAGTCTGCCCTTGCGATATACTGTTGTTGTGACTTCTCAAAACACATTAGGTTCCAGGCTCACAACCATATCTTTGGTCTGCATTCAGAATTTTGGCAGATCGGATGTGGACCCATTCATTTCAATCCACATGTCCGTTCCGCAGCCCAGCAAAAAAGATTTGTCAACAAGGATAGAAGATTTCTACAGAGGTTTGAAAAAAATGGTTGCATGAATACATCCAGGATCCACGTTTTGTGGATCTGCGAAACGGATACATTCACGTGCACGAGGCCTTAAGTTGAACAGCTCTTTTTGTCCAATCATTCTCGTCGTCTATCGAGTATCACCCTATGTTTTGTGCTCTGCATCCCTTTTCATAGAAATCTGACCTCTGTTATATTTCTAGATCAAAATTTTTAGTTCATAATTATTACCCCCATTAGGTATGATAAAAGAGCGATGAACAGGGTTCTTGGACAATCCGTAAAAATAGTTGACTTTTTTCCAGTGTCCATGAAAAAAAAATTAGATGCATCTATGATTTTTTTTTTTGAGGTAGGTGGTACTTGAGCACTTTTATTGTAATTCTTAGCATTTTAAGAGCAGTAAATGCTGGTAATGTGTTCAGTATTAGTATCAGACCTATAGACATGTATTAATTATTAATCTTTATAGTTCATTATGGCTTTTCCAATTTGTCCATAAAAAATGTTTGCTGTCCATGATTTTTGGCAAAAATAAAATTCAAATTTAGGTTGGCAACCCTGATGACGAAGATGCCATATCCCATAGAAATTATTTTCAGCTCCTTGTAAAATAGTAATTTGTTTTGTTTTTTACTACTTTGTGACAGGGACAAATAAATGTATTAGCTCTTCCTTCCTCTCTCCCAGCATGAAGTACCAGCACAACAGGTCCAGCAAGTAAATAATATCCAGTCACTGACCAAGGTCTTTTCTTTCCGAAACTGTGGAATAAACTAATATAATAATATGTAATAATAGAATATAATTTTAGTATTTACAACCACTGTAAGCTTTTTGCCAGGTATTAACATACAATTGTTGTCCTTACTCACCTCAACTCTAGTTAATGATAATGTAAAGCCAAGGTAGAATTAAAAGTTTCTCATATCTGACACAATAGGAGTGACTCATACTATATAACCTGTTGCCGCAGGAATGGAAAACTTTTTTGAATGTTACATTATTCTACTTGTAAAATCATAGCATTCAGTCTCAACAGGATGACAATACCCCAAGGGCATGTCAAGTGTGAAAAAAGCCTTGATTCAGATCACTGATTGGAGATTACATCTCCACTCATACACTAGTCCTTTCTGAATCCCCTTTCTTGTTATGAGAATCTCTGATCTGCTTCAATGGTGAAACATGAAAGTGAATTAAACTCTTCTTATCCATGTTTCACATGAGATGCTCAGCTCAGAGGAGTTTTCATGTGCAAGACACAATATGAGATTGTTCTACTCTACCCATATATCATTGAACCCAGTGTAAGACCTGACAGGAGGAACCACATGGAGAAAGTAGATAGCATATTTATAAGGTCTGGGTGAAGGCCCTTTTACACTGCCCAATATTCAGTCCTTGGTGCCACCAATTACCCGATGAACAAGTGAAATGCTTGATCGTTGATCCTTGGTCACCTAAATTATTGTTTGTGGGCAGCAGATCATGCTGTCTGAACAGTCTCTGCTGCCCACAAACAATAATTCTGTATGGGGATGAGCAGGGCCGTATTTAGGGTTCATGCTGCCCTAGGCACTCTCTGTGATGACCCCCCCCAACGCGACCCATTCCCCCACGCCCCCAAATAGTAGCATAGTAGCCTCTCCTCAGTCCCCCCCACCCCATAGTAGCCCCCTCACCCCACAGTAGCATAGTAGCCTCTTCTCATTCCCCCTCCCACCCCATAGTAGCCCCCTCACCCCACAGTAGCATAGTAGCCTCTCCTCAGAACCCCCACCCCATAGTAGCCTCGTTACCCCCACCCCCCATAGTAGCCTCTTCTCACCCCCCCCCCCACCTGCCACTGGTGCACCTAGCTTTTCTGATGCCCAAGGCAAATATTGAAACGCCCCCCCATGCCAACCTAATCCCTTCCCTCCAGTCCTACAGTTAAAGGGGTTGTCCTCTTTTTACTACTAATGACCTATCCTCATGATAGGTCATTAATATCAGATCGGCTGGGGTCCTCCGGCACCCTGACGATCAGCTGTTTGAAGAGAGAGCAGAGCTCATATGAGAGCTGCTTTCTCTGCTCTGTTCACCTGCTTGCCATAGAATTTGCAGTGAAGAGCAGTAAACAGAGCAGAGAAAGCAGCGCTCGTACAAAAAAAAAAGACAACCCCTTCAAAGACAGACTTGGAAAACATTTCATACAGCACTACAGAGCATACACGGTCATACAGCGCCACATATGTACCTCTTACATCCAGTGACTTCTCTTCTCTGATGACGTTTTCTTTCCTCTTCTTCTGTCAGACCAGACCGCCATGGTGACTTATTTCAGCTGTGCCTCGTCTCTGAAGAGTTCAACAAACAGACATCTTACTTTCCTACTTTTCCATCATCCTCTCACCTTCTCCACATCTCACCCTGCCCGCCCCCCATACTATAGTGCAGAAACAGCCCCCCTGAAAATTCTGGCACCACACAGAAAAACAGTACCCCCCTTACTTTTCAGATCAGATCCACATATCAAACCCCAGATGAGACCCCCCATCTCCAGACCCCCATTAGACCTCCAAACTCCCATATCTGACCCTCATTAGACCCCCACAGCCCCAATCAGACCCTCATTAGACCCCCAGACCCTCACTAGGCCTCCAGACCCCCATTCAGACCTCTAATTAGATCCCCAATCATACCTACCCCCCCCCCTTCTGGCCCCATATCATACTCTTGTGGCCCCCATATAGAACTCTCCTTCTGGGGCCCATGTCAGACCCCCCCCCCTTCTGGCCTCATGTCAGAGCCCCTTTTCTGGCCCCCATTTTAGACCCCCCTTCCTGGTCCCCATTTCTGTCCCACCATTTCAGATCCCCCCCATTCTGTCCCCCATCCCCATTTCAGATCCCCCCCATTCTGTCCCACCATTTCAGATCCCCCCCATTCTGTCCCACCATTTCAGATCCCCCCATTCTGCCCCACCATTTCAGATCCCCTCCCATTCTGTCCCACCATTTCAGATCCCCTCCCATTCTGTCCCACCATTTCAGATCCCCTCCCATTCTGTCCCACCATTTCAGATCCCCCCCCATTCTGTCCCACCATTTCAGATCCCCCCATTCTGTCCCACCATTTCAGACCCCCCCATTCTGTCCCACCATTTCAGATCCCCCCCATTCTGTCCCACCATTTCAGATGCCCCCCATTCTGTCCCACCATTTCAGATCCCCCATTGTGTCCCACCATTTCAGACCCCCCCCCATTCTGTCCCACCATTTCAGACCCCCCCATTCTGTCCCACCATTTGAGATCCCCCCCCATTCTGTCCCCACCTTTTCAGATCCCCCCCATTCTGTCCCCACCCTGTGTGATCTTTTCAGATCACTTTTTGGCCCCCACTTCAGACCTCAGATCAGACAAGAAAAAAAAAAAAAACTTAACTCCGGTCCTGGCTGTGTCCCCGCTCTCTCCTCTTCCAGGGGCCCGTGCTGAAGTCACCTGACCTCCTGCAGCATCAGGTCAGAGGGCGCTCTGTACGTCCTGACGCTGCAGGCAGTCAGGACACAGCAGCGCCGGCCTCAGGAAGAGCAAGCAGGAGGAGGGGTAAGTACTGTACATTTACTTACACTGGGGTCAGCCAGAGAAACTTCTGCATGTGCAGCCCATTGACATCCAGTGTAAGTGAATGGAGGCCACTGATGGACGGGATCCTCCATCAGTGGACATTTCTGGAGCAAGGTTCTGGGAAGCTGGTGAGTGCACATGCAACTAAAAGTAAATTACCGGTAGGCATATTAAAACACTGAGCATCAGTGCTGATGCTCAGTGTTTTACTATCTGCATGTATATTCTATTCCCAGCACATGTGCAGCTAGAAACAGATAGTGGTCAACCCCTTTAAATCTCATTTATAATGATGATGAGATGCCTCTATTCCATTTGGCTGACCCACCCTCAAAATGAAATGACTCTGTCCCAGTCTATACAGCAAAGCTCACAAATGAGCAACAGAAAACATCAACATAAACCTATTGTGGGGGATATAGCTGCCAGCCCGAAAACAGTACTATCACATTTTTATATGGATAGTCACATAAATGTAAAAAACAATAATTTTGTAGAAAATATTTTTATAATAAAACTTGACTTAAAACTATATGCCATTTTCTTATGACAGATTGCTCTTAACGTAGTAGATCAGAGATGAGGATCTCAGTTTTTGACACTTTATTCATTGGCAGGTGCAAAATACCCTTCAGATTTAGTCACATTTGTACATTGAACGGCACCCAGGCATGAGCTGGACAGTCTTGCAAACAAGGTAACCCTCATTTCCATAAAATGATGTATGTTGGGGGAACCTCTGACCCATTTAAATATTCATAAGGAGATTAAAGTAACCACAGGGGACACAAATGTAATCACTTTTTGTGCCTCACTTGAGACATCTGACTCCATAATCGCCTATTATACAATCTCAACAAGATAGAATTTCCCAAGGTGCAAGGAATCAATAATGTGTGGACGTGTCCATTAAAAGAGATGTCCACTTAAAACCATTCCAAATCAGCAATTATCTAAACATAATAAACAATTTCCATGCACACAATGTAGATTTAGTGACAGTCGTGCTGCTATTACTGAATCTTTATAATGGCTCACATACATTTGCCCCCAAAATCAAAAATTCACCAATACACTCAGCCAATTCTGTTTCATAGTTTCTTAATGATGCCTGTGCTCAGAAAGCTTGCTGACAAGTAACATACAGTAGTTGTCATTCCTAGTCCTGAATGGGATTGTCACCTATCTCTCCTCAATGCCTGAAGAGCAAATATGATCACTAATGTAGTCATCTGAGAGAAGAGGGATGCACCATTGAATAAATAGATAAAAAACTATGTGTGATCCCAGGAAAGATGAGTAACATGCACAATGCCTTGTAGGGCTAGCTCAACTGAATTTAATGTTACTTTTAACTTAGCGATCCGTTCAGGGTCAGACTTGGGTTTCTTGGGCCCACCAAAGGAAATTATTCTCAAGGCCCAACCCCCATACCATCAATAAAGTCTAATAGGTTTTGATTAAAAGAAATAGACCCTAGTGGCTTCAAAGGCAGCTCCAATTTTTTTTCCTCTGGACCTTTGGGGCCCACTACGGTATCAGAGCCTGGGCCCACTGGAGGATCCATTGCTCATTCTGGGGAAAAAAGTACTCTTAATCCATATGCAAATGAGTGGTTAAGTGCCCAGAGGGCGGGCCCAGGCCACTTTATGCACCCTTGCTCCTCTTGCTTCCTTTGCAAGCCCTTCCTCTTCTTCTAGATTGACATGGCCATGTTCCTTCATAGTCATCTCACCTCACCCTCTCAATCAACAAGGAGAGGGAAGTGGGAGGAAGTCAGAGGAAGCAGGAGGAGCAAGGGTGCACAGAGTGGCTTTGGCACACCCTCAGTGCACTTAGCTACTTATTTGCATATTCATTAAAAGTACTTTTTCTCCAGAATGAAGCAAGGGATTGTTACATGAAAGGTATCAACACAGAACCCTGGGACCTTGCTTACCATCAGAATATAGGAGCAACTGCACTCTGGCAAGCCGTGTCTTAAATGGGGCTAAGCTGCAGTATGAGGCACAGTCGCAAGTATGTATGAGCCACTATGTTTGAGTTTGAGGGCCACTGGCCCTTTCTTTCTGATAATTGGCGGGTCCTAGGGTTCGGACCACCACTGATCAAACCGTCCTGGAAAATTCCTTTCAAATCGTAAGTAAATTTGGGAAACATAGGCACTCATATTGTAAGGTGTAAATAATGGAGCCTCTGGCTGAATATCACCATAGGGTCCATTTACAATGATGTGACTTTACATGATCTGAAGTGTCAGGACCTTTATGGTAACCATCATCTAATGAAGTTGTGACAGGGCATCATTATTATTGGATAAAGATAGCAATATTTCTGATGCATCCATTCAGCACCGGCCAATCCCCACCCCACAGGACCACAAACATTTGCATGGTTTACCCTCTCATCACACATGGTCAGCACTGAGTGAAATGTAGAAAATGTATATCTCCACATCCTTCTTGCTACAGATTACACTAAGCTGTCTGTAATGTATGCAAAATAAGATTCGATTTGCTGGAGGAAATATTTAAATGATCCGTAACATGAGGTAACTGGGTACGCAAAGAGTTCTGGTGTGGAGATTATTCACTGTGAAGGGATAAAGAAATGGAGTTCCTTGTGCTCTTATCTGAAGTGTATATAATACGAGAAATCTAATAAATAGAACTTAATATAGAAAATGTGCCCAGAGCATTAGGTAGGGAATCAGTAATCATGGAGACCCATAGCTAAACATATCAACATCCCAAATTTCTATCCTGCCCTAGTAGTTTGCTACAATATTTCAGAGCAGATACAGTGGGGGTAATTTAACAAAACTGGTTGGTCTGGTTGCAATGGGCAACTTAAAGGGAACCTGTCATCTCCGAAACACCCCCTGAACTACAGTAAGCGGTGTATAGTGTAAATGGTGCTGAATCCGAATATGTAAGTTTTATCTTCATATTCACTTTCATTCTGATGCTATGCTCTCACAAACCTGCTGTAAAATGCATTTGAGAGGACTCTTCTTTGAGTCCTCTCCATTATATGAGTGAGCACTGGAGTCCTCTCAGTGCATTTTACTGCAGGTTTGTGGGAGCACAACATCAGAATGGAAGGGAGTATGAAGATAAAAATTAGATAACCTGACTCGACGTCACTTAAACTATACACCATTTACTCTAGTTTGGAGGGTGTTTCAGAGCTGACAGATTCCCTTTAAGCCAGTTTTCTTTTACACCAGTTTTGATAAATCTCCCCCAGTCTATCAAGCTGGAGTCAATTATAAACATTTAGGAAAGGAAAACAAGCTGACCCAGATACCTCCATTTAGGAGAAAAAAGATAGGCCATGTTGAAACCCAACTTGCCCAATCCTCATTTTCCCCTCAGCTCTGGTGGGACTGAGCTGCAGTAAGATTAATGTGACTGAGAATACTACTAGTGGAAAGTTATGCAGCTGCTATGGGGGTCTTGGAGAGAAGGGGCACAGCTCTGGTCGGTTCCAAATCCTTTGCATTTGGGTAGAGAGGACCATGTTCCTTCATAGTCATCTCATGTAGGCCTGTCAATCAGGAAGACTGAAGAGCTGGCAGAGGAAGCAGGAGGAGCAAGGGTGCACATAGTGGCACCCATAGAATGAAGCAAAGGATCTCTAGTGAAAGATATCCTTACAGTCAGCTGAGCTAGCCTTAGAAGGCATTATGCCTGATTTAACAGT
Organism: Rhinella marina; assembly: GCA_900303285.1. Lineage (NCBI taxonomy): Eukaryota > Metazoa > Chordata > Amphibia > Anura > Bufonidae > Rhinella > Rhinella marina. Next base: position 89,165 of record ONZH01020715.1, on the reverse strand, counting down.
GAATTTCCTGCTGACAGATTTCCAATAACAGTGATGGACAGTCCTGCAGATGGGCCATTGATATATGATCAGTAAGATTAGTAGAGATTGGCACCCTAGGACAGTGTTCCTCAACTCCAGTCCTCAGGGCCCACCTAACAGTCAGGTTTTCAGGATTTCCTTAGTATTCAGCAGGTCATATAATTAGTTTAATTGCATCAGGACTTACCACAGGTATTCATTCTGTGGGATATCCTCAAATCCTGACTATTAGGTGGGCCCTGAGGACTGGAGTTTGGGGAACACTACCCTAGTACCTTGCTTGTCATCAGAATGAATAGGATACTGCAGTCCAGCAATCTATACAGTTTCTTGATGGGGCTAAGCTGCAGTACCAGGTAGAGTCTCAAGTAGGGATGAGTGGCTATCTTTGAGTTTGAGAGCCACTGCCTCTTTTTCTGATTATTCCAGTACAGGATGCTCCTCTACGGAGGGACCATGTTGGTGGCAAACAAGGCATGGGAAGATTGGCCCAAGTTCCTTGGGAATTAGAAAACAAATATCTAGCCCTTCTGTCCTGGGTGTCAAAACCCAACATCAGTATAGTGGCCCCAGTTTAATCTTCACTATAAGACCCCAGGATTTTTATAACTAGCACTTGATTGAGCCATTGTATTCCTGGTGCTTCTCTGCTTCTCACAATTGGGCCTCTAGCCATATTTCTTGGCCTCATCATCCCACATGCCTTCATTCTAGGCACTACAGAGACTTCTAGGTAGTTAATATATACTGATGCCCACTACTGGACTAAGGGTATACCCACTCAGAAAGTGGCAGATCCTGGTGTGAATCCAGGAGCAGCTGGACTTGATCAGTGTAGGAGTTTATTGATGACACTTGGCTGCCATCAGAGTTTTCTGTATCCACCCACGGAATTCTATCTGAGGTTAAGTTAAAATATCTAAGGCCGGCAGATTGAAGTAGAAATTTTAAGGCATCTGAACATTTCGTTTAATGATTTATACTTCAGAGGTTATATAGACAATGCTGTGGTCATGTGGTCTGGAGAGCAGCCATTGCATCAGTGCTACTGTGTCTTCAGTGCAGGTAATTAAAGGGATATTCTTTATATAATGAAAAATGATACAGGTTTACAGTATAATTTCTGTACCAATTTCTCACAGATATGACGGTCTCTGCTTGTTTCCATTCAATACAAATTTAAGAGTATGTCCACATGTAGATTTCCCGTGCAGATTGTGGTGCATATCCTGCATGTATTCTGTCTCCTGTTGGAATCCGTGGAGTTCTATATGTAGCACATATTTCTCTGAAGCCAGCAGTTGGCTGAAGAGTATTAGGTGACCAATCCAGGGAGGAAGAAAACAAACCCAAGACCAGAAGATGGAGACGTGGGAGCCAGCGCAGATGACTGGAACAGCGAGGAGCAGGTAAGCATAACTATTTCAGTAGGAGAGGCTGGTGCCATGTTAGAAATTATGTGTTCCCAGACAACCCCTTTAACACCGCCAATTGGTTCATTTACTTTGTAACAGAATTTTGTGTCAAAATGTTGTGCAAAATGCTGCATCTTAGACCACACCCCTTTCTGGGTGAGCCACACACCCTTTCAGTCAAGCCACAACCCTTGGCAAACTAGATGCAGTGGATTTCTCAAAAACAAGATACACCAAATTATGTCAACTTCTGCTGTATTTTACAACAAGGTCTAGGCAAAGTCTCATTAATAAATGTGGGCCAAAGTATATTAGAAAGTTTTTTAGAACTTTTTATTGATCTTTACTTACTTAAAACTGGAAAACCTCTTCAACCTGTGGATAGAACACACTCAACCTTCAACTTTGATACACCCCACAAGTTGAACACCCATTTGGATACACCCTTTGTTAAAGGACTGGCAGTAATTTACACATCACTTAATACCAGTGTCGCATCATGAACATTTACTACGCAGTAAACAAGGGAAACACTAAGGCGTCTTTAGAAACCCTTAATGCAGAAGTCTCTAAGACAGGAGCCATTTCTTAGGAGAGCTAATAATAGGATGTTATATTTGCGGTTTGGCTGAGAAGGTTAATGGCATGGGAAATGTTATGGAACAGCACCAATAAAGATGGAAAATGAACCTTGAAGTTCTGAGCTGCCTGAGAAGCTTACACCCTGATAGTCTATGGACTGTGTGACTGAAGGCCGGCGCCTGAGGTTTACATATCAGAGTCATTGCTTACAGTTACAGGGAACATAAGATTCACCAATAATACCAATGTCAGGAGAATCCATACACAATAAAGACAATAAGAGAGATGTATCAAAACTGATGAAAAAGTAACCATCATTGCCACCCATAACCCTCCAATCAGCATGCAGATTTCATTTACAAAAGAGCGCTATCCCTAAGGGCTTGATCCTAGCAGTCCCCTGGTGTTCACTCTTTAACCTCTATACAGTTTTCTGGTCTTCGCTGCATGCCGCTACCTCTTGGTATATTCCCGGTTTAGTTGGCTGTTGACCCAAGAGGATCAGAGAAAATGGTTCAAAGGTAGTCAGATAACAGGCTGAGGTCAGGGCAGTCGGAGTTTGTGCATAACCAAGAGACTAGTCTAAGGTCAGGGCAGGCGGCAATGGATCAATGCGATAAACAGGCTAATGTCAAGACCAGAAGGAGAGTATCAGAGTCAGTGACACAGGCAGGGGTATGGTACATGGACAGATGGTCAGAATAGCACACCTTCACTGATAACTAGTGAGCTAGGAAATGTAAAGCTCAGGCACTCTCTTCGTAGGAAAGGTGCCTTAAATACCCACAGAGAGCCAGTCATAGGCTAAGGAATAATTAAGACATACACATGCTGGCTCTTTAAGAGGTGGAGAGCAAGTGCACATGCACCATATGGAAGGGACCAGGAGTCCTTCACATTGGAATGCAGGTTGCAGTCTGCAGGAGACACTTTGGATGCCGGAGGTGGGGACCACTGCTGAAGAAATTTTATTTTATTGAAGTGAAGTTGTCACATAAAACATGGTGTCTGAGCAGGAGGAGCTGAGCAAATTGATACTGTGTTCCATTCATATAAATTCCTACTTATTCAGGGCTTTGAAGTCAAGAAGCTGGTCCTATCAGTGGTTTATAGCCTTCCCTCTATGGCTGTGTATAAACCCACACCTTCACCGAAAATGGGGTCCGCAAAGTTGTGGAGGACGCATGCGCAGCCATCATCCATTTATTTCTATGGGGATGCCGAAAATAGCCATGTGCTCGCTCGACTATTTCCATTGGCCCCATAGAAATGAGAGGGAGCGGTGTCCGCCCACGCGTGGTGCACTCCCATTCACTACTATGGGGACAGCGCTTGATGGAAGCCAGACCCGGGGAAACCCGGGGGCCTCTGGCCGCCGCCTTCCACTCTCAGGTCTTGATGTGGGTGCATGTCCCAGAGGTGGGACCTGCACCTATCAGACAATGGGGGCATATCTTAATTATATGCCCCCGTTGTCTCATATGGGAATACCTCTTCAATGTCAAGGAATTTGCTGGTAGGTATACTGTATTAACAGTTTGGAAGTGACATTTTTTACCATATCTGTTTGTGGGTTTGATCTTTTGGTCTCTAGAAGGCAGAGTGACAGCTCCTATATGAAACTTAGGGCTCATCTCATCTGTCTGCATCTGATCCGCATTGTTTGCAGATCGGATGTGGCCGTGAAAGATGTGCGCAGCACACTGTCTGCGCCCCTCCAAAAAGACAGAACATGTCCTATTCTTGTCCGTTTTTCAAATAAGGATAGGAGATTTCTAGAGGAGTGTGAAAGAAAATGGCAGAATACACTCAGCTGGGATCTGTGTTTTGCAGATCCGTGATTTGCGGACCTCAAAACAGTTGCAGTCGTGTGCAGGAGGCCTTAAGAGAATCCATATTGCTCATCACACAGCTTTCCCTAAAAACAGCAGAGTAGAATTTTTAAGACCTTGACAGAAAAGGACTTGTGGTATTCAACTGTGTTTTTTCATTTTAGTAGAAAAAATCTAGTTTTAAAATCTAGTTTTTTGTGTTTTTTACTAAGATAATTAAACTTACAAATAGTGGGGAGGGTCTTGGAGTATGAAGGAATGCAGAGGAGCCTCAGAGAAGACAGTTGCTCCCCCACAGTGGCTCCTATTATCCACTGTAAACATTTGCCTCTGGCACATATGTTCCTATATTCTGTAATGTCACTCGGCAGCGGCTGAGGAGAGGACAAGCAGAAGGCTGCTCTCACCCAGGACACATGTTACATTGTTCCAGTCAACAGATGCCTGAGGAGAGGCTGCCCGGCCTGCCACAAGCTGTGTGACAGATGCCTGCACTGGGAGGGAGAGGACTCAGCCACTTGTGCCAGGATGAAAGGGCACTCAGTCTATGAACATTCATACATTGCCAGTTCAAGCACTTACTGAAGTTATAGAAATGAGCGGGAAGACCACAGAGGCCAAGCAAATGTTTTCATTGCAAGCAGAAGGCATTAAACATTTTTCATAGATAGATAGATAGATCGATCGATCGATGATAGAGAGAGAGATAGATGATAGATAGATAGATAGATAGATAGATAGATAGATAGATAGATAGATAGATAGATCACTGCTTGAGAAAGGTCCTAGTAAGAGGACGGAAACGGCGCGTTTTGGTGAATAAAAGGACACTATTTTTGACACAAAGTGGGAGTGCCGTGGAATTTCTTAATTTTTCTTGTAAGTTGGAGCTTTGGATCAAGCCCTCAGCCACAAGCACCCTGACAATTTGACACAGAAGCTGTGCTACTCACATTTCTTGGGGTTTTTCAATAAAATATATATATGAAAAAATAAATATATAAGTGAAAAAGCACGTCTGTGAGTAGACATGTACATGATAAATGTGATAAATGTGATGACGTACATGAGGTGAAATGTACATGATACTTTCACTTGTTTTTTCACTTATGTATTTATTTTTTCATATATATTTTATTGAAAAACCAATTAATTGGAATTAATTGTTGATCATGTGACTAACTAATACCTATCACTATATATATCATGTTTGAGCACTATGTCTACTGCTTGACAAAGGCTCTATAGATGAGCTGAAACATTGCGCTTTATGGTTTTCTTCACTGAAGACCGGAGTGCTGCCTTGTTCCCTTTTCTCTACTAGATAGATAGATAGATCAATGATAGATAGATAGATAGATAGATAGATAGATAGATAGATAGATAGATAGATAGATAGATCAATGATAGATAGATAGATCAATGATAGATAGATGATAGATAGATAGATAGATAGATAGATAGATAGATAGATAGATAGATAGATAGATAGATAGATAGATAGATAGATAGAGTAGATGATAGATGGGTAGGTAGATAGATAAATAGGTAGGTGGATTACTTTCCCATTGATACGTGATCAGTGTGTAGTTTATATTCTCGTGTCCTCCAGACGCTCTGCCTTCTTCCCACACACTATAAATGTACTGGATCCAGACAATAGTAAGAGTCCCTGGTGACAGGAGGGCCTGATGTGAAGGACATTCTCTATACCTTGTAGTACAGTAGACAGACTGACTATGAGCTGGCCTGTTATCAACCACAGTCATCATGATAAGCTTGATGTGGATCAATAGCTTGGCCCTCTTGTGTGGACACACCAGTAATCCGGATCTGTCCTCCATTCATTTGCAATGGGGGGTCATTCCCGATCCGGCTACATACATACAAACATACAGACAGACAGACAGACACACATACATACTCACATACTCCAGGGACGCCAGCAGCATGTCTTCACGCACCTCCTGTGGGCAGCTATGACGTTTCCCCACTGTGCCCAGCAGAGGGCGCTGTGGGGAATCGTCATCACTGCGTGCAGGAGGCGCGTGAAGACGTTCTGCCGGCATCCCTGGAGTATGTGAGTATGTATGTATGTATGTCTGTATGTATGTCTGTGTCTTGTTTCAATGTTTGTCATGTGTGGGGCCGGAGCACTGCTCCGGCTCCACACATGTATAGCGTTAGCACAGATCCGTTGGCACCCTTTAGGTGCCGGATCCGTGCTAACACTAGTGTGAAAGAGGCCTTAATAAATCTGATGCCTCTCACTCCACCACACTTCATAATAAGACTGGGGGATGAAATGGTGGTCTTCATAAATCCCCTCATGGAGTTAAATGGTAGAATTCGGGTTGCCTTCAGCCACCACTAGGGGAAAGGGGTTGTGCCAAAATATTAAAGGGGTTTTCCAAGAGTTCTTTTTTTTATTGCTGACCTTTCCTCTGGGTAGATTAGCAATATCTGATAAGTATCTGGTCCCACCCAGGACCCCCACGATCAGAAGTTTTCAAAGACACTGGCACTTGCAGTAGCATCAGGCCATAAGATAGGTCATCAGTAAAAACCTGTCGGAAAATCCCTTAAAATTATCTCATATCAATAGGATAACAGATAAGAATTTAGGCAGGGGGTCTGTCTGCTGGGACCTCCACCGAGAACAGGGTTCCCATGCATCCCTATGACTGGACCAGCTCCATTCATTTTCTATGTCAGGCAGCTATAGTTTGGGATTTATTTCACTTACATTGGAAACTTTTGTAATGTTTTTTAACAATATTGAATAAAAATAGTTTTGACTTGATTGTTACATTGTTACACTGCAATTCCGATTTGTTTCTGATTCTTCTAAAACTCACTCCTTTCATATCAAAGCTTACGGCCACCTGCACACATTGCGGATTACTCATGTTTTTTCCGTGTTTCCATAGTACAGGACCAGCAAATCTCATGTATACTTTGAAGATTTTTTACTGCATGAAAATTGATCTACCATGCGGGTTTCCAAATCCTTGGCATGTCCGCAGTTTTAGCTGTGGCTTTCACCCTTTTCCAATGAAGGGTTCGGCAAAACCGCATCTAAGCCATGCCAAAATTCACCCATGTCAAAATAAGAAATTGCGAGTTCTGGCGCAGTGTGGGTGCAGAAATGCACAGAAATTCATAGGGATCTTCTCATTGTTCACCCGCACCCATGTGCAGGTACCCTTAAGCCAGTTTTGGCCTGGTCACACTACTGTCTCCGCTGAGGTTACACTTGTGGTGGACTCTTTGGTTCAGGCCTGTTTCAGAGTTTTCCTGATCAGCTACAAATACTGTAGATGCAGCTGAACAGGAATCAGGTCAGGACTCAAGCAGATCAGTTTGCAGGCAGCCAGAGCGCAGTGGAGATAGCGGCATCAGCGGAGTGACAGATGGGTAAGTACTGACCAAATTATATTTCCTACACAGGACTGAAGATACAAGGATTTTACAAAAAGCTTGGAGAATCCCACTAAGAAAATTAAGAAAGCAGTATTCTTATCCTACAGTCCTATGGAAAAGCACAGATGAGTTACGAGAAATGACAGACACAGCTCTGCTATATCTCTGCTTATGGAATAATTTATGTCATTACTATTTAAAGCACTTCTCAATCAGTTACCTTTCCAGGTCCAGACAGCGATAAGAGAGCAGAAATCTTATCATTTCTTAAAGGAACAGAAACAGATTCTAGACAATGTCGCTAATACTTCAAGTGATGAGCACATTCATGGAGGCTGATGGGATTTATATACATATAAGGTAAACTATAAGACGGCGGGTAAGCCTGGCACGCTTGGCCACCCCTCCATGCACACTGCTGGCCCTCCCTCCTTCCATATTCTCCCTCTGTGCTCATTCTCCTTAGGAATTTCAAGAATGTGATAAGAGATGCAGAAAACTAAAGCAACCAAATCCTCTGCACTCCAGGAGGGGGAAGGAATTAGAGAGTCAGTGAGTTATCAATGAGGACTCCACACCTGACCTAAAGTTCTTTAGTGCCTATTGGGGGAGGCATTTGTAAGCCGGGAATTCCTTATTGCACTGCTTATAATCATACCTTGGCATCTTATAAACATATGGTTGGTGGAGGAGACAGAGCACGGAAATTAAAGGGGTATTCCCACTATACAGAATTATCTGCACAGTACATGCCATAAAAGTCTGATAGCTGTGTGTCCCACGTCTGGGACTTTTAGGCTATGGCTACACTGGTCGTGCGACACCTGTCACCGCCAGGATCGCTGAGCAGGGGTGATCCCATAGAAATTATTGGATTCACCGCGGCAGTCACAAGAAATCCAACATGGCTGGATTTCTTGCTACTGCCGTGGTGATCCCATTCATTTCTATGGGATCACCCCTGCTCAGCGATCTTGGATACGACAGGTGTCGCACGACCAGTGTCGCCATGTAGCCCTAGCCTTAGGCTACATGCACACCACAGTCATAAAAAAGCAGTAAAAAAAGGCCCGTTTTTCATGGTCATTTTGCATCAGTGTGTGCATCCATTTTCTGGCTGTGGATCAGTTTTAAATGGCTGTAGTGTCCGTTTCAAATTTTTAATGGCCGTCATTAAAGCGGTTGCATTTCATTAGGCTTTTTAGCTAAAACCCCACCCTATGCAGTGTCCTCACTATATAGAGTATACCCCCTTAGTGCCCCCTTAAAGGGTTTGTCCGAGATTCTTATATTGATGACCTATCCTCAGAATGGGTGGGGTCTGACTCCCCGCACCCCCACAATCCGCTGTTTGAAGAGACTGCGTTGTCCAGTGAGCGCAACAATCTCTTCCATGGCCAGTGACTTCACATTTATCAGTCACATGGCCTAAGCACAGCTCAGTTCAAGTGAACGGGGCTGAGCTGCAATACCAAGCGCAGCCACTGGGAGCACTGTGCTTGGTAATCTGTGTGGAGACTGCAGCACTCACCGGAGTGCTGTGGCTTCCTCAAACAGTTGATCAGCAGGCGTCCCGGCTGTTGGATCCCGCCCGTTAGTCTTTTATTGATGACTTACCCTGAGGATAAGTCATGATTATCTGAATCTTGGAAAATCTCTTTCTCACCTTCCAGGAGAGACAAGTGTGGGATCTAGGTAGAGAACGTGGTCAGAGGAACCTATTTTTCAAAATAAATTGGCAAAGGACCCACATCTAGGACACTCTTATAGCACATCTTATAGATATTTTATAATTGTCTATAATGGGATTAAACCCCTTTAGGACCAGATGTGGTCACCAATGTCTGCTCTTTAATAGTGTTGTCCATCTAGACCACCCTTCTCCTCAAGCATGAATCCACAGAGCTATTCACTAATCAAGGAAATATTACATGACACCCAGTTAACAGATGATCACATAAAACCTGGTTGGTCGAGTCCTCCTACTCATGTTTTCACTGCTCCAACGCATCTAAAATAACATATAAAGGGGTCCCCTGGGACTGAACAATTGATGACCTAACTTTACGATAGTTCATTAATATCAGATTGGTGGGGGTCCGACTCCTGGGCAACGATCAGGTGATTTCCAGTAGCTGTGGATGCTAGAAACAGGTACCAGAGCTTCACAGCGCCATCCATCATGTAGTGGCTGAAGCTGGTTACTGCAGGACTGCTCCCATTCGAGTGACCTTTTATGTTTTTTGCAACATTACTGGGCTTCAGTGAGCATGCTCCAATATATAGAACACATGACCCAAGGATCAGCCTACACGATCAGCCTTTACTTGTAATTAGGAACCCTCATTATACATAACACCATGGGCATGAATTTCCACATTTGCTTCATTTTTAAAAAAAATTTCTATCGCAATAAATAATGATTGAAAAAGTCTGCACACCCTTTAATTGTAAATGAGGGCATTAAAACCAATTATCATCAGAGAATGATAACAACTCCCATTTTCTGGGCAGGGGTGACAATACCCATCCATTACCAGCTTCTTATACATGTCACAATATTCCATTATCACAAGACACGGTATTCAATAAACCGTCACATGTTTTCCCACAAATGTCTCTATTTAACAAATGTCTCTTCATGCCTTGTCACCAGCAGCTTCACAGAGCCAGACACAACGAGGCTACAAAATATTCAGCAGCCGTGGAGTTAATGAGCATAATTAAGATTTACTAATCAGCAGCTCCCTCTCCCACACAATCAAATATTAATGTGACAAGAAATTGCTAAAAGTTCGGCACGGCTCCCCTGGCAGCTGAAGAATTTGCAGAGCAAAATAATGTGTGTCTTGTCTATGGAGCAGCCAGTGACGCGACTGAGAGGTTTACAAGCGATCTGTTATAGATTATGCACAGAAAAACTGCCTTTTTTTAATCTTAAAGGGAAATACCATCTAAAATGACCCAATATCACTATATGGCCAGTTTAACATGGCTGTAATATAGCTGTAACTCACCATTGAGCAGGGGTTTAAACAAGCAGTCTACAGGGGGCATTATAATACAGGGTGTATTACCAAGGGGCATTAATACAGACTGGAGCACTATAGGGGATTAATATAGGCCAGAGCACCACAGGGTTCACCTAATAAGTAACACTGGAAGCAGTACCGGGGGGAGGGGGCATTATACTGTACATAGAGTGACTTATAGAGGGGTTTTCACAGTGCTGGAGCCTATATAAGGGTGCCTTATAGAGGGGTCTTGTAACTGCTGGGGGCTTTATAGGTGCTTTATATAGGAGACTTGTTACTGATAGGGACACTATAAAGGGCCTTATTTATACTGGAGGCACTATAGTGGTATTATTTCTACTGGGGGTACTGTAGGGGCATTATTATTGGGCATAATATGGAGGGCATTTCAACTAATGGGGGCACTCTTGGGGAGAATGATGGCTATTAGGGGTACTGTAGGGGCGCTATTACTATTGAGAGAAGTCTGGGAGCAGTATTACTAGGGGGTAGATTATCCGTATGGCACTATTTTTATAGTACACTTTGTGGGCATTGGGAAGCACAACAGAAACAGTATTGGGGATAGCAGTGGGATGACAATGTTGGGGCAACAGGAAGAAGATGATGGAAAAGTGAGGAATATAAGATGTCTGTATGCCAAGCTCTGCATCTGAGATAACACGCAGCTGAAAGAGGTCATCATGGCGGTCTGGTCCAAATGGAGAAGATGAGGAAACAGAACATCTACATCAGAGGAGACATCTTAATAATAATTGTATATGTGCATTTCGTGACTATATGTTACACTTATTTGAGCACTTTGGCATTGTTTCACATGGTTACTATACTAATTTATACAATTGTTTGGAATATGGAGATTTTAGTTGGGCACCATAATTAAGGCACTGCATGATTTGGTTATTTGTACACTATATGACAGTCCATTTAGAGGGTCACCCACAGAAAGTACTGCACAGGGCACCAACCCATAAAGGGCAGGTCCTGCTCTGGAAGGACTCTGGTGGTGGTCAACCTGCCACATTATGGGGTCTTTGACCATACTCAATGGCTTTGCCTGGTACAAAGCATAGTCTGCCGCTATGACACTAGAGGCTCTGCCCATCTGACTATGCTGACATCTAGGCTGGCTGTCATCTAGCTGTTAGATTAGGTACTGGATATGAACAGGCAAGGAAGTGGATTGCTGACTCCTTCTGAAAGAGGAATCTGAAGGTGCCAGAATCATCACAAAGGCCTGTAACACTCTACAGTTAGCAAAAAGTCTATGTTTGGTCCTTCCTCAAAATCATGAACAAATTCATAATAACTCAAATTCTAGATGTTTCTATGGGAGGGACGGGACATTGTTTGATTCACATCACTTGCAATCAATGTGATCAATAGTAAGTGATTTGATCACATTTTTCTCATGAATATAAATGTCACAGGGTCAATTGGTCACATTTCTTCTCCCATAATTCTATATTTGACCAGATGGAAACCAATTAGAGGAAGCATCTAAGGAAGTTCGTAATCAGGCAAAAAAAAAAGTAGTAACCATTCCCCTCTCCATATCACATCAACATTCAGTTACCATCCAATATTTCTTGTCTTCAGTCATGGAGATTTCAGAATAATTTGAGTTAACTGGGTTGTCTAGGATAAAGATGGCAGCTTTCTCCCAAAATCAGCACCACACCAGTCTACAGCTTATCTATAGTATGGCAGCTCAGCTCCATTCAGTTGAGATTAGCTGTAATACCAGACGCTACCCATGGACAGAAGTGGTGCTGTTCTTGGAAGAAAGCTGCCATCTTTTTCAAATCCTGTATGATCTGTAATATAAATTGGTGAATGTGGACATAATGCAATACAGAATAGGTGGAATAATACCATTGGTATCTACTGTACATGTGGTGAGATTGAGGTAATCAATGGATATAAATGAGCTATAGTAGTATGCCCTAATATCAAAGGGGCCATATCTATTGATATGCAGGTTAATATATAGTTCTTGATTCACCTCAGCGTTTCTTTGAGCCAAAAGAGTAGCAACCCCCCTCACTTATTATATCATCAGGACCCAAAGATACTTTTAGTATCACAATAGCATTGCCCCTTCTTATATGTCCTATTAAGGCCTTGAGGATCACCAGTCACTAGCCAGCAGTGAGTGATTCCTGGAGAAGACTCCTCGTTGTGAACCCCTTTATTTCACTCTGCAGTTCTCTGTTTCTCCTGCAGCACTTACATATGAGGTTCTCCCATAGATTGTGAGGGCTTCAAGGCCTTGCGTCCTCCAAAGATAAGTTGGTCTAAGTGATGACTGCAAACAAAAAAAAAGGTTGTCCAAATCAGTCAGCCCCTTCACCCTGCTAATAGATGGGGATCCCAAGCAGGTATCAATGGGAAGGTGTCTCTTTGTTTTAGTGATTGTCAGACAGCCACCAATTATATCCAAATGGCATATTATATTTATATACCTGTCACATTGAACATGGTGTCAGAGCAGCAGACATCAGGTTATACTGATACTGGCAGGCAAAACTGTGTGCCAGGGGCGGACTGACCATAGACCGCATTGGGAAAATTCCCAGTGGGCCATCCAAGACACAAACTCCTCACCCCCCTGGATGGCCGCAGGCCAGATACATAATGCTCTGACACTCCCAGCATTACAGAGGACTTGTTATTAGAAAACACAGTGCAGTCTGCAGCGGCATGTCATAGAGCAGGAGGAGCTGAGCAGAGTGATATATATAGTTTTATGGGATAAGAATCAGTGAAACATTTATATCTCTGCTATTTTTAACTTAAAGGGGTTATCCAATTCTAACAATGCCCCCCACAATGCCCGGGCCCTCCTATAGATCATACTTACCCCGCTCCCTGGCACCCAAATCACTCCAGATCCCTGTACAGCCACCGCTGCACCTCCCCGTCAAAACATCCAGCGACAGGGGGTGCAGCCGATAGCAGGCCGCGACAGTGACCAGCCTCCCTAACATCATGGTTTGCCCTTCACTGTGTCACATCTACTACAGGGCCTAAGGGGGTGGAGCATCACACATAGATAAAATGCAAACAAAAGGAGAAACCTTGTGTTATACCGCACCCCATCAGGCTCTGAACTTAGCATAGCACAATGTATACAATTGCCTCAAAGTGTTCCTTTTTAAATTGGAACATGCTGTAGGGACTTCTGAGTGTGCCACTGGTCAGTCTTAAATGCTAAAGAAGAACTCCCGCAAAATTTGTGATTCTCTGACCTGTTAGAAAGGTGCATGATATAATCTGTAGTGAATGCAATCTTCTCATCAGAGAATGTAATTGTGAGTTATCCCCTCTGTTCTTTCTGTAGCTGGGTCATGTGACCAACTCCTCTCCAACTGACCAGGACAGGAAGCCAGGATTCATTCAGAAAGTCTCCCAACATATAGACTTCCTGTCCACACATAAGTCTCTGTGTGAGTTGGTGGCCTGACACAGTCAAAATAAGCTGTTGGGTCATGTACATAGCAGTTAATGGGAAGAAACATTATACTAAAAAATATAGTGACACATTCAATAACTACAATATCATGTCGGTACAACAAGTAAAAAGAAGTGCCCATAAGAAAGGAATTATATGTAGATCCTCCATGGCACAAGCGGCCAGGGAATGAAAATTCTTACAGGGATTATTATTTTTATTTCTAAGGAATTTATTGGGTTTGCTTCATTTGAGCCCCCCTCCCCCAATGCACTTTTTACTTATTACATTCCATCTTATCCCTGACTTCCGTCCCTAAATTTTTAATTAGCCGCATAATCTGACCGTGATGTTTATTTTCATTGACTTGTGATATGACACTGGGGTTTATTCCTGGGTAATATATATAACCAGCAGCCGAATGAGTGAAAATAATAGCGAAAATTACAGTGAAGCTCAAAAGAGGAACAACAGTTCCACAGAAGCAAGAGGTTCACAGTACTACCTATTTAGGATTAGCCTGCTCAAGTGCAAAGCCCTTGTAACATAGCACCCACCCAAATGTGAGGGCATGATTAGTATGCATCTGTCCATTTCCCTTTAAGGGGTTGTCCAGCTTTTTGTAAGTGATGGCCTATCCGACAACCTGTACCTCTGCCGATAAGCCATTCTGTGTAGCTCCGTGCTAGTCACTTCTCCCATTCACTTCATCCAGGCACAGAACATCTAGTACCGCACTGTAGTGCAGCCAGCCAATCAATGCATGCACTTCAGGTATCATGTTATTTGGTGAATTTTCCAGCCAATCACAAATGCCATTGATCTAGACTGTCTGTGCCACTGCATGTTCAATGTGTCTTCAAGTTACAATGTCCAATAGAAAAAACATTGCAAGTTGAATATATTGTAACCTGAGACTATTGTAACTTAAAAGACCACTGTATATACAATGAATAAACATAAAAAGTAAGTGTAAATGTCAAAATCCAGAGCTCAATTCGCAATTCTGACTGGAAGCAGTTGACAAGTGTCTTACTAGATACACCAGAAGTTTTGACTATGCTAAACTGTTGACAGCATTCATTAGAGCTAGGGCCAGGGAGAGAAGAACAAACCTACCTGTTGTGATTTTTTTTTCATCAGGAGTAGTATGAATATGAACTTTTATTCTGCTATTTACTGTTCTTGCAAGTGCTGAGGATACAATGCTTCACTGTGATGTGTTCTCTTTACTGAGCTGCTTCACAACTTCTCCCCTCTGCTCTGAATATCAGCTATAGCCTCCAACCAGGAGACCAATACTGCAGAGCAGATGGAAGGAGCTGTAAAGCAGCTCAAGGCAGAGACAGCACTTGATAGTAAAGATCACCTCCAGCACACTTAAACAGCAGAATAAAAGTTTATGTTCTCACTACTCCTGATAATAAAAACTTCACAAAAGGTAAATTTGTTTTGCGATACCTGGTTCAACATGGTCAAATCTGCTGACAGATTCCTGTCCTATAATTCAGGAGGGCAGTTAGTGGTTTTCCTACATCAGATTCCAGTATACAATCTGGTATAAAGGGAACACTTCAGGAAGCTCTGTGCAGACTTAGGCCAGTAAGGAATGCTGGGGCATTTCAGCTTTGAAGAAATGGTGTGTGGCCAACATGAGCCAACAAAACAGTGTAAATGCATGAGGAAAACATTGCCTTACTGTCCAATTTCATGACAGTACAAGACATAAGACCACTCATGGAAATAGTTGAGTTAAACATTCTCCTAAAATACTACAACAAACATCATCCTAAAGTTATCGTACATTGTGAAGTGCATGGTAGTGGTTTATTTCACTTGTTTCATTTAAATAAATATTCTAATATGCATTTTACTGAGAAGGTCAGGGGAGATGGCAGTCGGTTGAGATAATTTACGTAGATTTGTCCTGGAGCATTGTACTTGTGCTCAGTGTTCTACTCACTGGTATTGAGAGAGTTTTCCCATGGACTACAAATTGCCAACAGGTAAAAATGAACTGAAATAAAGGTGGATATACCACATTCATGGGGTTATGCTGAACAAACAGGACCAATGGAACTTCTGAAAGTAGGATGCTCTATGCCACCAAAGGATAGAGACGTTAGTGGAATGATATGCTAGGCATAAAGTTTCCCTAGGGTGTTCCTTTTTGGCTCTGTGTTATGCATTTAGCATGTATGACGTAAAAGCCCCCAATGCAGACGCTAAATGTGTTCATTTGGTTACATTAGCCAGATGGAGGCCAAAAAAGTAGCCACTTGACCTCCACCTGGTGGGTATATGTCGGTATACCACAAAAAAATAAAATATGGAATAGGGTAGTAGACTGTGCTATTCCACACAATGGTGTCAAGTAAAACAACGTATAAGTTAGGCTACTTTCACACTAGCGTTTTTGCAGGATCCGTCATGGATCTGCAAAAATGCTTTCAAGACTGATCAGTTTTGTCCTAATGCATTCTGAATGGAAAAAGGATCCGTTCAGAATGCATCAGTTTTGCTTCAGTTCAGTCAGCATTCTGTTTTGGAGGCGGACACTAAAACGCTAGCTTGCTGCGATTTGGTGTCCGCATGAAGAAACTGAACCAAACGGATCCGTCATGACTCACAATGTAAGTCAATGGGGACGGATCAGCTTTCTCAGACACAATAGAAAATGGATCCGTCCTCCATTGACTTTCAATGGTGTTCATGACGGATCCGTCTTGGCTATTTGAAAGGTAATACAACCGGATCCGTTCATAACGGATGCAGATGGTTGTATTATCATGACAGAACCATTTTTGCTGATCCATGACGGATCCAGCAAAAACGCGGGTGTGAAAGTAGCCTTAACTGAAGGCTACTATATCAACTGCAATGGTAATTAGTAAAAACAGTCCAAAGAACAACAAAATCAACTAGATGAACCCCAATCATACAGGCAAATCTTTTTGTATGAGCACCTGACCACAAGAAAGAAAAGAAATAATGAGATTGTACAAGTATTTTAGGGGTCTGACCAGTGTAATGACCATAGAGAAATACATTATATACATACAGGCCGGACAGAAGCAGGCCAAGACCAGTGTAACAGTTTAAAGTCCACTGAGATCTGTTGACCCCAAAGCATGCCGGAAAAAACTGCTTCAAACAGTAGGACAGTGGAAATCCTTTACATATTTTGGAAGTTAAAAAAAGAGGTAAAAAAAAGAGCAAAATTATATGCATAAAAACTGCAACAAATAAGGGTAACTGACTGAGGCCTGTAGTGAGCAATGCAGCAATGGCCAGCCACCATTTAAGGCAACACTAGGTAGGGTAGTATACCCAATAACAGACCTTTGTAAGTGAACTTTTACATTTTCTTCAAATAAAAAAGGAAAAAGACCCCAAAATAGAATAATGCATCCCCAAAAATCTTATTGGGAATTTGTGGGATCTTGATGCGTAATCTCTTATATATTGAGTCCTTGCATTTTCTTTTTCTTCTGATGCATCTCTGTTTCAAGTGCACAAAGTCGTGAAAGCATGAATCCACAGGCTGGAGATGTCAGTTAAGTTCCCGGTCCCAATAAGATGGTGCTGTCCATAGAACAGGAGAGCCCCCGATCTCTGCTTGTTAACACTATGGAAATATACAAAGGAATACGGCATTAGATGGCAAAGTCTTTGGCGTTAAACAAAAACATAGAAATATTACGTGATGGATGAAGAACTGACCTCTGCAACTGGGCCTCCTCCTCCTCCGCGAGAACCCAATAACCCACGTTGCTCATTTTGTTTCTCTGATTTTAACTCAACAGCAAGTTCAGCTGAAGCCGGATCCTGAGATCTGAAATAGAAAGTAGGCAGTTGAGGATCCTATTAGAGGCATGACTCCACAGAACATACTGTACAAGGAAAAAGTTGATTCAAAAAGTTGACCTGAGGACACTGACGAGAGACAGACCTCTTACCATAGACATCAAAGACGGTAAACCACAGGTCTAAAAGGAATGCTGCTTCCGCTCTTGTGCAGTTTTTATGCTTATTGTTTGTATCAGCTGGCATCTAACAAAATCAAACGGGATGGACCTGGATGACAGGATCCAGCAAGTCCGATTAGATCATCTCCATGCCTTTTAGAAGATTCCTAATTTCCTGTTCATGACAACAGAGACCACTGACGTTCTAAGCATCAGAAGCATGAGACGTGTTTGTGGATCTTCAACATGCACATGTCCACTAGACCATGTGGAGCTATCAGGAAACACTTTAGTCAAACACAAAGCTCAATTATAGTCCTTTTCACTTAGTCTGCAAAGTATGTCAATTGCTAGAGCAGCAGTTTGTGTTCTGCTGTTTTTCCAGCTGTAACTGTACAGTCCTGATCAAAATGGATGACGAGATAGCAGCAGCTCGCATATTAATACCTACATTCTGAAAATACCAGGATACCCCTTCTATTTTACACCGGCTGAACTAAATAGACCAACTGGCAAGATTAGAAGAGATGTCACACTGGAATCAAGCTCACATCAAGCTTACACACAAATATGGTCTACCTTGACATCCCACATAACATGACTCTACAATACATGCATATCGTCCATGATCACCCAGCTCTGGTTAATGTCCAGACCTCTCTGATAGCCTACGTGTGTTATCACGCTCCGGATTTGAATGTAGTACACACCACACAAAGTACACACCACACTATAAGCTCTACGTTGGTAAACTCATATTAAAGGCCATCTGTCAGCAGATTTGTACCTATGACACTGGCTGACTTGTTACATGTGCACTTGGCAGCTGAAGGCATCTGTGTTGGTCCCCTGTTCATGTGTACTGCGTTGATAAGATTGTGCTGTGATAGATATGCTTTCTTAAAGGGGTTCTCCAGGATTTTCATATTGATGTCCTCTCCTCAGGATAGACCATCAATAGTAGATTGGCCGGGTCCAAATCAGATCAGTTGTTTGAGGACTGCACTATCCACTGGACAGCAGCTGTGCTTGGTGTTGGAACTCAGCCTCATTCGCTTGAATAGGACTGTGCTGCGCCTCGGTCATGTGACCAAAGACCGTGATGTCACATGGCCTAGGAAGAGGTCTAAGTGCCTACACAGCACCGCAGGCTCTTCATACAGCTGAGTGGCGGGGATGCCAGAAGTCGGACCTCCACCTATCCAGAGGACAGGTCATCAGCATCAAAATCCTGGAAAACCCTGTTCATTTATCAGAAATGTAAAAACTATAACGATAATAGAGTCTAGATCAGTGGTGGCGAACCTATGGCACGGGTGCCAGAGGCGGCACTCAGAGCCCTCTCTGTGGGCACCCACACCCTGGGAAAAGTCAATGCTGTACCAATATGCCTTAGACTTTTCCCGCCATTCATCAGCGCAGGACGCACTATGAACAGCACAGTCAGTGCATTGAATACAGGCAGGCTATTATAGCTAAATGATAAAGTACATGGAAGATATACTATATTGGACTCTAGTATTCTGGGTAAATTGCCGTATTGGCACTTTGTGATAAATAAGTGGGTTTTGGGATGGAGTTTGGGCACTCAGTCTCTAAAAGGTTCGCCGTTACTGGTCTAGATTGTGGATGTGAAGGTCTGACTGCTGCCTTCCACTTCTCTGGTCTCAGGAAAGAGCCAACCTATCTCTATACTGAATACTTGTGTCAGACTGGTTGCTATGGATACACTAAGAGCTTCAACCTTCTATATGCCTAAGAGCTTCAACCTTCTATATGGGGAAGCATTATAGCAACTATCCACAGGGGTATTTCCATCTTCAATTTTTATGGCATAGCTCTAGGATATGACATAAATGCCTGATAGGTGTGGAACACAGTCACCCTCCCCTATCTGGAAAACAGGGGTCCCGTGCCTCCCATTTACTCATGCTGGTGCTTTCCCCATAGAAGCAATTGGGATCTATGGGAGTTACAGAAAGAGTTGAGTTACAGAGTTATAGAAAGAGTTGAGTCATGGTGCTTTTTCCATAGGTGAGGTTCTCAAATGTTGAACCATACTTCCTGTGCATCTGCCATAATGCTGAAGAAGGGAAAACCCCTTTAATTTAAAGGGGGTTTTCTGAGATTATTTAACTGATAACTGGATAAGTCATCGGTATCTGATAGGTGGGGTCCGACACCAGGGAAAGTCTCGGAAAACCCTTTTAACTAGGCCTTTGGCCAGTAAACTACTGGGAGCTTGACAATATTCTGATCTAACTTTTCTCTATGATTTTCTAAAAAAATAAAAATTAGTTGGTGACTAAAAACCCACTAAAAAAATCAATAATAAAAAAAAATCAATAAGTGAACAGACCCTTAAAGGGGTTGCTCAGTTTGGATAATCCCTTGATATTACAAGGGTTCTCCTATTATTATAAGATTATCTATAATACTTCTTTGGCCCCCATTGAACAGCAATTATCTGTGGAAACCCCCACCATATGCTTAATTTCCTGCAGTGTCCCAGCAGTGGAAATTAAGTGCTGCACAGTTCCCATTTAAATTACTAACCTTTCTGTATAATCTATAGACCTGCCGGGTCCTCCAACGTGAGAGCTGCTATTTGTAGCTGCTCTCCATTCAAATTAAATAAGGGTCCTTACCACCCCCCACCCAAGAATTCCCTAATAGGGTGTTTGATAATAACTCTGCTAAGCCAGACAACTCCTTTAAAGGACGCTAGACCACACAATTGGCAACTGTAAACCAAAATCAGACTTCTTGCACAGCTTAGTTTAGACTATAGCAGCGCAATATTAAAATCCGCTAAATCCTCCTCATTATTCTAGGCATGAAACCACAAATGACTTATGATAAAAATTTAAAATAACTGTTGGAATTTCACAAACAATAATAATAGTCGCCATATATTGTCCTCTGTACAGATTGGGTTTTCTCTGTGGTCACTGCATTGTTTTGAGGCCTGAACTGAAGGCAGTTGAAATGTTGGATCGCAGACTCTATGAGTTTCCTGAAAGGATGTTTAAAGAAGCCAAACAAACAATATTCGACACAACTGAACTCTATGAGGAACCGAAGAACACGGCAAGATTACGCTTTTCTTTTTATACACAGTGGAGGCAATGCGCTAATCTTGGATTAGTCATCGACTGGAAGCTTTCTTTAGTGGGCTACCACGTAAAAAAGAATTCAAAAATAACTGATTTGGCAAGTATTAAAGGGTAAATCCATTCTCCTGTGTATGTTCCATGAGGATTTGTTTATGTCCGCTCTCTTGGCAACACATATTTTTGGCTTCGAGTAATGGAAACAGCTGTATTTCCATAGTTTCATGAAATGGCAGCAAAATCTAAAAAAAAATCTGACTGGCCATAGACATGAGATCTAACTGACCATCAGACACACAACTGAACGTTCGTCCTAGGCCAATACCATTCAGGCATTCCTAAAAATTCAGAGAAAAAAAAACTTGATGCAGCAAAAAAAGCTGCTCTTTTGCAACAGCTATATAGGCTTTTGTTCTTTTCTTGGATCCAGTCCCAGTTTTAGTGAAAAATACAGCAAATAACCTGCAGGCACTCTGTTCACCAACCGATACTGTAACTAGTAGATGGGACAAGCTGCGGTTTCTCTCGCTGTGACTGCATGCTGTGAGAAAGGAGGAAGAGCAGAGAGGAATGAAGACATCTCACTGGCTTCAGGGTGCTGAGTACAGCACTATCATCATCGCAACTAGAGTCTGCCCACTCGCCATAAAAAAGACTCAAACGCAAAGATTACACACGATTTCTCTGCAAAGCAGCTATCACAGATCTACAGATACATAAGGAATGAACAGTTTTTGCTAAAATCCCTTTGCACACGAAAAATGATACTTTCTGCACAAGATAGGGAAACAGGAAGACATATTCTCTAAGGGGTCTGATTCCTTTATG
The DNA here is from genome assembly GCA_900303285.1 of Rhinella marina. NCBI lineage: Eukaryota > Metazoa > Chordata > Amphibia > Anura > Bufonidae > Rhinella > Rhinella marina. Next base: position 67,494 of record ONZH01020715.1, on the reverse strand, counting down.
GCAAGAATGAACTTAGATTTCCTGACTTTGAACTTGACATTACTAAGACAGAGCTGGTGAAACTTTTCCTCTGATATTTAAGGGATATGTAAGGTCAGCATCCTCAGGCAATCTGAAAATAAAAACCAGCAAAGCTTGGGACCTCTGCAGATAAGGGTCCTTTTCTGCTTTTGCATATTAAACCATAAATCCAGGTGGAATACAGAATTCCTGCCGTTACTTTATCTGTGGTGTTCAGTCCAGCCATTCTAAGATTGGATAGGGTGTTCATGGATGCACTGACTAGGTTCACATAGGAATTTGACTAGAGCTTTCATCTGGGACATCACTTTCTTTTTCAAGAAAATGAAAGGTACAAGGCACGTCTAGAAGCACTAAATGTCTTTTTTTTTTTAAAAAAAAGATCCTGTAATATTTAAAGAAGAACTCCCAACAAAAATGTTATTCCATGTCCTGCTAGAAATGTACATGATATAATCTGTAGTGAATGTCATTTTCTTACCAGTGTCTGAATTTTTGACTTCTATCATCCTGAAGTTTCTTATCTGTGTCATGCGACCAGCAATTAGACCCACCAACGACTTATGTGTGGACAGGAAGTCTAATTCTCTATGTATTCCTATGAGACTGAAAGTGAGGCTCCCATAGGAATGAATAGAGCAGTTACTGGCTTTCTGTCCTGGGTCAGTTGGAGGTCAGGGAGTTGGTCACATGACCCAGCTACAATAAGAAGATATGTTTTTACTCACAGAAACAGTCACTGATAAGAAAATGACAATCACTACAGATTATATCATGCACCTTTCTAACAGGTCAGAGAATAAAAATTTTTGCGGGAGTTCTTCTTTAAGGGGGATTTGTCAGCTCTCTTGACATGTCCGTTTTAGTAAATATGGTACCTTTTTTAGCAATTTATCCCTGATATATCCCCCTTTCAATGGGCATGTCCCTACATACTCTAAAGGTGCATTTACAATGCCCAATTCTCAGGCAGGTTATTGGGAACGAATGTACCGACAAACGCTCGTTCCCAATACTCTGACCATGTAAAGGTGCTCGTTCATACAGTGAAATGATGTTTGGTACAGACAGTATAGAAATACAATTTTGAATAATAAAAAGTGTGTCTTTATCATGTGTTTCTGGAAAGTAGTGTTATAGAAATTAGACTTTCTGATTGAAGGCACAAGAAGTATCATAGAGTGGCACCAGCTATAAATTAGCCTTACCATTAGGTCCATGGTTGCCAGAAAATGTGATGTACTGATCACTGTTTTTGTCCACAATAATTTTTTGAGTGTTCAGTTAGTGGGCAGCTGTCCAACCCCCATGGGCCAGTCATTCCTGGCTCTATTTTGGACCTTGCTTCCACTATGTAGAACGACAAGATAATCATAGCGGCACTCTTCTGGCTGGAAAAGCACTTGGGTGATTTTGTCTCTCTGCAGAGACCATCTTTGATTATTCCCATGATGAACACATTCAATCTGTTTGCTGGTTGATTCCACTGTTACAAAGTGAATTGTGAACCATTATCTTTTCCCTCTTTGGCCTTAACCTCTTACTAAAAATGCATTGTCTGAACCTAGCTACATAACTATCATGGTTATGGGGATGGCTGGAACAATGAGCACTGTTCAGTTGGTGACTGGAGCACTGCCAGGCCGGGGAGAACTGATGAAAATGAATTCATGTTAAACTACTATAGCAAATTGCTGCATCTGTATGTATCAGATGAGAATGCCAGACTACCAGCTATATCTAGGAAGTCACTGAGACCTGGAAAAATGTAACATTGGTCGTTGCCTTGAAGATCTAAACCATAGGTTTCCACCCTTTTGTGGGTCAACAGCCGGTGAAATGGGTTTGACCTTGGTTCTAACAATACTAAGTCAACCCTGGTGCAACTAGTGCGTAATAGTAGTATCTGAGGCTGCAAATAACTGGACAGCAATATGCAAGGAATCCAAGAGAAGCATGTGGCTACTACATAATTGGTTGGGGTGCACCAATCAATGTGGTAGTGAGAGAAACTGTGCTTTTTAGGAAGTGCCTTGATTTCAGTTGTGTCCAGCATAAAGCCATAGGGGATTCCAAGAAGCCCTGAGCAAGTGTTTCACACAACCCAATGTTCCAGGTACAGGCAGAAACTCTGCTCACAAGTGTCCACTCATGTTACCTTCTGATATGGCTCAATTAAATGCCAGTGAACACGGGTATGTTGCTGTCCATATCAACCTCTATAATCCAGATGGACCAGTCTAACATGACAACTATGTGTAGCTGTTCTCAAGTATCGACCTTATCAAAAGCTCCTGGCATTCCATGGTGTGTGGAAATCTGCACTCTTTCAACAGTTGTACTTGAGTCTACATAGTCTTTGAAGTCTGGAAATTGTTTTCTGTAGTGAAGAGGCATGGTTAACCAAACTAGATAGAAGCCAAGGTTATTTTCAGATTTCTTTCCTAGCCTGAGCCACAAATTCACTTTACAGCACCCAAGGGAGGAGTACAGTATACGAGTCATATTCTCCATAACATTGCAAAATGGATTTACTGCACAACTACTGAAACAGGAACCCAAAAATTAGTTGGAATCTGTCATATTAGATGGAACTAATGGTACCCCACAAGTATGGTCTACAAACTAACGACCTCCATTCACGGCTGTCATTCAATGTGCCAAATTTACTTAATGTCTAGCCTAGACAGGACAATTACCCTTTGCTTTGCTTTTTGAGAGAAGGGAATAATATCCCCTTTTGGGCGCCAACAAAATTAACTACTTCAATTTTATGTCCTTAATGCTACAGATGAGAGACCATGGGGCCTGCACTTTGGTTAAAGGCCAACTGTGCTGTAAGGCTTGTCATTGACTTTAGACAGACCCAATGGTTATACCTCCTGATTAACCCTTCCCCCATTTACATGTTGTAATCCAGTCTGCCACTGGGTGAAAGTTGGGACACACCAATAAAGATCTGACGGTCCAAATAATAATTAATCTAGTATATGTATGGCCACATTTGGTCCATATTCATAGTTTGGTATAACAGAACTTTGCAGAATGGGCCCCTATACTGCATGCTGTTTTACATGCCTGTCTTGCTGTCTACCATTGTAACTACATGTTCTAACTGCAATACAAAAGACTGACTCTCCTTCCTACATAGGCTCGTTTTTTGGCCTAATTGGGCAAAATGAACCAGAAGTCATGTTCATACATGATTTCATACATTTTCAAAGCAACAAAACAAGCAAGGAAGAGGACAAAATGGTCCAAAAAAAGACAAACCGCACATTTTTCTATCTGTATATTGAGAGGGAAGCTTCGAAAGCTAAATTTAAAAAACATTTACATCACATATGCACCAATCTGGTGTACTTTTCACTGCCAGTCCACGAATTACTAATATAGTCCATATTTTGTGTGGCCTTTAAGAAACAGAGGTGAAAATAAGATTTTGATAAATGTACAGTTATGAGGCCGGTGGATGTGGTATAAAACTTGGATTCTTGTATTCTGAGTCACTTTAGGAAGAAAGTCATGAATATGTCAATAACAGATGCCAAATTAAAAGAGCTGTCTGGTTGAGAAAACCTATGGTTTGCTTGTGTACCTGATGAAGGGCACAGCTTGTCCCTGAAACGTGTCGTACTACAACTAATAAAGTCTATCTACAATTATCAGTGTTGGGTATACAGCAGCTCCACATCCACCTTTTGCTTTGCTCACATGTCCATTGAGCCAACCCAGGCCATTCCCTGACCTAACAGAATACCCCTTTAAGATTAATTTGTAATATCTGTCCAGACAAGAACGTGTACAATCTATTTTGCATGAAAAAGGGTGGCAGTATTAATAACCGCGCTGAACTGCATTCATTCAACTAATCATAACCCGTAGGTTACTAAATATTCATAGACTGACATGATAGAGACTAGTGAACACAAACTGCCATGTACTGGAGTCTAATATGTGATCCGCCTTCCAAAACAGGCAATTATTCCCCTTTAACCTCAAAAAAGTGTATAACCATTGGAATTGTGGCTGTTTTAAACAGAAGGGCCGGGGAATTTTTGCTCTAGGCGGGGTGATGCCACATCTTAAGTGTTTTGTAGTTCATAAGGATGCATTTTAGCTACAGTTTATTAGAAACAGAATGTCTTTCCTATGGGAAAAATGCATTCATTTGTGTCCAACCTGAGGATGCACTTCAGAACCACTAGAGCTGGCCACAGCTATAAATCTAAAGCATTACAAAACATAACCATCAACTTTCTCAGGGGTAACATAGAAGCACAGAAGAAGAACAAAGCATGTCATATCTTTTATTACCCCCTACCTTGTCCATGTCTTAGAAACTATTCATTGAAATTAGAGATGAGAGAGCATGAGATTTGCGTATAGATTAAAATATGCGTATGAATAGCGTAGGAATTTTAAAATGCGTACGCAAATACGCAAAAATGGCACTCGAGCATGCTCTGCCGAGCATGCTCGCTCATCTCTAATTGAAATGTTTTAGAAGGTCCACCAGAGTGGGTAAGCAAAGGTGGGGTGTGGAGTGCAGTATGTAACAGTGTATCTATCTACAAGAGGAACAGCCCAATCCAAAGATCTCAAGAAAGAAGCTCCAGGATCATTATTTCATGGGAAATAAAGTGACTCAATGTTAAAGAGGATCTTTCACCACTCCTGACATGCCTGTTTTAATATCTTCATGCATTCCCCATGTAATAACAATTCTGGAACATCTAATATTATGTTTGTATGTTGTGCCATTCCTTTATTATTTGCACTAGAAATTATGAATGAATTGCTATTTGTCTTCAGTAAGGGAACAGAGGGGAGGTAACAAGTTGGGGGTGTGTATCTGCACAGTCTGAACACGGCAGCACTGATTGGCTAGAGTCAGTCTGTGCAGGTACACACCCCCCAACTGGTCACCTCCCCTCTGTTCCTTTACTGAAGGCAAATAGCAATTCATTCATAACTTCTAGTGCAAATAATAAAGGAATGGCACAACATAGAGACATAAGAATAGATGTTCCAGAATTGTTAGTACGTGGGGAATGCATGGAGCTATTAAAACAGGCATGTCAGGAGTGGTGAAAGGTCCTCTTTAAAGGGGTATTCTCATCTTAGACAATGGGGGCATATCGCTAGGATATGCCCCCATTGTCTTATAGGTGCGGGTCCCACCGCAGGGACCCGCACCTATATCCAGAACGGAGCGGGGAGCGCTGCGCCTAGAGGACCCTGGGTTTCCGGGGGTCCGGCCACCACCAGGCGCAGCTCCCCGCTGCGCTCATAAAAATGAATGGGAGCGCAGCGCGCAAGCACGGCCACCGCTCCCATTCATTTCTATGGAGCCGACGGAAGTAACCGAGCCAGCGCTCGGCTATTTTCAGCGGCCCCATAGAAATGAATGGAGGGCGGCTGCGCATGCTCCGTTCTGGATATAGGTGGGACCCGCACCTATAAGACAATGGGGGCATATCCTAGCGATATGCCCCCATTGTCTAAAATGAGAATAACCCTTTAAAGGGTTTCTGTCACCAGAAATCACCCTATTAAACCAAGTGTCATTTGCAATGAGCAAATGACACTTGATGACAGTAATGTTAGTCTCATATTTCTCTGTCCAGCAGTTTAGCCAAAAAATAGTTTTTTATAATATGCAAATGACCTCCCCTAGGTGCAGTAGGCGTGAACCTGCACCTAGGAGAGGCCGTAATAACGCCTCTTACCACGCCTCCGTAGCGCTGATTGACAGGGCCGGGCAGCCAGCTCTTTCGGCTCCCGGCCCTGTACGATCCCGAAATCCCGCGGCCTGCGCACTGCGGTAGTACATCCGCGCACGCGTGTTGAGAGCCGACGGCCGCCCGGGTCCCGGCTCCTTCGTGCGCGGATGTACTACCGCAGTGCGCAAGCGCGGGATTTCGGGATCGTACAGGGCCGGGAGCCGAAAAAGCTGGCTGCCCGGCCCTGTCAATCAGCGCTACGGAGGCGTGGTAAGAGGCGTTATTACGGCCTCTCCTAGGTGCAGGTTCACGTCTATTGCACCTAGGGGAGGTCATTTGCATATTATAAAAACCTATTTTTTGGCTAAACTGCTGGACAGAGAAATATGAGACTAACATTACTGTCATCAAGTGTCATTTGCTCATTGCAAATGACACTTGGTTTAATAGGGTGATTTCTGGTGACAGAAACCCTTTAAGCTTTCAGTAACCACTTTGCATAACGCGCCGTAGAACCAACGTGGAACTCGCATGTCAGCTTTATATAACAACCGGCACTCTCCTGCACCAGGCGGGATTGGTGAAAACTCTGATCCCAGTTGTTAGAAGAGTGACCACAGGATCTAAGTGGTTCAACAGGAAGCACCTTGTCATCGGATGAGTTTTTTGGAAGCCAGTGGCCTAAAGAAGACCCTCAGATCCTCCATCTGTGTATGCTTTTCACTGATAGGCGTAATATATTGCAGTACAGAAATACTGCAGTGTAAATGTGTTCAGATTTTCTTAGTTCAGCATTCAGATATATTATACAAAATTCTAAAAAGTTCCCTATAACTGGTATCCGTAGAACCATAATGACCCATACTATAATATAACATACGGTTACGGTATTTATCCTCCAGACTGAACGTTGTAAAAAAAGGGACAAAAAACAATGGTGTTGCGTTTTTTTTATACTTTCCTCTTAGTAGAAGGGGTATTTCAGGATGATATTTATTAAAAGGGATAAAAAAAACAGCTCACCAATTCCCTGCAGCTGCTACAGCCTCCAACTCCAATGCTCTCCACTTCCAGGTCACAGTACACAGGAAATGTCTTGATATATCCACTCACTGGCCGTAGAGGTGACCCAGCCCTGTTTTATCCCAATCTGACATGTTTAGTTTATAATATTGCTAATCAGTTATGTGGCATAGGGGCAACTGTGCCCCCTCAGTCACCAGTGTCTTATCACAACTGCAAACTCTGCATTAGGCTCCATTCACACGTCCGTATGTGTTTTGCGGATCCTCAAAAAAAAAAAGGATGACGTTCCATATGGCATCCGTTTTTCCATTTTTTTTTTTGCGGATCCATTGTAACAATGCCTATCCTTGTCAGCAAAATGGACACAAATAGGACATGTTCTATCTGTTTTGCGGAACGGAACTACGGACATACGGAAACGGAATGCACACGGAGCACCTTCTGTTTTTTTTGCGGACCCATTGAAATGAATGGTTCCGCATACAGTCCGCAAAAAAAACGGAACAGACACAGAAACAAAATACGGTCGTGTGAATGAAGCCTTATAGTATGGAGGAAGGGAAACAAAGCAGCCAGGGTATGGGTAGAGGTATCCTTTAAGTGCTACTTACATAAAGTCACCAAAAGTTTCCATGATGTATAGACAGAGACAATCACAGTCTGCATGTCCATTACATCGTATCGTAGAGTATGAGAAGAACAGCAGTTTATGCTTCAATAAGATGGACAGGAAAAAGACGTCACAGACGAGATTATATCATTTACAGTACATGATGGAAGAAAACAGATGCACACAATTTAATTCTGGCAAATACATTGGCAGGGAGTCACCAAGCACAGCTGTCGACCGGCAGAAAAATATAATGGTGAAAGCTGCCAAATAGGAAGGCAGGCATTTAAGCTATGTATGCTATCTGCTTGTAGTTCTGCAGGAACTTAACGGACAATGTTTCAGCCGGGTTCATAAACTTTAATTAAAAGAGAAGTCCACCCAAAAATGGATAAAACCCATTTTAAGGTAAATAAGTGTAACACATTATCTGTCCCAGTCATCACACATTGGCTGAGGACGGTCATACTACAGAGGCAGCTGCTATAGGGCCAGTTGAGAAAGGGGTCTCAAGCTCAGGATGGTTACCTCCTGGTTCCCATTGAGTGCCTTGAAAGTAGAGAAAACTAAATCTGTCTGTGGGCACGGTAGAGATAGCATTAAAAGGTAAAGAGCTAAGGGATGGGAAGACTATGACGGCAAACAAAACACCAGTCCTTCATGCCCTTATGAAGGTCTGGATCTACGTTTGGATTTTATTATGTGGCCCTCTCTATACCATGTATGGTCACTATGTGTAAACATGCCCTAAATAGGTTGAAAATTCATTGTGGTTTTGGACACAGAGCTCAGAATCATGTGTATAGATGTAGAGTAACAATAAAAGTCTTTTACTTGCTGCCACCACTAGGGGGAGCTTAAGAGATTACATTTATATATGGCACTCAATAACATGACATAAAGGGGATCTGTCGCCAGTAACCTCCTTATCCAACTATTTGCATAGACACAGAGCTATGGTTCACTTGATTAAAACGCTGTTTTTCTTTTATCTGAGGCTCCGTTCTTGAGTTATGCTACTTTTCCTTAATATGCAAATCAGGACTTTAATGTAATGAGGTTGTCACCATTGCTCCTGTTGCATACAAGCTCCACTCCTTTCTTTGGCCGGCACCTCCCTCGCTGCTTTACCACTGCCTGGCCCAGTCAATCAAAGCAGCCAGGGAGGGGTTTAGAGGAGCTTGGGTGCAACAAGAGCAACTGGTGATGCCCCAAAAGCCTCATTTGAATATTAATAAAAAGTATGATAACAGAGGCTCTGATTAACAAAAGAAAGACGGCGTTTTAATCAGATGAACCACAGTTATCTGTCTATGCACAGCTGGATAGGGAGGTTTGTCTCTTTAACATCTTCATTCCAGCATACCCCCAATTTACAAGAATACTCCATCCATGTGACTTACAGGGGTTGTTTTTCTGATCGACCACAGGCCAACTTTCCTTTTTTCTGTAAGAAGTAAAAAAGAGCAACCACCAGCAGAAGGAGAAGTACACAGACAACCACGGCAATGATGGCTGTGCTGCTGCCTCCGATTTGCTCTGCAAGAGAAAACATTATCAGTATAAGCCAAACAGGATCTAAAGCTGCAAGACAAAGTAAGTGAACCCTTTAGAATTACTGCATTGATTACTAATAAAATGTGATCTTAGTAAACTTTAAAAAATGTTACTGACCAAATAATCAATATTTCTTGATGGCATTTATGTCATAGGGACGCTTGTATACTAGCACTTGCTTTAAGGGCGCTATATGGATGTCACTATTCAAATTTCATTGTATCCATAGTCTACACATAACTGAGATTTCCTCCAATATACATATAGACATACCTTGGGCAGGTGCAGTACTTGGGGCCACCATGCTTGCTGCAGAAAAAGAAGGAATACTTCATTAGTTGTGATGGCTCTTAAGGATATATAGTAACACACACGTAAAGTTCGGGAACTGAGTAGTAAAAGTTTCACTATCATATACATAAACAATCGAGTCACATTATTATGAGCACCAGCTAATATCCAGAGTAACCACCTTGTGCAGCTTGGATAGCAGCTTGACAGGCTGGGGGTGACTCAGTAAGGTCCTGGTAGATTGTCATGCTGACTGCAGTGGATCCCACAGCTGTGGGAGTGCCCATGGAGGTGGATCTATAGAGTGAACATGATGATCGAGGTGGTCCCACAGATTCTCAGTTGGGTTCAAGTTTGGAGAAGAAGTCTTGGTCATGCTCTTCCAACCAATGTGGGAAATGTGACATGTCATCAAAACAGGCCATCCACCCCAGGGAAGGCAATCACCACGCATGAGTGTACGTGATCTGCAAGGATGGATTCCTACCCAAATTAGTTGAGAGTTCCTTCCACATTAATGAGTGGACCTAGAGATTGCCATGAAAACATTCCCGGTCCATAAAACTGCTACCACCAGCTTGTGTTCTTCCAGCAATGGCTGCAGGGTATTTGTTCTCTGATGTTTATCACCTGACAAGCCAACGTCCAAAGCGTGACTCATCAGAGAAGGTAACCCTTTGCCAATCAGCGGAGATCCAATTCTGGGGGTCGGCGGGGGTCCAACATGGCACCCCTGCCGATCATCTGTTTTAAGAGGGGGCGCACGCTGTGTTTACCTGCTCGCCATAACATCTGTAGCGGTGAGCAGGTGTAATTACACCCAAGCCGTCCCATTCATTTCAATGGGACGGCTCTGTAGTATACACTTGTATAGGAGCAATCCATCCCATTGAAATGAATGGGGCAGCTTGGGTGTAATTACACCTGCTCACTGCTACTCATGTTACGGCAAGCAGGTAAACAATGAAGAGGAGGCAGCGCTGGCACGGCGTGTGCCTCCTCTTCAAACAGCTGATCGGCAGGGATGCTGGGTGTCGGATCCCTGCCGATCTGATATTGATGACTTATCCTGAGGATAGGTCATCAATAAATATAACTCAGATAACCCCTTTAAATGGAACCTGTCATCTCCGAAATACCCCCTGAACTAGAGTAAGCGGTGTATAGTGTAAGTGATGCTGAATCCGAATATGTAAGTTTTATTTTCATACTCACTTCCATTCCAACGCTGTGCTCCCACAAACCTGCAGTAAAATGCACTCAGTGGACTCGTCTTTGAGTCCTCTCCATTATGTGAGTGAGCACTGGAGTCCACTGAGTGCATTTTACTGCAGGTTTGTGGGAGCACAGCGTCGGAATGGAAGGGAGTATGAAGATAAAAATTACATATTTGGATTCAGCACCACTTACACTATACAACGCTTATTGTAGTTCAGGGGGTGTTTCGGAGATGACAGGTTCCCTTTAACTCAAAAATGGAGCTCTGACCAGTATAAAGACATATTATGGTATTGATGAGGGCAGAATACTGAGCCTAAAATAATATTGTGCTGAAAGACAGGCATCCATTTAAAGACATAGAAGTAAAATAATATCGGGTTAACATCACAAATGTTTGTCATCAATTTTGTACATTCACCAAGATAAACCCGTGTATAGTTAACCCAGACTTACAGATGCTCAGCTTGAATTTTTTTTCTTTGGATCCAAGATGATTTTTAGCAGTGCATGAAATATCATTAAGAAGCTTGGAAGTGACCTTCACGGCAACCTCGCTTTTTACACTCATGCCAGAAACTGTCTGGGTTGGCTGAAAGGGAAATATAACAATCACTGTAAGCAGTCCATGGAACGAGGGAGGAATCTGACAACAATGACCATTGTTAGCACCGAATTAGTCAAGTGCAGATCACAAAACCCACTGGACATGTTTAGAAAAGGCCACGGGACTAGGTGACCGCAAAACTAGAGTCATCATCGATCACGTATGTCCTGGTCATTGAGTCAGAGAAACATAACAATGACAAGCAGAGTATATTGTGCTCGGAACAAGGAATCTTCAATGGTGATGACTCAAGTCAGTTTTCCCAAAAATGAATATAGTATATTACCAATGTGGTCAGAAATAACTCAAGTCACGTGCAAGGGTGCAGTGCATCTCCAGTGATTCTACACTGTGCCCATCCCACTGTAATGAGAGTGTAATACAGACCATGCTGTAATATTTTATACACCATCAACTGTACATGCTGATATATTCTAAGCAGCACTTTGCAATTAGTGCTAGAAGTCAGAATAATTGGTCGCCTTGTATGCACATACACAGAACAAAAACGTTACAAATTGTAGAAATGAGAGGGTATGTCCATGTTTTCCTTTCCTGGTCTGCAGCTAGAAATCTGAAAGAGCCTAAGACTCACCCTAAACCTTCAGACACTTGCTAATTATTTTTTGCTAATTTACTTTTAGACTCCCCCTAAAGCAACATAAATGATATATTAAATACATAATAAAAGCATCCGAATGATGCATGACTGTAATTACATTATGAGGAGAGCTAGGCCGAACCATAGGCACTGCGTGGAGGAGGACCTCATGCCAAGGTTTGGAGAGAAGGGAATGGGATTGGCTAAGAGGGTAGAGTTAGGTGAGGTCATTGGAAAAAGGGGGGGAGACTGTAAATAGAGTGGGAATGAGGTGGTCTGGGGCCATGTTGTAGGATCTTGAGACAGTAATCACCCACCCAGGGGTGCAAGATGATGGATAATGAGAAGAAGGATTGGCTGTTTGGGGTCTAGAAATTATTTGAAATTTGTACAGTGGGTGGATTTATTGGTCTTTGAGATTGGGATCAAAATAATGTTGCTAGAGTTGGGTTGGAGGGAACAATCAGGTTCTGTACTCTCCAGGCAGTCAATAATGGCTAACACCCAATTTGCTTAGCTTAGATGCAGGGTTGGCTTAGGAAAAGTAGGAGCAGGTAAAATGTGTGTGCGTAAGTGGCATTTATCATGAGAAAGTTATGTATTATGTAGAGAAAGTTAATACAAGGCACTTACTAATGTGTTTTTATTATCCATATTGCCTCCTTTGCTGGTTGGATTCATTTTTCCATCACATTATACACTGCTCGTTTCCATGGTTACAGACCACCCTGCAATCCATCAGTGGTGGTAGTGCTTGCACAATATAGGAAAAAAGCACTAGCCTATGTGAGCTCCCATGGTCCCGGCCGCCAGAGAGGCTGACGCTTTTTCCTTTATTGTGTGCAAGCATGACCACCTCTGATGGATTGCAGGGTGGTCTGTAGCCATGGAAACAAGCAGTGTATAATGTGATGGAAAAATGAATCCAGCCAGCAAAAGAAGCAATATGGATAACAACAATATATTAGTAAGTGTCTTGTATTAACTTTCTCTACATGATAAATGCAACTTACTGAAGTAAGACAGCCCTTTAAGGATGGCCCCCATCTTTTCAGGAGGTTGTTCTATAATATGATTTTACATACGTATGTAATAGAGGGCTTAGGGAAGGGAACAGGGTCATGGAGAAGTAGCAGTAACTTATTTTCTATTTTATTTCTAATTTTTCCACAGCATGACAAATTTAGATGCTGACCTTCAGCTCTGGTGGATGCCAGCTTATCTCAGGCTCTGGGTGTCCTGTTGCTGAACAAGATAATGTTAATGTGTGGCCTTCAGAAGGTACTTCAACTGATTCAATCTCAGGTCCAAGATCTGGGGGTCCTAGAAATAAGATAATAGTAATTATAGTTGTTAACAAATGAGCATCTGTATGCTTAGGGCCTCCATACCCATTGGACTGTTGTTGGCTACATCCACCAATTTTGGCAGGCCGACCAACCGTCTAATATGTATTAGCTGCTAATGACTCTCCCCTGAGAGATGATGTTGGTAGATAGAAGGTAGATGTTTGTAATGCCTAATCCTTCTATTCTCCTGGGAGATAAGCCACTGCCAAAGGTCTGGTAGTAGCTTATCCTTCTCCCCATTAAAAACTCAAACGTGCTCAGTCGAGTGGAGCATGTATGTACAGGGATGTTGGGGGAGACAACATCTTTATGCACAATTCCTTGCCATGTAATGCTGCCATACACTTAAAGATGTATTCCCATCTGGATACGCCATAAATGTCCAATAGGTGCTGGTCCCACCTCTGGGACCTGTTCCTATATTGAGAATGGGGCCCTGTCTCATGTTGTTCTGTCCATTCACTTCTACAGGATCTTCAAAAATAGCGGCCCCGCTCTAGTCATAAAAGTAGGTCTCAGTGGTGATCTTGTGAATGAGCCGTAATTGTCCAGATGGGAATATCCCTTTAAGTGTAGTGGAGGTAGATGATTTTAGCCTGAAGTGGTTTAGAACTGAGAAGTTGTATTTATCAGTACAGCCCTAAGATTTTCAGACTTAAAGGGAACCTGTCATCTCCGAAACACCCCCTGAACTAGAGTAAGTGCTGTACAGTGTAAGTGATGCTGAATCCGAATATGTAAGTTTTATCTTCATACTCACTTCCTTTCCGTCGCTGTGCTCCCACAAACCTGCAGTAAAATGCCCTCAGTGGACTCCAGTGCTCACTCACATAATGGAGAGGACTGAAAGACGAGTCCTCTCAATGCATTTTACTGCTGGTTTGTGGGAGCACAGCGTCGGAATGGAAGTGAGTATGAAGATAAAACTTACATATTCTGATTCATCATCACTTACACTATACACCGCTTACTCTAGTTCAGGGGGTGTTTCGGAGCTGACAGGTTCCCTTTAAGTCTAGTGTCCCTTTAATACTGTAAATTCCGGATCATGGTGTATTAAAGGAGTTGTTTGAGATTGCAGTCTATTTTTTTTCCAAAAAGAATGCCACTTCGTCCATTTGCTATGTCGCTGTATCTGGTTTTGCAACTCATATAAATGAATGGCGTTGAGCTGTAATGCCAAACACGGCCATTGGACAATGGTGGCGCTGTTAATTAAAATCTTATACAACACCCTCTTAAGTGCAGTTGGATTTGGGTTGGTCTACAAGTTTGCTCTTACCCTCCACAACAATTGTGACACTCTCCTCTTTGCGCAGTCCTGGTACTGTGGGCACTGTAGCTTCACAAGTATAAACCCCAGAATCAGTATATGTTAAGCTACGCAAGCGATGCCTGCTGTTGCTGGAGAGAACAATACCCCCCTGTAACAGAAGATTGTGAGGAATGAAGACAAGCTCATCAGTTACAACAAGGTGAACAGATAAGACAGCTGCAGCCTTACCTTCTTCCAGACCAGGTTGGGTCTTTCTGAGCCATCTCCTAAGCAGTTAAGAGGAACATCCTCCCCAACAGAGTGGTGGACTTGTCCAGATGGGATGAGAGATAGAGGATTTAGGTCTGCAGGAGAAGAAGGGAAGGCTGTGTTATAAAGTAGAAAAACCTTATCATGCAAAAAGTCCTAAAAATGAGGTTGTATATACGTACTGTATGCACTACCTAGCCATCGACCCTACAGGGAAATTTCCCACTGGGCCAATACCCAAGGGCCACTCAAGCCCTCTTGATAGCAGGTCAGGTACATAATGATCTGATGCTCAACGGCTGCAGGTGCCTCTTGAACTCAACTGTATTACTGTCCTCATGATGGTGATACAGTTGAATACTGTTGCTGGGGAGGCAGTATTGTGTGCTGTCTTGTGGTATTTGGTTCTGCTGGGGCAGTACTCTGCTGCACTACAGTATTGCAGGCCCCGCCTACTTGTTTTGGCCCATCTTCTGTCACTTTGGACCCACCTACAACATGGGGCCACTTTTAGTTTTTTTCCCAGGGCCACTTTAAGTTCCCAATCTGCCCCTGAATGTAGATACAGTAAATGTAGACCTCGCTTAAACTGTAATTGTTTTTTTGTTTTTTTTTCCGTTAAAGAGTAGGGGAAGGATTTTATGAAATTTTTAATATACTTAATTAGGAAATTCGGCTTACCTTTGTGTCAAACATCAGCCTCTGTTGGAAAAGTTATTGCCTGCCCCACACTCTTATTAGGCTACTTTCACACTAGCGTTTTTAAATTCCGGTATTGAGTTCCGTCATAGGGGCTCAATACCAGAAAAAAACGCTTCAGTTTTGTCCCCATTCATTGTCAATGGGGACAAAACTGAACTGAAGACAACGGAATGCTCCTGAAAGCATTCCGTTCCGTCTTCAGACCGGAGAACAAACCGCAGCATGCTGCGGTTTTCTCTCCGGTCCAGGCATCCGCACCAAGACGGATCCGGAATGACCCCCAATGCAAGTCAATGGGGACGGATCCGTTTGGTGTGACACACCAGTAATCCGGATCTGTCATCCATTGACTTGCAATGGGGGGTCATTCCGGATCTGGCTACACATGTACAGAGATACATACAGACATACATACATACTCACACATACACACAAACACATACATACTCACATACTCGAGGCAGGGACGCCGGCAGCATGTCTTCACGCGCCTCCTGCGCTCAGCTATGACGTTTCCCCACTGTGCCCAACAGAGGGCGCTGTGGGGAATCGTCATCACTGCGCGCAGGAGGCGCGTGAAGACATGCTGCCGGCGTCCCTGGCTGGAGTATGTAAGTATGTATGTGTTTGTGTGTATGTGTATGTATGTATGTTCTCTGTGTCTTGTCCCAATGTCTGTCAACATGTGTGGGGCCGGACCGCTGCTCCAGCTCCACACATGTATCAGCGGCAGTACGGATCCGTCGGCACCCTTTAGGTGCCGGATCCGTGCTGCCGCTAGTGTGAAAGAGGCCTTAGATTAGTCTGATTCAGTCCAACCCTTTATGCCCTAATACAGCACAGAGAGCTAAAGTAGGCAGGGGGCCACTAGCTTACAATACCTACATTTTAAGGGGTTGAATGAAATTACAAAAACATGGTGGATTCCTTAAAGAAACTGCACCACGGGTTCTTTTGATACTGCAGCTCAGCCCATTCCAAATCAATAATGCAAAATCAGAGTATCCCTATGGACAAGAGGGGCACTTATGGAAGAAAACAGCCATATTTTGCTTATTAAAGGGGTTGTCTCACCTCAGCAAATGGCATTTATCATGTAGAGAAAGTTCATACAAGGCACTTACTAATGTATTGTGATTGTCCATTCTCTTTTGCTGGCTGGATTCATTTTTCCATCATATTATACACTTCCCATATCCAGAAGTTACGACCACCCTGCAATCCAGCAGCAGTGGTCGTGCCTGCACACTATAGAAAAAGCTCTGACCTCTTTGGCTGGAACCATGAGAGTATCCATAGGCCTAAATGTCGCCTGGCCACCTCATATCTGTGCTGCAGCAGTGGTCATAACCCCTCGAAACAATCAGCGTATTATGTGATGGAAAAATGAATCCAGCCAGCAAAGGAAGCAATATGGATAATAACGATATATTAGCAAGTGCCAGACACTGCGGCCGGGATGTGTAATGCGTTGGAGCACACAACATGACAGTACAAGCCTACATGGAGCCCACTTTAGAAGCGGTCAGTGCTGTCAAGTGTGACCGCCCCTATGAGATGTCACTAAAATACTGCAGTAATTCTGGAGTGCGGCTTCTGGAAGGTCACGTGAGCTTCTGGAAAACCATGTGAGCTTCTGGAAGGCCATGTGAGCTTCTGGAAGGCCATGTGAGCTTCTGGAAAACCATGTGAGCTTCTGGAAGGCCATGTGAGCTTCTGGAAGGCCATGTGAGCTTCTGGAAGGCCATGTGAGCTTCTGGAAAACCATGTGAGCTTCTGGAAGGCCATGTGAGCTTCTGGAAGGCCATGTGAGCTTCTGGAAGGCCATGTGAGCTTCTGGAAGGCCATGTGAGCTTCTGGAAGGCCATGTGAGCTTCTGGAAGGCCATGTGAGCTTCTGGAAGGCCCTGTGAGCTTCCGGAAGGCCATGTGAGCCTCTCACCTGAGTGCCATAGCCCCTTTCAACACCTCATCAGCAAAGGTAACATTAGAGGTACCCACACTGATCTGATTCTGATGTGAAGCAGGGATACCCAAAAGGAAATGTCTATTTTACAATATTTTTTTAAATTGCATTTAAAACTAAAAAGCAAATTGTGTGTGTATATAGCCCCTATGTGTCTCCATGTTTATAGCCAAACAAACAAACCCTTTGTAGTCTGATCCTATGTTAATATTTAACCGGAAGGCTCCAGTAGAAAGTTGAGGTGACCCCCTAAACAAGCAAGGACAACTATATTGTAGACAGTAGGAGAAAGTAATCTTATACATTACAAAGGTCCCACTTACAATGAACATCGATTTCTATCTGCTTTTTCAGCATATCCACATCGGGGCTGTCAAAATCCAGAGCCTGACACATGTAGGTCCCACTATCCTCTCTAGAGATGTTCTGGAAAATGTAAATTCCATCTGAACCAGAATTCAGTTCCTCTCCATCACCGCCAGCCTGAAATATGGAAATGATGACAATGAGGAACAACAGAACTGGATAGAGGATATTAAAGGGGAGGGATTAGTAAAACATAACTGCCATCTTCCAGAAAGAGTGCCATTTTGTACTGTAGCTTTCAAGTGAACCAGGCTACGTGGCAAATCTGCAAAGGATTGAGAACAAAGCTGGCCGAGGGTAAATTTGAGTGACCTCTACTGGAGGGAGCTGTGAGGGGAAGATTACTGTTGAGGCAAGGTGCCCCCCAGCTAGAGACAAACAGCCGAAGGCCCCTAACCATTTCTAGGTCACTTCTCATTCTCTGGACTGTAATGCAGGAGTATCAAGGAACTCGATCAAGAATCTCATAGTAATTGTCATGTATTTTTTTAGTTCCATCCAGGGGCATAACTAGTGGAAGACCATGAGACTGCTATGGGACCCAAGGCTAAAGCAGGCCCAGTTGGGATCATCTCCTCTTCTACTGGGGATGAAAACTTGATCAGGACTCCACCCTCTAAAGGAACAACTTTTAGCAAATGAGGCAGTGGAAAAAATGGGCCAAGGGTCATTGAAAAGGCAGAAACCCTTCTGTCCTGTGTGGGGGGCCTGGTTTGACCCTTGCTATGGGGCCCTTACTTCTCTATATACGCCCCTGGTTCCATCCCAAGCTTCTCTTTAAAGGGGTAGCTTGGGATTATAAAAAAAACAACACCATGGCTGCTGTGCCAGTTTTGCCTACGGACTGTGTCTTGTATTGCAGCTCTGCCTCATTGGTTCCAGAAGGCTGAGCTACAATACCAGACCCAGCAGAAGAGCCAAAATGGTGCAGCCATTATGCAGCCCCTTTATGCACTCCCAAAGCTTTAACTTGCACTCACCTCCTTCTGCTTTTGGAACAAGTAAGTAGGGGCTGGGTTGCCATCTCCTTCACAACGTAGAGTGACTGTGTCCCCTTCCTTAAGGGGCTGATCAGGTGACACGGTTAACTTCACATTTTCTGTGTAATCTGGAAATAAAAAGGAAAATGGGTAGTAACATGAAACAAAAATCCAAGAAGTAACTGGATGATGGGTGTGATTAGTCTTACTTACAGTGGAGGGACAGTTTGAATTCCCTTGACTCCATTTGACTTGTGGAGTCCCCTGGTAGGGGGAACGCTGCCTTACAGGAAAATACTACATCAGCGTCTGCTTTGGTGGGCTTCAGGTAAAGTGTGCTGGAGACTGTGAACAAACCCGATGCCTCGGTGGTTGTGCGGGAGGAGGCATATAAATCTGTAGGGGGAAGGGAGTCTTAAGTTAGAAGACTACTCAGAATCTCTGGATGGCAACCAAAATGTCTGCTACAAGGGGTTGTCACTCCTAAAAGACAAATATCTATATTTAGTTATCTATAGAGAGGTGATATCTGTTATTATAATGTAATGATACGCAGATTGCTGAAGAAGTAGCACCTATTACTAGGCTTAGTGGCCAGTGCAAAAAAAATGCATGAATTTTTTTAAATATAGATAGTGACTGGAGAATTAAAAATAATCAGCAAAAATTATTTAAAAATATGTTTAACATAAAAAATGATTTACACAATAGGTCATTTCCACCTTCCCTTTACACCTAAGGTTCACATAGTTGACTCCACTTTACCTGCTGTTTTCTCAACTCCAGCATTCAGAGGAACTTGGTTTCTGTACCACTGGATAGTTGGTGCAGGGTAGGAATTTCTACTGATGCAAGTCCCAACCTTGGGTATAAAAGTGAGGAAATAAGAATAAAAACATCAATGTACCCTGTAGAGCGAACAGCCCAAAGAACTTACAATCAGAACAAGAGACAGAAGACTGAGGCAGAACAAGAAAGTGTTCCATTACCTCTGCTGCTATAGGTTCTGTGATGGATAATACTTGGGAACTGACAGATAGTTCCAGGGACGAAGGTGACACTAAAAGCGAAAGGAAAAAACAGCAGTTATGTAAAGATACAGGGAATGTTATTGTAATATGTATTATTAAACTTTATTATATTACATTACATTGCATTATTTTAAATATTACGGTGTATTACCCTGCATGATTTCATATTATATCATACACTATTATCCTACATTATATCATGTAATTATCAGATTATTTTATATTACACAGTTATTTTATATATTATACTACCTCATCTGATATTCTATTATACATTATTATATTACGTTATACCATATTCTATCAGATAATTGTATTTTTATATTATACTGTGTTATTTGATATCATATTATAGACTATGATGTTACATCACATTATACTAAAATATCCATATATTATACTGTATTATTACTATTATTATTAGATGTTACTTATATAGTACAGTACACTGCCCCACTTGCTGCAGAAATATACCACAGAGCCCATCAGTGCCAGCTACTATGGAAGGAGGGGTGCTAGTATCTGCCTGACATCTATCATCTTATGAAAACAAAGATTCCACCTACACCCCCATCCCCCAACAACCAAATAAAAATACATGGTTGATATGTGAAAACATAGGATTGAAACATCTGATGGTCACAGCTACTATCCCCCATGTCTGCCACCACTTAGCTGCATAGCTGCAGATGAAACAGGAGGTCTGGCTAGTATCAGATCTTTCTTTCTGTCCACAGCGGATAGTAGGGGGGTCTCTCCCCATAATCATCAGGTTGTTGGAGGATCTGCCTCATTCCCCAACCAAAAATGTAAGGTCTATGTTGGCCAGCAATAGTATATGAGGGATGACGACTAGTGCTAACCAGCAATATGTATGAATTATTTACAAGTACCAGATGTTAGTACTCACCAAAAACCTTCAGCTGAGTGCTGCCCTCACCAGTCCCTTCGCTCCCTCCATTCACTCTGCAAGTAAATTCATTTTCATCCTTTACACGGATGTCATTTATGACCAGACTGTTGTCACTCCTGATTGCTGCTCTGCTGCTGAACACTGTGTCCGGGTCTACTGTTGTCTTCCCACCATTGAAGGTTGCGATACGAGTCCTTTGTCCCTCCTGGTCTGTCTGTGGGTCAGAGGTGTGGATAAAGATCCATGTACATGAAGCAATTGTTGATAAGTGATTTTTAAAGGGGAAATCACATGACCTTTTGACAAGTCTCAGATGTATGAGATGGCACTGATGAAGTCTGTGATCTCAGACCACCACTGATTTCCATAATGAAAGGACTCTACAGACTGCTTTGACACGGCTTATCCATTCAAAACAACTTTGATTGATTTGAATGGATATTTTCACTTACAAGAATTTCTGAGAAGTGCCAAAGGGGTCTGAGCTCCCTATAGAACTTTTGACACTGGAAATCAGTGGTGGTCCAAGATCACAGATACCACCTGATTCTTGGGCATATCATAATGTCAATCTGCATAAAGTTCCCTTCATGGTTTCTTTTTACAACCATTCACATGATTGTTCAATAATCAGAAACGATTTATTTGGTCGTACTGTTCACAACGGATCAAGTATTTTTGGTCATTTTGGTTCAAATCTTACCTATTATGTGTAAATGAAGCTGAATGCTAGAACTTTTACAGAACGTTTCTTTTTGCTTTGGGGTTATTGAAACAGATTGAGAGGAGGTAGTGACACTTTTATTCTAATTTATACCAGAAAATGGATGTAAATTATAGCTCAAAATCCACAATCCTGTGCAGGTTGATCCAGGAGGGTTGCCATGATGACCAGCCAAGTCCCATCTGGTCAACTTATCTGTGGGCCTGGATGCCAAGCCAATCAGGTTCTGAACAAGGTGTCCAATCCGAGCAGGGGATATAAGCCTTGTGCTGACTGCTGTCTTTGCCTGTGATTTTGTCCTGGCTCCTGTTAGTCCTGTGGACTCAGAACAGTGCTGTATTTCTATTGGACCTTCCTGTGTATTGACCAGTTATTTTGTGAATTAACCCTTTGACCATTGATAAGGCTTTATGGAACCTATCAGGTCTAAAATACCACCAAAAGTGGTGCTAAGTCCCAATATGTAATTTTTATCTTCATACTCCCTTGTATTCAGAATCTGTGCTGTGAGGACTCTATACACTAATAACTCTAGTTTGGGGGTGTTTCGGATCTGACAGGTTCCCTTTAACTGTTTCTCATGGCTTTCACTTCTCTGCCTGTTTTTGTTAACCCCTTGTCTGCTGTTGGCTTATTGTACTCTCCTGCTACTCCTTGGCATTTTAGGTCCTACCTATTTTATGCTCCGTTACCCCCTAGAAGCCTGGAACAACTCTGACTCTGGGTGGCTTTAGATCTACAGACCACAGAGTGGTGAAGATAGACACGGTAGGTAACAGATTTAGAGTTATCCAGACTCAGTATCCTTCCTCGCCTAGGTTTCTTTTATTTACACTGGCAGATTATTGGGCCAATTATCGGTAATGAATGTTCATAAAAATGCTAAATCCCAATAATTTCCCCATGTAGATATGTTGAAGATCCCTCAACAAATGATCATAATGTTTGTTTGTTAAGTGATCCGTCATCTATGCAGCACTTAAAATCATTGTTTTCCAGCAGCCTATCACTCTGTGTAAAAAGGGATGTGCTGCCAACAATGAAACTGTTTGGGAATGAAAGATCGTAGTGGCGATTGTTCATCCCCCAATGATCAGGACTGTAAATGGGCCCTAAGACGTCAGCCTTTGTAAGTCAACCCCAAAGTTTTGTCCAGATAAACCTTTGAGCATCTAAAATCTCATTTCAGTCCTGAATTTTCAGCTGAATCATCCATTATATTGCAAACCTGCTGGTTGCCAGAACAATGGTCTGCTGACACTAGGAATCCCAGGACAATGCAATTGTGATATATGTGGTTCCAGGACAGATTAAGCAGAGGCATGTTGAGCACTTTCTAAACAATACATGGCGTGTCACAATGTAGGTGCCCTGTGTCCTGTCCATTCTTATTCAACCTAAGCTCACACAATGATGCTGAATTCCAGCTACTATAATACCGGAAGGGGTAATCCTTTTCTATGTAGCAGGTCCCCTGGTGATCAACAGATTGTGTGGGATCCCCAGATTAGCTACAGTATCTTCCTCACTGAAATCAACTGTACGTTGCCAAGACTGCAGTGGTCGTCCACAGGGAGAGGTAGCCCATGCAGCAGTACCTGGCCAGTGAAAGACCATAACTTCCATGTACTCCAGCAGGGGCGGATTGGCCATAGACTTTACAGGGAAATTTCCCGGTGGGCCGATGCCCAGGGGGCTGTCTGAGCTCTCCTCACGGCCGGCCAGTCGAAGTTTTTGGGGATGTACTTTGAGCTGCTGGCAGCATTTTGTGATGCACTGTGGTATTTGGCTCTGTTGGGGTGGTATAATGTGCCACAATATGGTATTGGTAGCTCTGCCTTCCATCAATTTGGACTACAAAACGGGGCCACTTTTAGTATTTTTCCAGGGCCACTTTAAGTTCCCAATCCGCACCTGTACTCCAGTAGGGTTCAACAGATGGAAACATCCTCTCCCTTTCAGTGGGTCATCTAGATTGTTCTACCGATTTCCTTTTGCTGGGTTCCCTGAAGATTGCTGTTATTGGCAGGGAAATCCAGGACTGAATGCTGGCTGTCACCTGACTGATTGGTTGGCGTTTGCCAATAAAATCAATGTGCAGACTGATGATTTCACTAGGGCTTTCAGAGGAAGAGCCGCCCTTTGCAGCAGTATTGTTTTCTGTTATGGCTTAGTGTTTATTCACACATCATGGACAAGATGCAAGACCTAGCAGCACCAAGCTGGACTGGATGTGTGAACAGACTTTTATAGAGCGGTTGTCCAAATCTGAAGACCTCATTCCATGATCTTATCATACCTTACCAGCACATATGTGGATAACCCCTTTAACATAAAAAAAAATCACGTGTTCTTTTGGGTATATTCACATGTAGAAGATTTGTAGTAGGCATTTCTGCAAAAGAAAATCAGTTTTATTAATCTGAATGTTTTTCTTTTGGTGGATTTCTTCAGGCTAAATTCAGATGAATAGACCGGTGCAGAAATGTCTGTAGTGAATCTGCCACATGTGAATTCCCCCGCTTTTGTCCTCTTCTGTCAAGCTGTATTCAGCTGTTACTCAGAAAATTTCAAGACAACCAATATGGCCACCATTATAGCTGTCAAAGAGGTTGTGAGGCAGCTTTCCTATAGTCTTAAATGGCAAATTTTCTCTGGTATAAGGGCATGAACAGGATAGTTGGGTGACTACCCTGAGGGAGATAAAACAAAAGTCACCTTATAGGTTGTCACCCAGCTTTCCCAGAAATTAATTTAGTTAGACAACATCTGAATAGAGTTTCTCACACTTGATGGATGATTCAAGTTCTTATATAGGGTGGGGGGTATTTGAATGGGAGATGTCTTCGTAGATGCACACACCACTTGACAGTTATCGTTGTCTACTTACATAGGACCACTCCACGCTGTACTTCGGGGATCCGCTGAACTTCGGCTTACACATGAAGATTGCTTCATCACCAACCTGAACCTCAACCTTTGGTGGGACAGTAACAGTCACTGCACAGAGACAGCCTGTGAGACAGAAGAAACTCGGTTGTCAGCCACATCATCCACAATGGAGCTGCTCAAGTTACGAGAAGTGCCCTACAGCACTGTCACTACTGGGACCCCTTTCATGCAAGATTCTAGATCTTGCCAGTTGCAGACAATACTGGGGGCCAATGGCACTAAGGAAAACATTTCATCACTGGAACTAGAGTTGGAAGCATATGAATGGCATCGACCAACAGGCAAAGAACCATATCGCTGGCACCTTGCCAAGGAACATATGTACACCACCTTCAATATCACTGCCACTTAGAACAGCCACAAGCCATGTACAGCATTTGATAGTCCATAAATTCTGATAGGACCTGTTTTTTGCACAAAGTGAGGAAAGACCAACTATGAGACTCATGATTAAGAACATAAAAGTGGGCAAACATAGTAAGGCCAAATCACCATGTTTTGTCAAACTCGTGGCAATGTCTGTGAACAGACCATGTGAATACAGGAGGTTTATATATTCTCCATGACCATCCAATAATACAGAATATTTTGTGACCTTGTTTGTCCAGTACCATAGGTTCATGGCAGTCACTTATCTTTCCTGCTATATTGTAATAATAAATGGCAGAGAGAGTGTTGGGTGCACCATCAATCATTCAGATCTCTATAGGATTTTTATCCCAGATATTTCATTCATGGTCCTAGTTCCTACTATCAGTGTGCAAAAATGTGCTTCCTCTGTATTTCTTCTGTTTAACAGAGGACACAGACCATCATGAGGCATTCGCTTGAAGTTCTCTACATATTTCTGCATATAAGTCATGGTTATGATGGAATTATGAAGGTCAGTAGATGGATATCTGAGTCTTCTTAACAGATCTACCAGATTTGATGGACTGGCTCCTTGGAGAATTTACCCAACCTCTGGCCTCCAAGACATTCAATATCACCCATGGGGGCAAACATATGTCTCCAAGACTTTACTTGGTCTATGAGTATGAAAGCTTGTATGATTCCAACTCCCAAATGCTTCGGAAGTTTTGACTCATATCCATTGTTCAACAATGGTGCGGGATGTGGCACTGCATGGCACACGTCATGCTTCCCCTAATCCATAGTCCTTTGTCTTTAATTCCTGGCATACATACAATACGATAGTCAGTTCCTGTCCTTATTATCTGCATATATAGAGCTCCCCCTACTCCCATAAAAAATATCTACAGCTCTGTCTTAAAGGGGCCATCTTTTTTGGAACAGGCCTGTCCACATGACTTTTTAGGGTATAGGGGCATCACAGAGGAGGTTCCCTTGCTCAGGGCTGATTCTTGAGCTTTTGTCCTGGAGAAGTCCACATTAACCTGTATGTAATACATGGCTTCAACTTAGTGGGTGCCATGTAATAATATATTTATCCTGAAGTGGGCGCTACAGAGGAAATCTAAGGCTGTTCTCCTGGGAATTAAATGGCATCTGTCAGCAGATTTGTACCTATGAAACTGGCTGACCTGTTACATGTGCACTTGGCAGCTGAAGGCATCTGTGTTCATATGTCTCCATGTTCATATGTGCCCGCATTGCTGAAAAAAATGAAGTTTTAATATATGCAAATGAGTCTCTAGGAGCAACAGGGGTGTTACCGTTACACTTACAGGATCTGCTTTCTCTGCAACTGCCAAGCCCCCTGCACTTTGATTGACTTTAGCGAAATCAAGAAGTCAGGGCCAGGTGTGATGACATTTTCACTGCCTGGTCCTGTCAATCAAAGTGCAGAGGGCGTGGCAGTTGCAGAAAACACAGAGCCTAGGAGTAACACCAACGCCCCCGTTGCTCCTAGAGGCTCATTTGCATATATTAAAACCTCATTTTTCTCAGCAATGCAGCCACATATGAACATGGGACCAACACAGATGTCTTCAGCTGCCAAGTGCACATGTAACAGGTCAGCCAGTTTCATAGGTACAAATCTGCTGACAGATGCCCTTTAAGTCACCATAGTGGATGTCACCCAGAGAAAGTTATATTTTCCGTTAGCAGGAAATGCTATATAATGGAGTTGTTGAAGCTGCTGCCAAAGCCTACAGCAAGGGAAATGTAATACTACATGGCAGCCCTTCAGAGGAATGTTGGGTCATGTATTAGAATACACGTGTGAGAGTCTCTCTCCCCTGGCTTTTAGTTGCAGGTCCTAAACATGACAACTCCCTCTATGATGTCCCATAGGCACGGTATAGGCAACCCCAATCAAAATGAGTATAAAAAACATTTACAGTATATTATTATATCTAACATTGCAACAAATCTTCAAAATACGTCAGAAAATACAGATGTAGCAGAGCTGAATTTGTCCTTTGGGGCTGCATTCTTTTTGCATTAAGTATCTTCAGTGGGTTAAGATCATAAAGCAGGTTATCAGCAGTCCTATGTAAAACAACAGATCTCACAATGAGTTATGACAAACCCAGCCCTGTGATATTTCTATGCTTCTTCTCTTGCAGTTTCCCAGCGCGATCTTCATTTTTATGCATCCTATTAAAATGCATTCCCAGGGCCGGCGCTTCCATACAGTAGTGGAGAAGGGAGTCTGTATGATCATGACGGACATTTCCCCGCTCGGAGGCTCCTCTTACCCCCTCCTGACGACTATTAACACCGTAGAGGTCATGTGAGCACGTGTGAGAAAGTGATCATCATGTCAAGGAAGGAATTAGTTCTTAAATAGCTAGGCCAAGGGAGATCAAAAGCTGCACTTGTGTCCAGTCACTGACAGCAGGCACTGGTCTTGAAAAAGCTGCATACTGAGTAAGCTTTTGACAAAACCTAGAGCGCAGTAATGTAACATCTATTGCTCCCTGTTTCCAGTCCTTCAATGGGATATTAGTTAGGAATTTCAGACTAATGTCCGCCCCTATGGCCTCTTACATCGCCATTTCTGATAATTTGGCGCAGTGTGTGATTGATGCAAGCAATTATTCTGAAAATGGCGTTATAGGGGCCATATCCAGTCCCCATAGTGAGCCCCAGAATGTGGTTGACCAGCATTAGTGAGCAAGAGTCTGTTTTTTTTCTCATACACACCAGCACTGGTGTCTATAGTTGTGTTGGTAATGCAGCTCTGCCTAATACTGCAGTACCATACACAGACCACAGTCAGGGGTGGCGCCATTACTGAAAAACAAGCAGACCTTTTCCTAATCACATACAATCCAAGTTAATGATCCAGCTCTGACATTTTTTCAGACTTGGCATCATGCTCCCTTTTGAAGGAACTTCTCCTCTATAAACATTTCTAGGTCAGATATCCCCTTATTATTGTGGACATCTGGATGCATCTGCACGACCAAGAATCCGCAACCTCCAGAACTCCAGCTGAACTCCCAGAATCCTCTTTTCACTTCTACAGGAGTTACAAGAACATCCGGGTGTGCATGGTGGGAGTTGTAGTTTCACAGCAGCTGGAGTGCTGAACGTTGCCATGGACTATATGAGTGACTGGATATATGCAGCCACCTTTCTACAAGCTGAGGCGTGCCGGATATTGAATGTAGACAGATTCTAGGACCCTCTGTTGACTCTTTAATGTGTCAGATTGGTCACCACTGTCAAAGGGGTGCTACACGGAGATGATCTGCACAGTCCCTGGTTAATGTTCTGCATGACAAGCTAAACACACATGAACGGTCTCACGGTCCTACCCGATGCGGCTATTTCTAACTCTAAATAGTTCACTATTTCTGGGGCTGTGGGAAACAGATCCACGGATCTTTCCTACTTTATGAAAGTATTCACACACACGTTGTGCTGCATTATTTTTATCCTTTCTTCTATTCTTGGAGAAATAAAGAGATTATTTATTATGGAATAAAATCTTTCCCTTTTTTGTACATTATTGAAGTGTTGCACATAGAGCAAATATTAAAATAATGCCCCTTTCAGGAGCTGCCTGACACCATCACATTCCGAATGACCTATGATAGGAGGTCCTGGAGCCCCGATGGCTGCAGCTCCAGTGGAGATCACCGATTTAAATAGGGACAATTCTAGTCTCTAAGGGCCCCACTTATTCTATGGTATCTTGATATCTAAAATGCACATAGTTGTCTAGTTAGAACACCCCTACCCCATTTTGAAATATCCAGTTACAGACAGTGGGGTACATACAAGTCTGGAACCGGCACATGCTTCCATAACATGGACAGTCTATCTTGAAGCTACCCATAGCTACATTAGCTGAGGAGTATCCAATACTTCAATGACCAGCTTATGATTAGAAAAGGATACAAAAGCAGCAGACCATGTTCTTGTATACTGCAGAGTCCGGTAAAAAAACCTATACGTTTTTTTACAATGGAACTCCATAGTGAACGGATGCCACTGTATGGCATCATTCTTTTTTGTATGTGTTAAATGAATGGGAAAAACGTGATGTGAACCCACCCTAAAATGGCATTGTGTCTTGATGACTGGCCCCTTCAATTAAAGTACAACATACAATCACGCTTCACACACACAACATTCTCCCTTCTGTCAGCCGCCGTTCACTGACTACAAATTCTATCTCCTGCTGCTGTCATTAATTAGAAGCCAAGTAATTGCGGGGTTAAATAGATGTTCTTCTATACAGGATCCAGGATTATTACCAACCACTGTCAAAAAGGGGTAGGTGAACAGGACTCAAGCAAAAGAGTATATCTAATGGCGGCAGTGTGAGAATGACCTGAAGTAATCCCAAATCATTCTCATACCATATTTACATGCAGTAATATGAAATCATTTCATACCATAGTTACATGGGAAAATCCCAAATCATTCTATACCACAGTTACATGAGGTCATCCTAACTCATTCTCTCATACCATACTTACAGAAGCTCATCCTAAATCTTTATTATACCATACTTACATGGAGTAATACTAAATCATTCTCATATCATATTTACATGGAATAATCTCAAATCTTTCTCACACCATAGTTACATGGGTAATCTCAAATCACTATTGTACCACAGTTACATGAAGTAACCCCAAGTCATTATTTTACCATAGTTACATGGAACAATCTAAAATCATTCTCAGTTACATGGAATATACCATAGTTACATCTGGTAATGGCAAATCATTCTCATACCATAGTTACATGGAATATACCATAGTTACATCTGGTAATGGCAAATCATTCTCATACCATAGTTACATGGAATATACCATAGTTACATCTGGTAATGGCAAATCATTCTCATACCATAGTTACATGGAGCAATCTCAAATCATTCTCATACCATAGTTACATGGAATATACCATAGCTACATCTGGGAATGGCAAATCATTCTCATACCATAGTTACATGGAGCAATCTCAAATCATTCTCATACCATAGTTACATGGAATATACCATAGTTACATCTGGTAATGGCAAATCATTCTCATACCATAGTTACATGGAATATACCATAGTTACATCTGGTAATGGCAAATCATTCTCATACCATAGTTACATGGAGTATACCATAGTTACATCTGGTAATGGCAAATCATTCTCATACCATAGTTACATGGAATATACCATAGCTACATCTGGTAATGGCAAATCATTCTCATACCATAGTTACATGGAATATACCATAGTTACATGGAGCAATCTCAAATCATTCTCATACCATAGTTACAAGGAATATACCATAGTTACATCTGGTAATGGCAAATCATTCTCATACCATAGTTACATGGAGTATACCATAGTTACATCTGGTAATGGCAAATCATTCTCATACCATAGTTACATGGAATATACCATAGCTACATCTGGTAATGGCAAATCATTCTCATACCATAGTTACATGGAATATACCATAGTTACATGGAGCAATCTCAAATCATTCTCATACCATAGTTACATGGAATATACCATAGTTACATCTGGTAATGGCAAATCATTCTCATACCATAGTTACATGGAGCAATCTCAAATCATTCTCAAACAATATTTACATGGAATATACCATAGCTACATCTGGTAATGGCAAATCATTCTCATACCATAGTTACATGGAATATACCATAGTTACATCTGGTAATGGCAAATCATTCTCATACCATAGTTACATGGAATATACCATAGTTACATGGAGCAATCTCAAATCATTCTCATACCATAGTTACATGGAATATACCATAGCTACATCTGGTACTGGCAAATCATTCTCATACCATAGTTACATGGAGTAATTAAAAATAATTTTTATACCATAGTAACATGGGGTAATCCGAATCAATCATAATGTATGTAATCCCAAATTATTCTTATACACTAGTTCCTAGGGGTAATCCCAAATCATTCTCATACCACAGTTACATGGCGTATATCAATATCACATCATAGTTTGTCACTATACCCCCCTTTTTATGCAATATGAAGTCAGCTTACAATATGTCTTAGAATTCTACTGGTTGGAGTAAAGTCGGCTATACACATTAGACAAAAGAAGGTTGATGATTAAAGAACAGTTGAATGTACGAACAGTCATTTTAGGAACCCCAGACCCTTCAGCCCCAGATCATGGGGTCTATCAATGACAAGGGTATCAAAAGCTCAAGTAATAAAATGAGGAGCTATAAGGCTACTTTCACACTGGCGGCAGGCCTGATCCGGCAGGTGAAGGGTGCTGCTGGATCAGGCCTGCCGCAGTGACATGTGTGGAGCCGGAACCGCGCTCCGGCCCCACACATGTCACACAGTACATACATACACATAAACATAAACATACACACACATATAGACATACAAACACACATACATACTTACATGCTCCCCGGCAGGTCTTCAGAGCGTCAGAGGGACAGGACGGCTCACACAGGTCACGATTCCCCACAGCGCCCTCTGCTGGGCGCCTGGTGGAATCGTCACCTGTGCGCACCGTCCTGTCCATCCGACGCTCCGAAGACCTGCCGGGGAGCATGTAAGTATGTATGTGTGTTTGTATGTCTATATGTGTGTGTATGTTTATGTGTGTGTCTGTATGTGTCTACGTGTAGCCGGATCCGTAATGAACTCCATTGAAAGTCAATGGAGGGCAGATCCGGTTACCATTATGGTCACACCAGACGGATCCACCCCCATTGACTTGCATTGGGGGTCATTCCGGATCCGTCTTGGTGCGGATGCCTGGACCGGAGAGCAAACCGCAGCATGCTGCGGTTTGTTCTCCGGTCTGAAGACGGAACGGAATGCTTTCAGGAGCATTCCGTTGTCTTCAGTTCAGTTTTGTCTCCATTCACAATGAATGGGGACAAAACTGAAGCGTTTTATTCCGGTATTGAGCCCCTATGACGGAACTCAATACCGGAATTTTAAAACGCTAGTGTGAAAGTAGCCTAAGGGCTCGTTCACATCAGCGTTATGCTTTCCGTTTGTGTTTTCCGTTATAACATGGTTATAACGGAAAATAACGGAAACCATAAGACGGAAGTCAAAACGGAAGCCTTTAGAGGCATTCCGTTTTAATCCGTCATAATAGAAGCCTATGAGAATCATAACGGATCCATTTGGTTCCCGTTATGCAAAACGGAAAACAAAGTCCTGTCGACAGGACTTTGTTTTCCGTTCAGCATAACGGAACTCAGACGGATCCGTTATGATTCTCATAGGCTTCTATTATGACGGATAAAGGCTCTAAAGGCTTCCGTTTTGACTTCCGTCTTATGGTTTCCGTTATTTTCCGTTATAACCATGTTATAACGGAAAACACAAACGGAAAGCATAACGCTGATGTGAACCCACCCTAACCCTGGTAATACATTCACTGATATTCATCAGGAGAATTCAATGCAGGAGAACAATGCAAACTCTTATAGGAGGCTCTGCTGGTGTCCTTGCGGTTCTCAATGCATCACTATATATCAGTAATACATTACCAGCTCGTGCTCTGAGTCACTGTTTGCTTCAATCAATGCTGTATTATCTTGTCCTTCTATTGATTACATTGCAGTACACATAGCTATTTATAACTAGATCATATAGGACACCCATGGTGCCCCCCAATCAGTGACTGGTTGTTTGCAGGCACCTTTTGCTGGAGTTCCAATCTGTCAAATGGCAATAAATAGGCAAATGGCATAACTCCATCATACATCTCTAGGACTTCTCTTCTGCTGCACCCACTTAGTGGAATGGTTTGCTTGTAACGTTAAACTTACTTATATCCACGCCATTATTACAGCTGCAACCTTAACTAATGGCTCATGTAAGAAAGCACCTCTTCAGTAAGGGTAGGTTCACACCTCCACTAAGGTAATGCAGTAGTCTGTTCCACCGTATGTGGCCGGATCCCTTTAATGGGATCCTCAAGCTTAAAGGGGTATTCCCATCTCACAAATGTAGTTTGTATAGTTAGATATAGCCATACCAATAATTATTACTAATAGAATGTGTTTATATAAAATGTACCGTTTAGAAGATTTGTCTATTTGTATATCCATTGTCCACACACATCAGTCAGGCCGTTGCCCCTGGTTACGACCACTGTGGCCATGTAGTAGTGGTGGCCGGCTTGCTCATGTTCAAACCCGCTCTGAGGTAACTGCTGTATTGTGAACGCACATTGCATGAGCATGCGGAGACACATCTTAGGGTACTTTCACATCTCCATTTTGGACGCTATTAGTCCACAACGCAATGGTCAGGATCCGTCCAAAACGCAGACTTCATAAACGGATCCTGCTCCATAGAGATGAATTGATCTTGGAACAGGATCCGTTTCTCTGCGTTTTGGTAACGCAGACAAAAATGCTACAACCCTAAGATGTGTCTCCGCATGCTCATACAATGTGCGTTCACAATACAGCAGTTACCTCAGAGCGGGTTTGAACAAGAGCAAGCCGGCCACCACTACTACACGGCCGCGGTGGCCGTAACTAGGGGCAACGGCCTGATTGATGTGTGTGGGACAATGAATATACAAATAGGCAAATCTTCTAAACGGTACATTTTATATAAATACATTCTATTAGTAATAATATTGGTATGGCTATGTCTAACTATACAAACTACATTTGTGAGATGGGAATACCCCTTTAATGCCTTAACTGCAGTAGTGTTTTTCCATAAGGAAAATGAAGGAAAGCCACCGGATCCCTACCGGAGCCCATTAGAGTATATGGTGATCCAGTGGTCTGTTCCTCTGCCAGATATGTGAACCTAACCCCCATTGTGCTTAATGTTACACTGGGGTTGACACAGATACTGGCATGGTGTTTGGTCTGTGATTTCCCATTGTAGTCAGAGACTACCGGATTTACCGAACAGAGAGGTGGACCTAACCTAATTCTGCCCATATACAGCCAGCTCAAGAACAGAAGACCAGGCATAGGGTCTTAGATCTCCATCAACATTTTTGGCAAATCAAAGTTTACTGATCCTCTTAGTCAGCGGGTGACAATATACCAGACTTATATACCAGACTTATATACCAGTCTTATATACCAGACTTATATACCAGACTTATATACCAGACTTATATACCAGACTTATATACCAGACTTATATACCAGACTTATATACCAGTCTTATATACCAGACTTATATACCAGACTTATATACCAGACTTATATACCAGACTTATATACCAGACTTATATACCAGTCTTATATACCAGACTTATATACCAGTCTTATATACCAGACTTATATACCAGTCTTATATACCAGTCTTATATACCAGACTTATATACCAGACTTATATACCAGACTTACAAATACCAGTACATGGTACGGGTAGTAGAGGGTCACCGAGATCAGATCCAGATAAAAATGTAAGCAAACAATTCCGAGGGGCTCTCCTGTGTATCTCATGCCCCTCATACTTTATACCATACAGTGTTACACTGTAGTACCATTCCTGTAAGGTGTAATAGGCTTCAGCAGGCAGACAGTCTTTGGCCTCTACACAAGAAGGGCATTAACTACTTGATAAAGAGGGAGGAATTTTTGGATTACGGCTAAGTAGTGCAGTATGGAATGCTTTACAGGGTTTATTAACCTCTTGGCGGCTGTGGTTTGAAAGGGCTGTGGTGAAGTACTGGAGGTGGTTGAGCTGTGCCGTTTCTCAAACTGAAAGCATGAAGTTAAGATAAAGGAAGCTTATAGTGCTGACAGCCTTCCTCAAACACATGCATGCTGGGCTCGATCGAGCGTGCATGTGTTCTCAATGGGGACAGTGGAGTATGCTGCTACTAGACTCATGTGGATGCTTATGCCTTGAGAACAAAAGGGTCAAGTATTGGAATTCAACACGTCCAATCCCTGATGATTATGTCAAGGTTGTTGGCACACCCCACGTCACATAAACAGATGACTTTTGTGTTGTGTATATGGGCACCTCCAGAATGGGGCCTCCACAGACAGACAGCCATATTTATCTGCTCAGTTTACGTACGTAACAACCAGACCCCATCAGTAGACGGTATTCAAGGTCCTACAGACATCAGACTAATGGTGAAGATCTGCTGTATAGTATATAGTACATTTCTTAAGATGTCCATGATGGAGATTTCCGGAGATAATCCCACCTGAGGGAATGGAGTCACCCTATTGCCAACTGATATCTCCTGAGGGCCCTGATCGGCCCGGGGTGTTATATTATTTGCCATAAGAGGCAGATAACATGTCTGCAAAAAAGATGAATGCCGCATATACCTGGTTAAACCAGAGCAGCTGTGTCCACATCAGATGGAGTGTATCACGCCAGGCTCATTACTACGGTCATTAATCTCAGAGACTGTTCTCACCATGTTCAATGTGGTCACCCAGCGCACACGCCATGAAGTCTCCATCAAAGATGTGTAGACTGTGAGCCAGGATGATCTAGCAATAGAAAGCATACAGATGGATGCCAAAAAGACACTCTTCTGGCATAATCCGGTACATACCCTGGGCATACACGGGACCTGGTGAGAACAGTGTATATTCTTCACACATTAGTGCTTTTCCATGGACCATGGGATGTGGTGACACCAAGGAAGCATGGCCTATTTGTGTCCCTGATTACAGATCCCTCAAGCACGTTGCAGTCTATGGATCCATGAAACGCAACATGGATGTTATCCGTTTTTGGTCCATCGTTTTTACGGATAATTGCTATAATATGCTTTGGAAACCAATTTTCAGCCTGTGAAATATGAGATGGCATATGGAGGGCAAAAAAACGGACATACAGACCAAACACAGATGGTCATCTTCATGAATGGTTTCTGCCGGGGTTTTCCTGTGGACCCGATCTAGATTTAGCTCCAATGAAAAGAGCTAAATAGCAAGCAGGCGTCCACTGCGGCTTTAGAGGGGTCCGTGCAGTAACCACGCCATGAATGGACCTGTATATTCTTCACGTAGTGGCAAAGACCCTTGGCGGCATGAAATGTGGAGCTGCCTCCCATTTTAAAAAAATGGAGGCGGTTTTAGCACAGATTTGGCCAGGCACCTGAAACCTACATCTGACATACATTTTGCCCAAGACACTGGAGGAGATACCAGCAATTATTTTTTAGGCCATTCACAGAGAGACAAACTTTATGAAGTCCGTCTCCACTTGTAGCTAAAGAGCAACCCTTTGTATGAACTTGGATTTCTAAAGGTACGGCCGCACGGTCAGGTTTCCTGAGGTAGTTTTGGAAGCCAAAGCCAGGAGTGAATTCAAGAAAGAGGAGAAGTCATACCTGTCCTTCATACCGTCTCTCCATTTATGATTCACTACTGATTGTGGCTTCCAAAACTGCACCAGGAAGTCTTACCGTGTGGTCGTAGTCAGAATTCACCAATTACCAGTTTCACATTTCCAGTACTAGTGGACCAAAAATGTCTCTTATCTCACAGTTATAACAATGGACATGTATGTAGTCCTACAGAGCGAAGGGACTCAGTCAGCTCTGCTATATCTACACATATATTCAAAAATGTCGAAAACTGATAGTAAGCAGAGTGCACTGTCAGCAGGAGAAGGTGTGAAGGGTCTATCTATGACTAGTCTGCTGCCTCCCCACCAGCAACCATGGCTCTTTGTTATCGTGGACTGTGGGAATCTCAGCAAACTGGGGGAGGGGAAGGTGCGGAGTGTCAGTCAAAAACCAAAATATTGGGATTCATTGCAAAGTAGGGGGGAAAAATGCAGGACTACGGTATCTCTGCCTGGGGGAAAGCGGAATTTCGTGGAGTCCTCTCCCTGGATGGAGGAAGGGAAGAGAAATGAGGATTAAAGATTAACAGGTGCAGAGAGATCAGGCTGCAAAAACCAACAGAGAGGGGTAGAGAGCGGGAAGGAGGGGCTGCCAATCTAATGGGGGGCACCGTCAGATGGAGAAAATTGACAGGGAAGTGCACTGGAGCAGAGGGAGTGAAGATAATGAGGCTGGTGCTAGAGGGGGCACCTACAGAGAGTTCAGGGCAATGAGATGGGGGGGAGGGGCAGATGAGAAATCACAGTATGAGGCCAGAGCTATTTGCAAAAAATAAGTTGTGCAGAAAACATTGTACTGGCAGAAATGTGAGGGAAGGAGAGGTGGTGTCAGGGGGTCCACATGGAGGAAGTGTAGCACATCATGGTGACTTCATATTGTGCTATCTATGGTTTTATACATGTAACACAAACGATGCAACGCTAAATGACAAATTCAGCTCTGCTGCATCCGTACAAGTATACAAGTATGAATGAACCGAGGAGGGGCACCCATGTAGAAAGACTGCAGGACTGGAAGAGGGCATAAAAGAAGAGGGCATGCAGAGGGTTACACAGGAGGGGCACGGAATTGGAAAGAATAAGCGCAGGGAAGAAGGGGGGGGGGGCAGGATCCTCGGAGTCACTACACAATAAGACTGTCTCATAGGCAGTCACATGGGCTATTGTTGAATTCTAAACACTTCACCAAAGCCTGAGAGAGAGGGGGGGTGAGGGGAGCCGAGAAAGAAAGAGAAGATAGATTGCTTGTTAAAGTGGGGAGAGAGGGGGAAAAACCCACTAGATTCGGAAATAAAAAAAAAAAATAAAAAGAAATTTAAGGGGTTAAAATGAACTAGTGGTCAGAATAATTTCTGTGTAAAATTCACACAGGAAACAAGGTCATGCGTCGTTCTGGTCACAGAATCAAAAACTCCAATCATGTCATATTTTTTATTTTATTACATTATGGAATTATTATTTTTTATAGTAATTCAGAGCTAATTGTGCATATGGTCATGCATATGGTCGCAGGAGGTATTTGCGTACAGATCCGTAACCCCATGGGACTATAGAGTATTGCAGCATCATAACGCATACAGTACATGTCTGTAAAATGTCACCATATAGGTCAATACACGTGGTTTGCAGCAATAAGAGCTGGAAAATACACAATGTCTGCACATAGAGGGATATTTTCTCCCGCAATCCAGCCCTCCATGACACTGGGATGGTAAGTGCCCTGAGTGGCGTGACTTCTGAACCAGCCATATGCAATTGTGATGGGTACATGCACACAGCAGTGTAGTTTATGCAAATTTTGCTGTTTTGGCAGCATATGCACACCAAAATCAAGGCGTTACTTATGGATGTTGTCGTGGATTTTGACGCTGATTTGCACCAGATCTCACCCTTTGCATTGCACAATGAAATCTGTATTGAAAATCCACACAAAAAGTTGATGTTGCTGTTATAGTCCTCTCTTGTGTCATAGGTGTATAACCAGCTAAGGCCAACACACACACAGGGGAAGATTTATCAAAACTGGTGCCCGAAGCAACCAATCAGATTCCACCTTTCATTTTCCAAAGGAGCTCTTAAAAATGAAAGGTGGAACCTGATTGGTTGCTATGGGCAACTAAGCCAGTTTTCCTTTGCACCAGTTTTCATAAATCTCCCCCTGAGCGTTTTTTTGGTGTTTTTCTTTCAGGTAAAATACAGTGAGGACATTTATCAAAACTGGTGCAAAGGAAAAGTGGCTTAGCAACCAAGGTGCCACTGAAAACTGAGAGCCCTTGCACTAGCTTAAATCATCTCCAAAAAGTAAAAATGTGAAATTCAGAATTGTTCATCGATGTCTGAGAAGTGTATTTTATTAGGAACCTTTGAAAAATTGCACAAATTTAAGTTCAATTGTATGAATCTTCTTTCCTGTGGTGATGAGATGCACCTCGCTCGAAGTGCTGGACAAAAAAACCCAAAATGACTAATCACAGATTATAAAAGTGGTACAAGGTGATGTATCCTATAAATAATAAAGGCCTGGTCTCATTCACACAAGGACTTTGCCTACACAAAATAATAAAAAATAAAATAAAAAATCATCTGCAACAACAAAAGCAATGTAAGCACAGATCCCGTGGTTGACATCTTCATTGTGGCTTTCGATTGGCTGCGTCAAACAATGGCTACTGATGGACTACCCTCACTGATAATGTGATCGGCCTGTTTCCCTTGAGGTGTCTGTCATTTTGATTTAAGCAATAGTTCTGCGTTCTGCACTATTCTTCCCATCAAACTGAAATCATTTGTGCAAATGTGAACAGAGCCAAACTGATCAAGTTGCATCCGTTTTGGAAGAATTTTTTGAGATTTCTTGATTTCTTTTAGTTATACTGCAGCATTTAATACATTTATATATATATATATATATATATATATATATATATATATATATTATTTCATTTATTTTATTTAATATATTTTATTTTTTCGATCTTTTTTTGAAAAAGCATAAAAAGCAAAAAAAAGCCTAAAAAAGCCTGTAATCGCTCAGAGTAATGCACGATATTTGATTTGAAACCAGAAGAATTGGGTCATTTATAGAAACGAGGGAAGACAAAATATGCCTTTCCTTCCAATGAGCTCCCATTTTTCACCTGGGAAATTAGTGGTGATAAGTAGAGTCTGAGCGATACATGCGCTGCTGGATTTCCAGAGGCTGGCGCTCGGGGTATGGAGGCATATTTTTGAAAATTACTGTGAAGAAAAAAATCAACGTGAGCGGCTTGCAAAATGAGGGATATCATTTAATTGGTTGCTATGGCAACATCTGTTTTTTTTTTTCCCCTGCATTTACAATCATTTTCAAAAATGCCCCCCTCGTGTGCGCAGATTGCTGAATGCTTATATCTTCAGTTCATGGCGCTCGGGCCTGAACATTTCTAGAGACACTGGAAATCAGTCAATTTTTACCGCTCCAGCCCCATAAGGTATAACACCTACATGGTTCAATAGGTGGCACACAGGGTCTTAGTAACTGGCACTGGGTAAGGGTCCTTATACAGATGACTTTTTTACTGCTGTTTTTTTTACCCGTAAAAAGAAACAGAGTAAACCC
The DNA here is from genome assembly GCA_900303285.1 of Rhinella marina. Taxonomy (NCBI): domain Eukaryota; kingdom Metazoa; phylum Chordata; class Amphibia; order Anura; family Bufonidae; genus Rhinella; species Rhinella marina. Next base: position 27,974 of record ONZH01020715.1, on the reverse strand, counting down.
TAGAGTTTTTTTTTTGTTGTTTTGTTTTTTTTTCCGGCTTCCTTGCATTTTTTTATACAGTGGCCTAGATTTAATAATGTGTCTGCATCAAAAATCTGCCTAAAAGTGGTGCAAATTGGTGACATTTTGCACATCTAGGATTCCTACATTTTTTTCCGACATGCTTAAAATGGGAAGGGGCTTAGGCTTCGCTCACATCTCTCCGTACGAGATACCAGCACAGAGCAAACTGCTGGATCCTCTACTTCAGTGATTTTCAACCAGTGTGCCTCCAGCTGTTGCAAAACTACAACTCCCATCATGCCCAGGCAGCCTACAGCTATCAGCCTACAGAAGGGCATGGTGGGAGTTGTAGTTTTGCAACAGCTGGAGGCGCACTGGTTGAAAATCACTGCTCTACTTCACTACCAGATAACCATCGATTACAGTGAGGTCCGGAGGTGATCTAGCTGCTTTACAACATAAATGCTGGGTTTCGGTCACAATTCTTCCATAAAAATCTGTCTGAAACTAAGCCGACCAATGGTTGGAATAGAGTTGGTAAAGTGCCCGTCCCTGCAGCACATGTATCATCCAGCCTGAGCCCCTGTGATAGACCTGGTGAGGGTCTAGACGACCTAAGTACAGTATATGCCACCTGTACCATTAGTAAATCTGGGTCTTACCACTAGCGTTTTCTTCATGTTTTTTTCCCTATATAGAGGAAGATCTGAAAACCACTGAAAAAACCGATTGCCACCTCCGTAAAAAAAAAAAACACCAGTAGCCAAAATATTTCTGTGTTTCCCATAGACCAGGGATCAGCAACCTCCGGCACTCCAGCTGTTCTGGAACTACAACTCCCATAATCCTTCTTTCACTGTAAGTATACATGTTGAGATTTGTAGTTTCACAATAGTTGGAGTGCCGAAAATTCACTTAAAAAAACTAAAAACTAAAGCAACCTAAAATCTGTCTAGATGTAAAAAAAATAAATAAATCAGTCTGCAAAAGAGAGAAACACAGGATCTATTTTTTCTTGTTCTCAATCCCGTCAATAGGGGATATTCTCATCCCCAAATAGAGATAGAAATAGGACCTGCATCAAGATTTGTGGATTGGGCACACTGACCTGTGAAAAACACGGATGTGTGTGCGGCCCCATAGGAATAAATGATAAATGGGTCATAGCGCTATCTGTGAAATAACACATTGAAGAAAGACACCATTGTGTGCAGGAGCCCTGAAACAAAAACTGTCTTTGTTGCCCATAGCAACAAATCACAGCGCAGCTTTCATTTTTCAGCAGCACTATAGGAAATGAAACCTGTGCTGTGATTGGTTGCTATGGGCGACAGAGACAGATTTTCTTTCACACAGTTTCCTAATTCTGCTCCTGTAATATTTTCTCCTAAATTATATCCTCTGCAATGAATTCTAATGATGATCTGTGCCCCCTAATTCCATCCATTTACACGGGGCGAAACAATGGGCAATGATCGTGAGCAAACTGTTTATGACTGATCATTTACTACTGCAATCATTCATCCCCCATACAGATTCATTGTCTGCTGCCTGGTCACACAAGGCAATGAGCTAGCGATGACTTTATATAATGCATGATAGGGTCACGGACAAACAAGTGTCTCGGGCATGTGTTAGGTGTCTGGCGGCACATTTACATGGGCCAGTTTGGGCCTTCCTAGAACACAAGCTGATGAATGAATCCAGAACTGTAGTAAAGACTGACACCCTGGCAAACCACTGAAGAGGCATTTTATTGGTCTACTCCCAGTGTTGACAGAGATTCAGGGATTTCTATATGTGACTGTTTACTAAAAGGGGGGTGCTCAATGCAGATGTGAGTAAAGCCTAGGTATGAAGTGAAACGTCCATGGCATCCATTGCCAAGTACTGAATTGTACCCGGAATTACGTCTTCTTGCCATCACAGTGAGAAGCAGTGTCCTCCATGGACATGTAACTATTGCAGCCAACCCCAGACATGTTGTCCATAGTCATATCACCAGCCACTGACATTGTGGAGGTCACCTGTCCACGAAGGACAAGTCCTCCCAATATCAGCATTAAGTGTGTCAATGGTCCCCCTTTAAGGGGGTGTGAAAACCCCTCTAGAAAGAAAGCAATAACACTGAAAATTCTGTGACAACCTTAGGAGAGATGTCATGGTGGCCATACTGGTTGTCGCCCAGTTTTTCAGTGTAGGTTGATTGTAGGGGAAATGCACTGTACGTGCAGTAAACTAGAACAGCGCCACCTACTGTCCAGTTTATCATAGAAATATTAAAAATCTTAAGACAAAGGCGTGATTCCTAAATGTCATCTATAGAAAGAGGAGACCTCTGAAGTCTATTTCCCTGTAATCTATGAATATTCAGCCTCCAGCCAAGGGTCTGGGGGTCGCCATTCATCCCCCCGGACGACGCTGCAGGTTTACCACACAAACAGTCCCTGATTCATTGACAGGCAAACACAATGTCATAACGTCCACAATGCCACTAAGCCCTGGTTAAACAGACCCTAAAAGGAACACTCCTCTCCGAGCAGAGGTCAATATGGAGGACTGAGACAGCCACAGGGCTAAGGGGGGAGGGGGTGATGATAAAAAGAGATGATAATAAGGTGAATATTGAGGAGAGGTCTGAGAAGGAGGCAAGGGTCACCTTTCAGTTGTAGGAAAGGGTTCTGTGTGATACAAAAAACCTTGAGTCACCCTCAGATTCAGTTTGCTGACCGAAATACCCTAGACAAGGCAAACCTGGCACGCCCCCGCCAAGGGTATATGCCCACCAGCCTACCCCTCCTCAATGTTACGATGACATATTTGCCAAATTGCCCTACAATGACATGGGAGGACGGCTCTGGGATGGGCACGCACGGAAGTGCGATCAGTGCTGGGAGGCCCCCCCGGTCTCCCACCAATACTGGAAGGGGAGAGTCCTTGATCTATACAGGAGGATCCTCAATCCCATTAGTTAAACTTCTGCTGTAACCCCACATCCGTGCACTCCAGCCAGAGTTAAGGTGAAGCTCCGCTCTCGTGAGCTATTTACAAGGTCACGGACTATGAGGTGCCCATACCTGTTTTAATCTGATTGGACCACCGCCGTTCAGGCTGTCCAGGTCGTAAAGACAAGCAATTAAACTAAATTCACCTGTTTTGTAGGACAGGAATGTAAATGTCATGTGGACTACAAGTCTCATCATGCCCTGCCTGGTATTCTGACCACAGACAAAGCTCGCCCCTTACCAAATAGCTTGTGTTTATGGACAGCTTTCCAACTATCTTTACGGTGACCCGTATTCCATCTATGGGGCCTAAAACAGACTATTATCAGAGTGTCCCTCATTCTGACAATAAAAGGCTATGGAATTGCCATATAAGCAGTTGTCTAATATACAGCCATGAGGTTCTTACTAACGGTCCACCTAGACATTTATCCGATGTGGTTAACCCCCCTCCAGGGGGCACCAACAAGCCACTATGTCTGAGCCGGGGTATTTAGATGCAGGGCTAGGGCAACTGATGAATATATCCCCAAGGTAAGGCCTGCTGGGGGTCTTCAGGGACTGGACACGTGTCCATTCACTTTACAGTGATTTTCCAGTGGTGACATCACAGACGCATGGCCTATATTTGTCCGGATCCCTCACGCACATCATAGTCTACGGGTCTGTCAAAACCATGGACACAACACAGATGACATCCGTGGTTTTCACAGTTGCTTCTCTGAAAATTATTCAGCCTGGTAATGTGCATGGAATACGCATGACACACGGAGGGCAAAAAAACACGGATGGGATGCAGACCAAAACTATGGCCTTGTGCATGAGCCTTAACGGAAGACATAGCTACCACACCTGGAAAACCCCTTTCCGGAATAGGGGGTAGAAAGCTGGCAGGGTGACAGGAAGCGCTGGTGCCAGGCTGCTCTCTATGAATCACCTCAGAGAGTGCAGTTCACACCTGTCTGTGTGTGCGCCTGTGGGTGGGGGGGCATGTGCATCCCTTTGTTGTTGCAGGGGGGCTGGGTGTGCTTTTGTGGTGGGGAAGGGTGATGTTTTGCCATGTCTGGAATGTGGGAATTTGCTGTGAAATAACAGAGTACACAGAGCCTGCCCCAACCTGTTCACTGCGCACCCACCAGGTCGGAATAGTCTGCAACAACCCGGGCTTTGTATGAGATGCTCTGCCGGTATAGTCACCTACAGCAGCGGCGTCATGAACCTCGAGCATTCAGTGCCCCCAAGGGCGCACAGGTAATGTGATGATTCTGGGCAGGTGGCGCTATTACTAGTCTGCCAGCGGGCACATGCCATGTTATAAATTGGGTGCCCGGTTTTTATACTTTTGTAAATCGGTCCATTTTCGACCAGTTTAAGTGCGCCATTATTCCACATCCAAACCAATTCACTATGAGCCACAACAAATGTCTCGAGATATTGGACGCAGGCTAAAAAAAGGGGACAGTTGCCCATAGCAACCAACCGGCGTCCACTATTAATACTGACCCTATATTACTAAAAGCGCTGTCATATAGTGAACAGACCAGTGGCATATGGTGCCAGTCTAACTCCATTCGGCAGTGTTCCTGATCGCTTTCACAATTGGCACTCTTCTGGTTGAAGGGGTTAAAGGGGCAGATAGCACAAGTTACAAGAACAAGACATTACATTGCGTGCCCTAATTATGCCGCATTAGCCAGTGCGTTGGCGCCGAACATATGACAGTGCCGCCTCACAATCGTAATATTCAAGGCTTCATTATCGTATTTAACCGTTATGAGGAGTATAAGACATCTTAAAGGGACACCGCCTCATGCGGAGCGCTGGATCTCCCTGTTATCAGCCACTTCAAGCTGATATAGCGGCATTAGATTATTGAAATGAATGGTTCCGCATACGGTCCGCAAAAAAACCCGGAAAGGACGCGGAAAGAAAAGCTTATAATAACTAGAGCTCCAAGTGAAGGATCTTCAAGAATGCCTGATGAGGGTGATTGTCACCACAAGCCCAGAATTCAGCGCAGGCCAGAGAAGCTTCTTTTATTTGAGCCTTCCATGAGGAAGCAAAGACAAAGCTAAAGCGTTTCCACTACCTGCAGCCCCACAGTAATATGGATGCAGCAGAGCTGAGTTTGTCAGCCAAGATAAAAAGTTTGCCACATGTAGCGGCGCTGAGTTTCTCAGGTACAACAGGGCTGTGATTCTCAGATGTAGCAGTGCTGGGTAACTGAAATTCAAAAAATCTAAACCTGGTACACCTAAGATGTAGATGAGTTGAGTTTGTCATCGGATACAACTCATAGCAATGTGTTGCGATTCCCCTTAGAACAGCAGTTAAGATGACATTATCTTACAGAGGAGATATCCTGACGCATCCTGTTTTAGTAACTAATTGCATTCCCCGTGCAACAACTCTGCAGCATCTTTTCACATAACACTGTTGTATCGCTCCTCTATTATTCCAACTAGAAGTTTATGAATACATTGCCAAGTAGGAGTCGCTAGCAGCTCTGATCATACAATGTCAGGCGGTGCAGGGACACACCCACAACTGATAACTGCTGGTAATTCATGATTTCTAGCAGGAATAACAGAGAAATGCAACAACATAAAGTCATACGAATCAAAGCTCTCGCATTGGTATTACATGGGGAATACAAGTCAGGGGCGGTGACAGGCCCTCTTTAATTCAGTCACTTCTAATAACGCACAACCATGTTAAATAAGAATTAGCTCTGCTACATCTGTACACGTCCAGAGGTCTTGGCTTCATGAGAAGGAGATGTCTGGTATCATACACAGAGGCGCTGGATTATTAAACCACTATCCTGGTAAAGACTAATGTACAAGAAGAGGCTGGAGGCAATGAATAATGGATGCAGATAATAAAACCGGGTCTCCACCACTAGTCACAGCTCAGACCGTGACGGTGCAATATACTGGAGAGGTGTGCGCCAGCCATATACTCCAGACATACCCACCCGCCACCAATGCCAACTATTACCAGATGTCACTACAGTCATACCCCAACCCATACTGAAACCCGAAAATATCTGGGGGCACATTGGTGACACACCGGTATAACATGTACAGCAGCAAAACTGAATAAATATAGATAAGATAGATAGATAGATAGATAGATAGATAGATAGATAGATAGATAGATATTAGATAGATAGATATGAGATAGATCGATAGATAGCTAGATAATAGATAGATATATAGGTAGATGATATATAGATAATGATAGATAGACTGATAGATAGATAGATAGATAGATAGATAGATAGATAGATAGATAGATAGATAGATAGATAGATAATATATCGGCTGGCAGGTGATACGGATGGTGTGTATGACATGCACTACACCATCTACATCCCGTTACGGCAGGTGGCAGCCATGTGGGCAGCAGGTGGGTACAGGGCACGGGCTCTCACCTGGCAGCAGGGCTAGGAGCAGCAGCACATCCATCAGGCTCCGGTACAGCACACGGCTCGGGCTGACTGACGGTGTCCTTCCTGGCGCAGTGAGCAGCAGGTGTCGGTCCCGGGTGTTGTCCCGGTGGTGTCTCCAGCCCCCTGTCCCGGCTGTCTCTGGTGCAGGGAGGTCTCTCTATAGCTGCACCGGCCCCTGGGAGAGAATAAAAGGGACAGAGACGCCTCCTTCAGGAGCACGGAGACACCTCCTCAAGTACAAGAGACCTCCCTGCTGTATAATAACCACAGGCAGATTATAATGAGACCGCTCCCCCATAACGGAGCCCTCCCACCCCCCATTTATAATGTAATAGAGGGGGACCCCCTCCCTGAATGATAAAAACAAGTAGTACAAGACCCCCGCTGCTGAGGCGCTGCTATAGCTACCATTTACCGCATATCATATTATTACATAGTGACAGGTATATTAGGAGGGCACCTAATGGTCCATATGGAGCCCCTGTAACTGCAGGGTCACGACTAGGGGCTTCTGTTACTCCCACCTTGTGACCACAATCACCTAATGTCTCCCCCCTCCTAGGGGGGCTTCTTACCCTTTTTCCTGAGAGCTGAGTGTATTACTGGCAGTGTCATTATGAGGTGTGGTATGGAGGTGTCCTGGGTGGACTTACAGATACTTATATTTATCCCCAGTGGTCTGAGACCGTGAGAAGAAGGCATTAATACTAGTAACCATAGTGGTCTAGAATATTGAACGCATTAACCTTAGCATCCCTGGTGGTCTGTGTGCTGAACAGGTAAATGCCAACATCGTAAAAGTTAAAGTCATCATCCCTGGTGGTGTAGGGTACATGAGAGAGGTTAAATCCAGTATCTCTGCTGGTTAGTATAGTTAGGATGGTGGGATAGGATAGCATCCCTGGTGATCTAGAACGGTGACTGGTGGTATAGAGTACTGAGGAGCTTAAAGAGGTACTCTCATCCTCGATACACAGGATATGCCACAAATGTCCAACAGGTGGACAGGAGATGTGGACATGCATGTCTGGCTCTCTCCAATCACAAACTAGTTCAGTCAGCACACTCTGCTTTTTCGGGAGTGCTATTGAAGTGACTGGAGAGAGCAGCACACCTCCCCATTCCTGGAGATAGGAGTGGGTCCCAGATGTGGCATTACGACATATCCTGTGAGTGTGATAAATGTCCCAGTTGGGAGTGCCAGTATCCCTGATGACCTAGGAGAGTGGCGCATGCCCACCTAGCAGTTTAGGCTACCTTCACATCTCTACTAAGGCAATCCGGTAGTCCGGCAGAGGAACAAATAACTGGAATTACTGTATTCAGCATAGACGGACACCACCGGATCCTCATTCATTATATAAGGATCCGACGGGGATCTGGGGATTATCCAGCATAAATGCCAGCAAATACTATTGTGGATCCTGCAGTGCGCGGCAAATACAGAATCACGGGTGGTTTGTTCCTCTGCCAGAACTGACTAACGGATTATCTTACAGGAAATGTGAATGTGGCCTTACGGTACTGAATTTTCCTTATACCAGTATCTCTGGAGATCAGGGAGCGTGAAAGAGGCTATTGAAGAATTGCTGGTGGTCTGGGGTAATGAATGGGTCAATGCCAACATCCACAGTCCAGGTGAGAGGATGAGAGTGATAGTAGAGGCTAGATGGATGGTGGTAAGTCCTTACTGTGGCTATGGGTCGTGCCTGGCGCTCCATGGGGCTGGTGCACAGGGAAGGGAGGGGGCACCCTGGTTCCCTCGGGGAACAACCTGGCATTGGGGTTCCCCTGCCTGGCTGTGTTTTGGGGTGGCCTTAATGTAGGTGGGTCTTTGGGGTGCAGAGTGGGGTCCCAGTGCAGTGCAAGGCAATGTGGTACTGTAGCAATGCAGATGGTGGTTCACACAGGCACTATTAAAGGTGTTATGTCAGGAAACATATTCTACATTTTTCAAACCAGCTCCTGGATATGAATACTTTTGTAATTAAAAATGTAGTATAGCCAGGGAGCTATTCAATAAACTGTATCTGTATAGCGCCACCTGCTGTTTGTACTTTTCCTTATTTGTTGTCCGTCTCTCTGAGGTGGTCAGGCATGCTTAGAAGCTGTGGCAGGTACAGGGAGAGAGAGAGCTGCAGCAGAAAGGACACACTACCTGCAAGGCTGAAGATAATCTAGCAGAGCAATGAATGGGGACATCTCAGGACCCATGTGAGGTACAGGGCTGGTTCTAGCTTTATCAGAAAGAGATTGTCATGTACTATATGTTGTCTGATATTCATTTATTACATTAATCATAACATAACCCCTTTAAACGTAAGCACATGTCACTTATGCAACTGTCCCCAAGGCTGTGGGAAGGGTAGGCAGTATACTAATCTCCTCTGCCATCCGACTGTACGATCTCTCCAGTCTGGCCTAAGGGGTGCACTTTCTCTACCTTTAGATCTATATATCCATAGTACCCTCAGCGGGGTGGAGTCTCTTCAGACAGATGACCAGTCTGTCCTTTAATATAGTGGGGTCCTGAAGCTTACCATCCCAACCACAATGCAGTGAAGTCCAAAACAGTCCAATGTGTCACCTTCACTGGCTTGGATTTTTTCAGAACTCTCTTTGTATGGTCGTACACTTTCTGTTATACCGACAGTTCGTTTCCTCAGGGCATTTAACATATACTGTCACAGGGCTAGTGTTTTTCCTGCCCAGCTCTGCTTTCTGCTGCTAATTCTCTCACCAGCTACACAGGACTAGACTGCTTCCCTCTAGAGGAAGGTGGTGGAACCAGCCTGCACCTGGCAGTTGTTACTAGTGGGCTGGCTGGCCGGTTAAAGGGGTTGTCCGAGTTATTTTTTTGTTCTTTATATGTTACTAACTTGTCAGGTATAACAACTTTCCCATATACTTTGTGTTTCTAAAGCTGCTGGTTTCTCAGAGTTGACTGAGGGTCACATGACCTGTGATGTCAGCTTATCTCCCTGGTCTGTGATGTTTCGTGTACAAGCCTCAGAGTTCAGATAACAGTCTGTACACGAGACGTCACTGGCCACGCCCCCTTTCTTTGCCGGGCTCCTGCTATCTGCTCTCTCCCTGGATTCCTTCAGATAAAACATTAACCCCTTCAGCCAGAACACACTGAGGGCTCAAGGCTTTACAACAAATAGTAGCTGCAGCAGTGAGAGGAGACAAATGCTGGGCAAGGAGCTATAGAGGAATTGTACAAGAACAGGTAGGGAGAATTTCCTGTGTGTATCAGCAGTGTCATTGTACAGCTGGGACTTGTAGTCCTACACATACAACATGCTGCTGAGTATCCCAGCAGGCAGACATGCACTCACAGCACTTGTATTCACTGCCTTTGCAGAGAAGGGGGGAGGGGCAGAGATTATTATTACTGCAGGTAAACAAAGGCCAGAAGAGAACCAGGGAAATGAGGAAATATAGATTTTTTTGCCTAAAACTTGCTGAACTTAGTTATATATTGCTACCCATCAGATTTACAGTGCTATATATTTTTTTTCATAACTTGGACAACCCCTTTAACTTCCTACTCCCCACACAGCCTTAGAGGTGTACAGTCAGGGGCGTAACGATCACAGTTGGAGAGGGTTCATATCATACAGGTGGGGAGTGCATATTATGCAGGTGAGCCGAGCGCTCTGACGGGGCCCGGCATTAAGCACAGTGAAAATTCTGGGCCCTGTTACATGAAGACTAATGGGAGCGGTGGGGGACACTACTAGGGACTGTGGTGGGCACTACTGGGGGCAGTGGGGGACCCTACTGGGGACATTACTGGGGCAGTGGGGGACACTACTAGGGGCTGTGGGGGCACTACTGGGGGCCATGGGGTAGACTACTGGGGACATTACTGGGGACAATGGGGGACACTACTAGGGGCTTTGGGGGACACTACTAGGGGCTGTGGGGGCACTACTGGGGGCCATGGGGTAGACTACTGGGGACATTACTGGGGACAATGGGGGACACTACTAGGGGCTTTGGGGGATACAACTAGGGGCTGTAGGGGACACTACTAGGGACATTACTGGGGCAGTGGGGGACACTACTAGGGGCTGTAGTGGGCACTAATGGGAGCGGTGGGGGACACTACTAGGGGCTGTGGTGGGCACTACTGGGGGCAGTGGGGGACATTACTGGGGCAGTGGGGGACACTACTAGGGGCTTTGGGGTATACAACTAGGGGCTGTAGGGGACACTACTGGGGACATTACTGGAGCAGTAGAGGACACTACTAGGGGCAGTGGTGGGCACTACTGGGGTCATTACTGGGGCATTACTGGGGGACACTACTGTGGGGCAGTGAGAGACATTATCGGGGGCATTACTGGGGGATCAGGGACCAGGGGTGTAACAATCGCAGACACAGAGTGTGTAAGGGCACAGCGTGGGGGGCAGGGAGCCCTATCCAATGTTTGCTCTGGGGCCCTTAGCACTCTAGTTACGCCACTGTGTACAGTGCATAATAACATTACATTAACCCCTTATGCAGTGGACCGCTGGCACACTGCACATAGTGATGTCACGGCTGCAGCCAGCAGCTGGCATTGGCAGACAGGCGCCACACCTTACACACATCATAATGGTGCGATGACCCCATTTCTACTCACTGGAGCTAATATTCACTTCATTGCCCTAGCTGTAATGCCCTGGCCTAGGTACACTTGGTATCAAGCACACTGACCTTCCCACCATTCCTTCTCGCCCTCCCCATGTACTCCCTGCCAATAATCCCAGACCCATGCTGCGGTACTGACGTTATGGCTGTGGGGCATGAGTGAAGAATATCATTATACCCTGATGATATAACACTGAGAAGTAGTCAGGGTGCCACAGCAGATATGATTCAGTGCCATTTCTCAGACCAAACAGTGTCATGAAATAAATATAACCAGGGTGATGTACAATCCTCCGGGCACTGAATGCAAATGAACTTCATCGTAGCTGCATAAATTATATCTTACATACCATCCGCCAGGAAATCTGATAATGGAGACGCCTCACTTACAGCATTGTCAACTCGTTTCTATTGTCCTTAAAGCGGTATTACCATCTGAGACATTGATGGCATATTCTTTGCCTATCATAAAAACGGGGGCTCCTAACCCCATTCCATTAGCCCCACCAGCTGCATACTATGGCACTCTCTCTTTTTAAGTCTATGGGGGTAACAAAAAGGGTTTATAGCGGTTACAAAATCTGCAACTACCATGTGCCAGTTACAATACTGGGGTCTTGTTGTGGGGTAGAAGGGACCCCTCATGCACCAGGATTCTGGACCTATTGCTATGTTTAGTCTCTTATAGCTTTGAGACATACCACATGGCAGTGTAAAGTAGGGGCCAAATGTGGCAGAGTAAGTAATGTAGAAACTGAGCTGGGTTTTCTTCTCTATGAAGCAGGGCACTCCATAGAAAGGCACCAATACTTTACAGTTACAGAGTGAAGCAGGTACAGTCTAAGTGCATCTGCAGCCGGAGAGGCACAATATTTGCTATGTACAATGGCTGCAGAGCCAGTAGCGGCTTTGTCTGTAATTGGCTTCAATGTGAGCTCCGCAGCAAATTTTAACCCTTTTTAAATTCTAAGCCACGCCTCTAACTCCACCCAATGCATGCGCGCCCAATATCGCCCAGCCCATCTAGTGCCCACACACAGAAGTTATATCTACATTGTGCCCCCTCACAGTAGTAATGCCCACATTGTGCCCCCTCATAGTAGATATGCCCACGTTGTGCCCCCTCACAGTAGTTATGCCCATATTCTGCCTTTTCACAGTAGTTATGCCCATATTGTGTTCCCATCAGTAGTTATGCCCACACTGTGCCACCTTTCATTAGTTATGCCCATATTCTGCCCTCATTTCAGTAGTTATACTCACATTGTGCCCCCCTTTCAGTAGTTATGCCCACATTGTTCCCCCTTTTCAGTAGTTATGCCCACATTGTTCCCCCTTTGTTCCCCCTTTTAGTAGTTATGACCACGTTGTGCCTTCTTTCAGTAGTTATGCCCACATTGTGCCGCCTTTTAGTAGTTATGACCACTTTGGGCCCCCTTTCAGTAGTTACGCCCACATTGCACCCCCTTTTAGTAGTTAAGACCACTTTAGGCCCCCTTTCAGTAGTTACGCCCACATTGTACCCCCTTTAGTAGTTATGACCACTTTGGTCCCCCTTTCAGTAGTTAAAAATAAAAGCTAAATACTCACCTGTTCCCCTGATGATCAGAGCACATCCCACTCTCCCCAGCAGGCAGGATGCGGTCAGATACACCTCGTGGCTGTGGTGCTGTGTAAGAGGAGCACACAGGATGATGTGTGACCACATCATGGCTACTCGCTTCACTACTGCATCTTAAAGACGCAGAGATAGTTAAAAGCAGGACATACCTCGGCCATGGGACAGCCACTAAAATCCAAAACTGTCCCACCAGATCTGGTACAGTGGGGGGCATAACCTAATTCCACCTGCATTCCTGGCAACCATGACACGTGCTCACCCCTGCCACAGTCAGCATGGACACCTCCCATCAAAATGTCTTTTCTCGCTGCCAGTCTTGAATGGCTGAACACCATATACAGGCATATACCACCCAAATACAATTGCATAAATAACACATAACACAGTAAAACAGCATAATATTACATTACATAGATGGGCACCGGAGGAAGGACCACTCCTCAGTCTTACACATCCACCACTGGATGAGACTGCCTCGCCTGGCAGAACAACCTTCTCGTGCACTAATTCAATTCCTTATTCATTTCAAGATTTCCTATTGCTTGCTGTCAGTGAATGAACACTAAAATAGTTTGCACAGTTCAGGCAGAGGCACACATTTCTCTCCTGTCCTTGAGCTCCCAGCCATTACCAGCAATCAGACATTGTGGAGATGGAAGAACTGATTCACAAGGTTCTAGATTCACATTGTAGAGTGATGCACATTGTGAAGTAAAAATGAAGTATCAAATCGAAATCGTAAAGGGAGTCTGTCCGCAGGTTTGACCCCTAAAGTGTTAACAACACTAAACAGGTCTTGGACAAAGCAGTTCAAACATCTGCATGTTTCTGAGATCATGTAGGCATGCCTGAGGAAATGAGTTCTTACCTGTGCTAATGACCCCTAAAGAGCCCTCTGGGCGTTCACTCTTCAGCGGAGTGCCCTGGCTTATTTGCAGCAACCCCTTCAATCTTGATTGACATCTCCTGCATCATCTGACGTCCTTTCCATGAGACAAGATAGCCCATAGAAAAATGGTTCTTCAAAATGTGACTCACTCTACAGTGTGAATCTAGAACCTGGTGAATCTAGAACCTGGTGAATCGAGCCTACCATCTCTATTTACAGTATATCAGTTTAGGAAGCTGGAAGCTGAAGGACAGGAGAGAGAATGGAGAAGCCACAGTGTTTAGCTCACAGGGGATTTCCTAGACCAGGGGTCAGCAACCTTTGGCACTCCAGCTGTTGTGAAACTACAACTCCCAGCGTGCCCTATTCATTTCTATGACAGTTCTGAGAAGAGCAGAGCAAGTATGCATGCTGGGAGTTGTACTTTCACAACACCTGGAGTGCTGGAGGTTGCCTACCCCTGTCCTAGACTGATACATTGTAACAAACTTATCAGCTGGTGAGGTCTAAGGAGCTTTTTTTCTTGCTGCATCCAGAAGAGATGAAAGTAAACGTCTTGTGACTTTGTATACATTTTTTTTAACCACAATTAGCTCTCCTCCTCCAAATCTCTGGGGTTCTCCCGCTGAGCCCAGAAGGCACCTACAGAGCAGCGCTGTCATGAGTCTTCCACTTGTGCATAATGTTGTAATGAGCAGAGCTGCAGCCTGCAGAGGAAGTACTCCCTCTGCTGGAAAGTTCAGGATATAGCAGAGGAAGCTTTTTAAGCCCTTCACCCTGGAAGATTTTTCGTTTTTGTTTTTCATTCCCTGCCTTTCCAGGGCCATGATGTTTTTTATTTTTCCATTCATATAGCCGTTTGAGGGCTTGTTTTTTCTTGAGATAAGTTGTACTTTCTAATGGTACCATTTAATATTGCATACAATGTAGTGGGAAGCTGGAATAAATTCCTAAATGGATGGAATTGGGGAAATAAAACTTAATTCCGACAGTTTTATGGGTTTAGTTTTTACACCATTCACTATGAGGTAAAACTGACTTGTGCCGTTTATTCTCCGGGTCAGTACGTTTATGGCGATACCACATTTGTATAGTTTTTCTTGCTTTCAAATACTGAAAAAATAAATAAATAAAAACCTTGAAAAAAAATATATTTTTTTTTCATCACCATATTCTAACCCCTATAACTTTTTTGTAGTTATGTGTAGGGGGTTCGTAGTTATGTGTGTGGGGGCTCATTTTTTGTGGAGCAATCTGTACTTTTCATTGACACAATTTTGGAATATATATGACTTTTTAGTTACTTTTTCAGGGGAGGTGAAGCAACAAACAAACGTTGAATCACCATTTGCTGTAAGGGATAAATGTTTTTCTATTTTAATAACAGTGCTGAAGATAGGACTGGCCCATACTCACCTCCTAAGCCTACTTCTCCATAGCTTAGAGACAACTAGAGGTGACAGAACATTGCACATTGATGGCCACCACAGAAGGGTAGCTTCTGGGAAGGCATTTTGTGCTGCACTGTGGAATTTGGTTCGTAAAGGTAGAATTTTGTGCTGCTCTGTGGAATTTGGTCCTGCTGGAGCGGTATTTTATGCAGTACTATGGTATTGCTGACCCCACCTACTTGTGCTGCCCCACCCTTTGTCAATTTGTACCTGCCTACAGTCCGCCCTTGGAGGTCTAGTTTCCAATAGCCAATTGAACCCTAATCAGATAGAGCAAAAAGGCAAAATTGAAGAGTTTTGCGTAAATTATACAGGGTCAGAAGATTCTCCCAGTCAATAGGAAACTCCAGTGTGCAGCTTTATTTACTCGTAAGGGAGGTAACCGACCACAGAGGTGGGACATGGGACAGCTATTGAGACCTTCCTACGTGGAAGGGTCCTGACATGGAACTAGGGTGGTCACTGGCTTCACCCCAGAAAGCCATACCTCACCACCCACGCCCCCAAACTTCTAAACCACGCCCCGTTCTTGTCCATGTGCAGTTAAGCCATGCCCATTATGTTAAGCCACGCCCCATCACAAAAAAGATGGGGGGAGAACTTTCCGACCGGAAGGTGAGCTGGGGGTAGCCCAGGGTGCTTCTCTTACCCTCCGTCAGCCATGGAGAGCCATGTCTACGGGCTCTAGTCACTGACTGGGGGTGAGAGAAGCCTGTTAGTGAGTCAGTTTGTGCTGGCAGCTCACACTCAGACAGCACAATGCTGCTGTCTGAGTGTGATCTACTGAAAAGGGGGACATCCCTGCGTCCGTCCAGGCCCTGCACCAGATGGAGGACAGGGAGTCTGAAAACCGGATGTCTGGCCACCCTACATTGAACTGCTGCCCTAAAACTGTGTCCTAGTGCTTACCTACAGCCACCACTAGTGGGAGCTCACTGTTTGCAAATTTTTACAACTCCTATTTACTCAAATGCAGTTAGTTCCCCCTATAGGTGGCTGCATGCAACTAGAATAATATCTGAAATCAAGTCAGAAAAACAGAACTTGCCAGTACAGATAAACCTGGCACAAAGTACGCTAAAATCTTGTAATAGAATCAGATTTTTTTCTTCTACCTCCAACCCTGGGAACATAGAAAGAGCAGGAGCCCTATAACGGTGCCAGGCTTTGCCATGCGGCATGGAAGGGAGTGTATTTTCCATAAGTTCTTGTTCCAGAATAGCAAAGGATCAAGCAGAACTGAGCCTGGTCTCTCTATGGGCCCCATAGTAGTTACATGCGTTCCCACATTGGTATGTACGCCCTTGACCTCCTGAGTGCTCGGCTGTGTAAAGACAGTATATTTCTTACTCCACCTCACTAATTCTCATCTTTTACATTGTTTATATATGTAGAACATGAATGTAATGAAGACATTTATTAAATCAGGCCAGACTGAAGGAGTAAGGGCAGGAGGAGAACATGAGATCAAGGTCACGGCTTGTAGAAAAAAGTAGACGAGTGATTTATCCTCCTGGTACAAGGTAGAAAGTCTCCAGATCATTTCAGGAGGAGAGGAGTATTATCAGGGACATTCCAGAGACACGTCGTCCACCGTGGCATTCAGACTACAGGCCAAGGATAATACACAGATGTTTTCAACATGGTAGAGGGCAGTGGCGTAGCTACAACTGACTGGGCCCCACAGCAAATTTTTGTACGGGGCCCCCCCCCCCATGACCTATTCCACCCCCCCCCCCATGACCTATTCCAATGTACAGTCCCATGTAAATTACGGTACATCACCCTCTAAATACAGCCTCCTCGGGTTGAGGTAAAAAGTGAATTGCTATATGGGTTTCTGTTACCATGGACCATAACGCAATTCTATGAAGGAATGCATAACGGAATGCCTTTGGAGACATTCTGTTATTTATTCTGTCATAAAAGAAGCCTATAGCCTGCATAACGGATCCGTCCGGTCCCCATTATGCTGGAGCCCTCTCCTGCTCTGTCCCCCGGAATACACCACATGCCCCCCCCCTCACAGATTTACACCCCATAAAGCCCCCCTCAGATCTGCCCCATGTCCCCAGAATACACCACATGCCCCCCTCACAGATTCCCCCCCCCCTCAAATCCCCCATGGCCCCCAGAATACACCATAAGCCCCCCTCACAGATTTACACCCCATAAAGCCCCCCAGAATACACCCATATCTGTACTATAAACCCCTGTAATTGCCCCAAACTCCACTCCACTTGAACCCCATTGCCCCTGAGTACTCTACCTGCCCCCTCATATACAGTATGAGTTCCATTTGCTGCCCCTACCTGATCCCCATGAAGCTCTGTGTCCTCCAGGAAGGCAGCCCCTCCTCCTTCAACAAGCTCCTGCAGTCGGGATTGGTCATGTGACCATGAAGAAGCATGTGACCAGTGATGTCACAGACCTCCTTCAAGCAACTCCATTCTAGCCACTACGGAGGACAACAAAGTCCTCCACAGTCCCCCCCCCCCATGAGGTTAGTACAAAGTGGGGGAAGGAGGCAGAGGCAGGTGTATGTGTTGAGGCTCCCTTGCTCCAGTCTGATGCTGCAGCTCAGCTACTGCTCCCGGGCCCCTTCTGCCCTCGGGCCCCGAAGCAGTGGCTTCCCCTGCTTCCCCTATTGCTACGCCCCTGGTAGAGGGTCAACTATCTAGAGTAACTGGGGTCACATAACTATAAATAATAAGAAGAACATATATGAAATAATCAGGGATATAAAGAATGTCCAAGGTTTTATCAACAGCAGAGAAGATATAAGGGGCATATGTACACAGCCTTGTCAGCCCTGGCTAGCATGTCTCCCATGAAAACTACCTGTTGGCCAGTATTATTATTTTATAGACCTTATTCAGCTGTATTAGGTGGATGAGGTCAAAAGAATAATGATAGGGACTACAAAATTGGTGGCTTATAGATGTCATAGGCCAGTGATAGCGAACCTTTTACAACAAGAAAATTTAGACTAGCAATTCATGTTCACAGGTGCATATCCATGAAGCAAGCATACTGAAAAATAATAAAAATATGGCAGCACAACAATTCACATGCAAACAATAGAACTAAGGAATGGGGATCATGAACATGAATTGCTAGTCTAAATTTTCCTGTAGTATATATTGAGGGTAGCGGCCTCTTTTAGACTGAGCAATGCCCATCTGCCTGGGGCTTCTGAGCAGAGTATAAATGTAGCTGGTTCCTACACCGCCCTGAATATTGTATGCGTAGGTAAGTCCAAGAGAGGCAGTCTGTTAGTGTTAGGTACCCATCTGCAGAAGTCACCTTGACGCCTGGTAGATGGGCCTGACACACGTTTGATCAAAAATGAGCACAAAGAGCTTCAATTTTTTTCAATTTTCATTTCTAGTAGGTAAAATACCACTTTAATTTAGAATGATCCCCATTCCTTAGTTCTATTGTTTGCATGTGAAAGGTTGTGCTGCCATATTTTTATTATTTTTCGGAGAACCTTTTACAGACTTAGTGCCCAAACTGTAACGCAAAACCCACTTATTTATGGTAAAGTGCCAACATGGCAATATAACCTGAATACCAATATAGTGTATCTTCCATGTACTTTATCATTCAGCTATAATAGCCTGCCTACATTCAGTGCCTGTGCTACTCATAGTGTGCCCTGTGCTGATGAACGGCAGGAAAAGTCTAAGGCATATTGGTACCAGGGTGTGAGTGCACACAGAGAGGGCTCTGAGTGCCGCCTCTGGCACCCGTGCCATAGGTTCGCAACCACTGGCATAGGCTGTCAATATCATGTTGGTGGGAGTCTTCTTCTTGCCATCCACTGCTTCCTTCTTGTTCCACTTCATTGTTGGCACAGCACCATACTTTCAATAGTGTCTGTTCCTGGTAATACAGTCAGAGCTGCTCAGTCATATTCAAATGAATTGAAATGAGCTGTAATACCAGCACAGCCGCTATAAAAACCACGGCATGGTCCTTGGTAAAGGAAGCTGTGAGGGTGCAAAGAGTAGATGCCACCAATTTAATATTCTCCTAAGAATAGGCCAACATTTTTTTAGTCTTCTGCTTTTTCTCCATTTTCTGTGTTGGTCTATCAGGGCAATCAATGACCAGAATTTTTTTTCTACTGACAGGGGCATAACAAAGACCTATCTGGCCCCATAGCTAAACTTAGAATAGCCCTCCACACCACCATGACCATCTTCTGTAGCAAGAATAGAAGAAGCCTATGATTATGTTGGTTTTCCTGATGCACAGGGATAATGCACATAGTGATGTCACAATGTACGTGGAACCAGTGATATCACAAGGAGATATACAGAAATGAACCAGTGAAGTCACGGCACAAAAATAATGCATAACATAATGCACTCTTCCATTGTTCCATACACAACAAAGAGCACATATGTCTGAGTGGAGATAGGCCCCCCTAGTTATTGGGGATCACCTGCTATCCTGGTAGTTACACCCATGTCTGCTGAGCCCCCTGATCTCCTCTCGGTGCGGTGGTCAATTGACCACAGTGGTTCAGTGATTAGCACTGGTGTCCAAGGTTCATATTCGACCAAGGACAACATCTGCATGGATGTATGTTCTCCCCATGGTTGTGTGGGTTTCCTCCAGGTACTTTGGTTTCCTCACACTTCAAAGACAATCTGATAGGGAACTTAGATTGCGAGCTTCGGAGCAGGAGCAATCTTTAAAGACCCTACCGCTGACGTATACAGTCATGTTTCGGAAGAGAAGTGATTAAAGAATTTTTCCTTCCCTTCCTGTTCAGCTGCATAATAGTAAGGCCTTGTCCACACCTCCATGTCAGTATGACATACATGAATTAAAATGTACTGATATAATCTGTGAATTATCCGTGTTTGGTCCATCTGTCAGCTTTTACTCTCCGTGTGTTATCCGTAATCCACGATGAAAATTAAGTTCTTGAGCATGAGTGAAAAACAGACGCACCACGGATGCCATCCGTGTTGATTTTCATAGACATATAGATTTCAATGGACGTGTACAGTCCGGGGCATGGATGAAAGTAGTGATTGCACAAGGACCGCAGAAAATCACGGAAATCTGGACAAACATATTAAAATTAATGGATTTTGTCGGCAGCATTGGCGGAGCAATGAAGGGGTAAGTACTAACTAAATTGTCTTTCTTGCACAGGTTAAAAAAAAACATTAGTTTAAAAGTCCCAGTGACCACCTTCAAAGAAAGTCAGTACAATTGACAATATATTAGCCCATAGCCTAGGCCTTTACGTAGAGGAACTTGTAGGCAACTCGTATGCTTCAAGTTCAGATCTTTGGAGGTCATTTATCAAACTGGTGTAAAGTAGAACTCGCTTAGTTGCCCATAGCAACCAATCAGATTCCACCTTTCATTTTGGACAGCTCCTTTGGAAAATGAAAGGTGGAATCTGATTGGTTGCTATGGGCAACTAAGCCAGTTCTACTTTATACCAGTTTGATAAATGACCCCCTTTGTGTATAAATCTAATATATAAAGCTGAGTGTATGTGTGTGTGTATGTCCGCTAAAGTAATCCGCACCGCTGCAGCTACAATCACAAAATTTGGCACACATGTACATCAGGTGTCCGGGAAGGTTTTAGAACAGTTTTCAGCTCTCCAGGATGTACCGTTCCTGAGATATTCCCAAAAAATGTATTAGCCAATAGTAGCCTGGTCACATGACCCTTAGCCAATAGAAGCTCACAGGCAGTCTCCACACACCAGGTTTCTATGACAACCTAGCCAGTTCACTGCTGTAGGTCTGCATTAAAGAGGCAGAGCACTGTGGATGACAATGGTAAAGGGGTATTTCGGTTACCATAAATATAACTTATGTTTTAGACTAATTCATCATCAATCATTACCTCATATAATGTAAATTTCACATATTTACTGTTCAGTAGTAATAAAAGATGTATTCTTCCACTGCTACCCACCTGCCTCCTAAATTACTATGGCATCAACCTGTAATTCAGGCCACCGTCAAAAGAAGGACCTAAAAGCCCCACCCCCAGATCCCACTAAGTCATGCCCCTGACTCAGTCAGCCCACGCCCCTTCCATGCCGCATTTGACTGGGATTAAAAATATAGGTAAAAATCACCTTCTTTCAGCTGCAGGGGTGGGGGGAGGGTGACTTTCTCCCTGCAGCTCATTGCTCAGACTGCACAGTGCAGCTGCTGAGAGTGAGCTGTTCAAAAGGACATCCCTGTGTCCATCCAGGCCCTGCGCATGACAGAGGACAGGGAGTCTGAAAGCCAGACTGTCCAGCCTAAAACAAGACCTCTGGCCACCCTAACATCAGCCTGCCCCTAGGGTGGCCAGATGTCCGGCTTTAGGCTGGACAGTCCAGTTTTCTGGCTACCTGTTCTCTGTCCGACGCACACAGACACAGGGATGTTCACCCTTTCAGTAGCTCACACTCAGACAGCTTCTCCTCCGTGTCTTCATGGAGCCAGGGGGCGTGGCCTCATGTTTAGTGGTGTGTCTTTATGGGAACTGGGGGCGCTGTTTCACGTTTGGGGGAATGGCCGGTGAGGTCTGGCTTCCTGGGGTGAAGACAGTGGCCACTCTAGCTGCTGTTGAGGTCACAGTTAAAGGGGCGGGCTGCTGTAGAGGTCAATGTTAAAGGGGCGGGCAGCTGTAGAGGTCACTGTTAAAGGTGTGGGCTGCTGTGGAGGTCACAGTTAAAAGGGCGGGCTGCTGTAGAGGTCACTGTTAAAGGGGCAGGCAGCTGTAGAGGTCACTGTTAAAGGGGCGGGCAGCTGTAGAGGTCACTGTTAAAGGGGCAGGCTGCTGTAGAGGTCACTGTTAAAGGGGCGGGCTGCTGTAGAGATCACTGTTAAAGGGTGGGCTGCTGTAGAGGTCACTGTTAAAGGGACAGGCAGCTGTAGAGGTCACTGTTAAAGGAGCGGGCTGCTGTAGAGGTCACTGTTAAAGGGGTGGGCAGGCAGCTGTAGAGGTCACTGTTAAAGGGGCGGGCAGAGTAGAGGTCACTCTCGATATCTTTTAACGACACACACACACAAACAGTAAATTAAATAAATTAAATATACCCAGGCGAAACCAGGTCCTTCAGCTAGTGTATAATATATTTGCCATTGAATCTGATATACGTAAATCTCACATATGTGTGATGGAGTAGCTCTGCATATTTAGTCCACTTTACTGCCCATGATGACTTCACAACTCATTTACATAAATGTAAAGGTGGAAATGAGGTTATTGTTGAATTTTATCTACAACTCTATGCAAGTGCTGAATGTTTAAGAAGCTGTGATCACAGACATAAATTATGGAAAATATCATAGACAGTACAATATAAATGTCCTAACAGTCATCATAGAGAAGGAAGAACAAATGCCAAAGATACGTGTGTACAGGATGTATCTTATATCTTATGCCCTCATTGTTTATATCACCGATCAGATTCAGATCAGATTCAAGGTTAGAAAGCGACACCTAGTGGTGATTCTTAGGGAGTGCATCAATTAGGCTTCAGCAGGTAAAGGAGCACATGTCCATCATATATGTCCTATGGCTAGAAACCCCACAGATCACAAGAACGAGGGCCTTGTACCTCTCAGAGTCCCCGAAATGAATAGAGAGGCAAGTCGAGCATGTGAACTACCACTCCATTCATCTCTATGGGAATTCTGGAGGGGCACCCGACATTATAAGGAGGGGGCACAGGGACTGCTGATGCCCCCCCTTCCTTTTTCTTGATTCAGAGCTATGGCCGGGGTTTTAGCAGGCCCGACCACTCCCCCCCCCCCTTTTTGCTGTTGGTTGTGACAGGGAATGAGGGGGTTAAGTTGGACAGAATAAGTGGTGGTAGGGGGGCCCTCCTCTGCTGGGCGTGCTGGCCCTCCTACAATTTGAGAGGCCCTCCCTTAGGCTTCATTCACACGACCGTATGTGTTTTGCGGTCCGCAAACTGCGGATCCGCAAAAAAAACGGATGACGTTCTGTATGGCATCCGTGTTTCCGTTTTTTTTTGCGGATCCATTGTAACAATGCCTATCCTTGTCTGCAAAACGGACAAGAATAGGACATGTTCTATCTTTTTTGCGGAAGGGAAATACGGACATACGGAAACGGAGTACCTTCCGTTTTTTTTGCGGACCCATTGAAATAAATGGTTCCGAATACGGTCTGCAAAAAAAACGGAACGGACACGGAAACAAAATACGGTCGTGTGAATGAAGCCTTAGGGTTTTTAAGCCTTATGTCCTCCGTCTGCTCTTCCTCTTGTGACCGGAGGAGTTCCTGGTCCCACCCTCCCGCCCTGGAGTGGTATCTCTGCTGGGGTTGTTTTGAGATGGTTGGTTTCTATGTGTACTTTCTTTTTTTTCTGTTTTCTAGTGCCGAAGTTGTTTTTGAACCTTTCAAGTCACAGCAGGCGGTAGTTAAACAAATCAGGAGGTGGAAAGGCGGATGGCGGACTTGCCCGCTGGGAGTCCAGCAGTTGGCATAACGCTCCGCCACGGTGTTACTGTTAACATGTTGTGAAATTTGCTGCATTGATTAAAAGAATTTAAGATGCTGTGGTCGATCACCACACAACAATAAAGGTGTTGGTTAAAATATGAAGGTGTCTCGTCTTTATTATACGGGTATTGGTGTAATGTTGAAGTTAAAGTTAAGGTTGAGGTTATGGCCATTTCCTCCTATCAGCAGTCTGGAAATAGCACTGTACTTGGCTATCTCCAGGACGCCCCTAGAGATGAACAGAGTGGCAGAGCACATGCTTCACCTGCCACTCCACTCATTTTGGGGACTCCAAGGGTTACGGGGCTCCCATTCTCATGATCAGTGGTGGCCCCAGCAGAAAGACCTCCACCGATCTAAGGCCTCATTCACACGTCCATATTTGTGCACATCCTGGAAAACGGTCAGTTTTTTGCGGATCCGTTGTTCTGCAAAAAACTCAGTTTTTCCAGGACATCCGTTCCGTTTTTCCGTAAAAAACGGAAAGAATGTATCCATATGTCATTCGTTTTTTGCGGATCCGTAGGAGCAAAGTAGGACAGGAGGATTTCTTTATGCGGACAGTCGGAACGGACACACGGATGCGGACCCATTGAAATGAATGGATCCGCATCCTATCCGCATAATTGTCCACAATTGCGGAAAGGATGCGGACACATTATACGGACGTGTGAATGGAGCCTAATAGTTATCCACTATCCTGTGGATAGGAGATAACTTTTAACAATTTGAATACCCATTTAAAGGGAAACTACCATCAGATCGGCACTATGTAACTAATTACATCATACAGTTCCCATCGTTAATTGTTGTTTTTTTTCTAACCATAGCCATTTTACCAGTCACTGGTGCAGCTCCATGAGATCGATGGGGCAGCAACAGACACAGAATTATCAGCAGGATAGAGAGTATGTATAGATTGGAGAAAGCTAGAGGGGATGCTAGAAAGGTGAGGAGTCAAAGATATCTCTATTTCAAGTGCTGCAGATACAAGTCGTGGCTGAAAGAAGTTGTCATGGTCATCTTGGAGCACATATAGAAAAAATGTCTGTCTGCTTACAACCACTAGTCGTCAGTATCATCTGCCCCCAACCTAGAGCCATCTCCTTCTCCTCGCCTCAAAGACTCCTGATTGGTGGCAGTTCTGTTAGTTTCTAAACTAAAAAGCATGCCAGAATGGTGAGTAAACACTTGAGTGATAAGGTATAATAATCCCCATAGATCTTGCAACCCATTCCAGCCAGGAACAGAGATAAGGCAGTAGAGGAGGTTATAGATGGCAAGCACTGGATCAACATAAAGCATAATCATTGGATTAAGTATTAAAGGGTTTATCCAATTGCGCTGTTACTAAGATATAATAGGACTAAGCGCCGACCACCAGGTGGCTGGGAAGCAACGGACTGAGCCGACACTCTACTGTTTCAGTAACTACCATTGCAGTGCATGGGAGCTACAAAAACAGTGTAGCACAGCAAGCTATGATGATTTTCTGACACAGAAACAGCACCACTGTTATGAATGAAACTTAGGTCAGAATTCAGACACAGAACAAGCATTCAGAACCTGAACCAACGGCTGGCACAGGGAGGCAGGTCAGACTTGAGGGAAAGCTGAATGGAGCAAAGTACAGAAATATTCTTTAAAGGGATGTCAGGGTTCAGAGCTGAACCCGGACCTACCCTTACTTTCACCCAGGCAGCCCGCCTGACTAGGGCATCGGAGCATCTCATGCTCCCAAGCCCTCCTTTGCCCTGCACAGGGCAAAGGCATTTAGCTCGGTTCCGGTGATGAACCGGGCTCTGCCGGGCGGAGGCTTCCGCCCAGCAGTGAGCCCGGTGATGTCACCTGCGCTGATGGGCGGGCTTTAGCGCGGCCCTAGCCAGTAAAACAGCTAGGGCAGCACTAAAGCCGGCCCATTACAGCCGGTGACGTCACCGAACACACTCCCGGGTGGAGGCTAATGTAAACAAAAAACCCTTGCCCTGCGCGATCCAGCGCAGGGCAAGGGAGGGCATTGGAGCATGAGATGCTCCGATGCCCTAGTCTGGCGGGCTGCCTGGGTGAAATTAGGGGTATGTCCGGGTTCAGCTGTGAACCCGGACAACCCCTTTAATAAAAACCTGATCCAGAGTGCTCTGGACCTCAGACTTGGCTGAAGGCAGGGGCGTAGCTATAGGGGGTGCAGAGTTAGCAGTCACTACCGGGCCCAGGAGCCTGAGGGGCCCAAAGACCCTTGTGCCTCATAAGAAGACACTGGTATTATAGAAAGTACATGATGGGAGGGCTCCGTTATAGATTTTGTACTGGAGCCTAGAATGTTCAAGTCAGTCTTTTGGCTGAAGAGAAGTGGTTAGGTCAAGAATTTGGCATGGGGGGGTTGCTATTTCAATTTTTGCCAGCAGGTAGGCTATGAGTCTTTAGCTACACCCCTGGCTGAAGGTTACCTTTCAACAAGACTGACCCTAAGCACATAGCCAAGACAACACAGGGGTGGCTTAGGGACAGTCTGTGAATGTCCTTGTGTGGCTCAGCCAGAGCCCTGACTTTAACCCAATCAAATATCTTTGGAGAGGCCTGAAATTCTCTGTCCACCGACGGTCCCCCATCCCACCAGTTTGAGAGGATCTGCAGAAAAGAATAGCAGAAAATCCCCAAATCCAGATATGCAAACCATGTGGCATTATACCCAAGAAGGCTGTAATCGCTGATAAAGGTGTTTCAGCTAAGGCTTAATTCAGACGTCCGTGGAGCACGGTCCATGAAAACCCGGACCATGCTCCTTCTGAGGGCAGGAGCCCACGGCGTCATTAGTTGCTGAGGTCGCCGCTGTACAGTGATACACTGTACACACTCGTATCGCGTGTATCACTGTACAGTGGTGGCCTCACGAAGCGCACGGTGTCATAGCAATTAATGACACCGTGCGCTCTTGCCCTCAGAAGGAGCACGGTCCGGGTTTTCATGGACGGTGCTCCACGGACGTCTGAATTAAGCCTTAGGCTGGCTCCATGTCACGTTTTTGCCCTACATTCAACATATACATTTAGAAAAGAAAGCATACAAAAGTGTAGCACACTACATGTGGATGTTAACGTATACCCTTTTTTTTTTTTTTTTTACAATGAAGCTCTATGGTTACGGTATTGAGAGCAGAGTGATGGAGAAAGTTTGAACTTTTTTATTTTAGCACAAGGCCGCGACATAACCAAATGTAAAAAAAAGTGAAAGGATCTGAACACTTTGCGAATGCGCTGTAGATATAGGTAGAGGTAGGTAAATCCTCCAAATCACCGTACATAGGGCTGTGAGTCAATCCATGCCTATACAAATATAAATCTACCATTAGGATCTGTAATGATGTGATCTGGTTCTCAGATTGCACCCAAGGCTTCCATGATTATGAAACCTTACCCGCAATTACTCTTAGAGACAGACAATGGGGATTATGTCTTCTTACATGGGAAAGGATCTTTGTTTAAACCGCCCCCCCCAACACTTTTCATAATAAGATACTGATATTAGCCATAATGTATAGTATTGATAACAAAGACTATGGATAATCCAATAAGAACAGGAGTAAGGTCTTTGTTGTCCATGAATCTAGAATATGTAACCGAGAAATGCTAAAAGCATACAGGAAATGTACATTTTGTGCTGTGACAGTGTCTACATGAACAGTTGCATAACTAAATAATTGTAGCCATACTGTAAGTGGGTGTGCCAAAACTAGCACCAACTAGTCAATGGAAGAACAGTAAACTTCTTGAATAAAGACTTTTATTTAGACCATTTTCTATGTCTAAAACAGGTGGCCCCGCCCCCTTCTCCGCCTACAATTTTAGACCTGGTGTGAGCAGGGAGAAGTCGCAGGTATATTTCAGATTAGTAAATGACCCCCATAGATTTTCTTGAATATCTCAATGGCTATACTAAACTTTTAAGACACCCAGACCAGATGGATGCATCTGAAAACCTTAGACATGGCCATTAGAGATGAGCGAGCATACTCGTCCGCATCGTGCTTTTTTGGCGCCTATAAACACAGCCAATCACAAGCCAGGAGACTCTACAGTACACCCAGCATCACGTGGGGCCCTTACATGTCGATAGCAGGGGTTGGCTGGCCTGATCAGTTGACCCTGGAATATACTAGTGACTGGCCGCGGCGCTCGGCTCAGATGCCATCTGGATGTCGTTAGGGATAGAGATGCTGCCTTTCAGGGACAGTGTTAGGGCCTTCATTTAGTTCTCTGTTAGGCAGGAATCACCCACAAAGAACCCAACAGCCCTTCTAAGGGCTAGAAGAAATTTTATTTTTGTCTCCTGGCTTGGCTGGCTGGCTGGCACTAGTAGTGCAGCTATCGCCATATCTAACCCTGTTTTTTTTTTGTTTAT
>ONZH01020714.1:0-33489 GCA_900303285.1 Rhinella marina | reverse complement strand
AAAAAAATAAAATGCGGAGGGGGGCTAGCGGAATCGGACGTGGATGAGGACGGGGGCGCGGAATGCTGTTGGGGGCCTTGTTGAAGCCAGTGGGGATACAATGCGTGCTGGTGAGGGTCAGCCAGGATCCCACTCATCCAGAATCCCTGCCTTTATGGGACAGTTAAGCAGGGGGCGGGTTACACCGCTGTTGAGGCCTGAGCAGGTTGAACAGGTGGTGCAATGGATAGCCGATAGCGCTTCCACACAGTTGTCCACCAGCCAGTCATCCACACAGTCTCACTCTGACCCTCCTTCCTCCACACCTGGCCAACAGAGTCATCCCACCATTGACCCCTCCCAGGAGCTCTTTTCGGGTCCTTTTTCAGATGTGCCGGAAGAATCCCAGGAGCTAGCAGAGGAATTTGTTTGTAGTGATGCCCAAACACTTGAGTATTCGCCATCTCCTGCTGATGTGGACCCTGAACCAGCATCTGTTGTCATGAGCGATGATGATGATGAGACGCAGTTGCCATCAAGGGAGGCTGTTGGAATGTCCAGTGGGCAGGAGGAGGAGCAGAGTGAGGAAGTGGAAGAGGAGGTGGTGGATGACGAAATGACCGACCCCACTTGGCCAGGGGTGATGTCCAGCGGGGAAAGCAGTGGAGAGGTGGTGGTCTGCGCAGCACCGAAAAAGGCAGCAAGAGGCAGAGGGATGTCCAGAGGCAGAGGGATGTCCAGAGGCAGAGGGATGTCCACAGGCAGAGGGATGTCCACAGGCAGAGGACAGTCCAGACAGAGAAGTGAGGCCACAGCCAGCAGGGCCGAAGCTGTTCCCGGCAGCGGGCAGTCGCGCGAAGCTCCCCCATCGAGGCCTCGTACTTCTGTGGTGTGGAAATTTTTTAATGTTTGTGCGGATGACAAACTGAGCGCGGTTTGCACACTCTGCCACTCAAAACTGAGAAGGGGCTCTGAGAAGAGCAATCTGACCACCTCAGGCATGCGGCGTCACTTGGAAGTCAAGCACTGGGCTGAGTGGGAGAGAGCAAATGCAATACAACCTGCGCACGGTCTTGCTGCCACTGCCTCTTCCCCTTTGTTGTGTGCTGCCACTGCGGTCAAGACCTCCAGCCAGGACACCTCCACATCTGCCTCTGCCCCGGCTACTTTGGGGCCTTCTCCTTCAGCCTCCCCTTCCCCCGCCTCTTCGCCTGCACCTTAACACTCCTCGTCCCAACAACTGTCCATCTCGCAGGCGTTCGACCGCAGGCGGAAGTACGCCTCGAGTCACCCCCAAGCCCAAGCCTTAAACTGCCACATCTCCAAACTGCTGGCCCTGGAGATGTTACCGTTTAGGCTTGTGGAGACGCAGGCCTTCCGCGACCTGATGGCGGCTGCCGCACCTCGCTATTCCGTCCCCAGCCGCCACTATTTTTCCCGGAGTGCCGTCCCCGCCCTGCACCAGCACGTGTCGCGTAACATCAGGCGGGCCCTGAGGTACGCAGTCAGCGCAAAGGTCCACTTGACCACCGACTCGTGGACAAGCGATTGCGGCCAGGGACGATACATCTCTTTGACGGCACACTGGGTGAATGTTGTGGAAGCGGGGACGGGGTCGCAAACAGAGACGGCCTACCTACCTCCCCCGCCCAAGATTGCCAGCACGGGTTCTGATAAACCCCCCTCCTCTTCTTCCTCCTCCTCTGCCTTAACATCGCCCTCAGCCGCTAGCTGGAAGCGTTGCAGCACTGGCGCGGGGAGACGTCAGCAGGCGGTGCTTAAGCTCATCAGCTTGGGCGACAGGAAGCACAGCGCCCCAGAGGTGAGGGACGCCATATTGCAGCAGACGGAGATGTGGCTGTCGCCGCTGCAGCTAGGACCAGGCATGGTCGTGTGCGATAACGGCCGTAACCTGGTGGCTGCTCTGGAGCTTGCCGAATTCAATCACGTACCATGCCTGGCCCACGTTTTTAATCTGGTAGTCCAAAAATTTCTAAAGACTTACCCCAACCTGGCAGAGCTACTGGTGAAAGTGCGGCGCTTGTGCGCTCACTTTCGGAAGTCAACTGTAGCTGCTGCCAGCTTAAAAAAACTCCAGCAACGCCTCCATTTGCCTGAACATCGGCTGTTGTGCGACCTGCCGACTCGCTGGAATTCCACCTATTCCATGTTGGCCAGGGTGTGTGAGCAGCAGAGAGCATTGATGGAGTACCAGATTATGAATCCACTCGTGCCTCCAACTCAGCTCCCTCAGTTTGCCAACCACGAGTGGCCATGGATGGCAGACATATGCGATGTACTGGGTATCTTTGAGGAGTCCACCAAGAAGGTCAGCAGCGAGGACGCTATAGTGAGCGTAACCATCCCGCTCCTATGCGTCCTTAAAGAATCGCTCATCGCAATAAGGGAGAACGCATTGCACGCAGAGGAGACGGGGGTAGGAGGAGACGCAACAGAGCTACACAGTCAGACCACACTTTTGTCTGCTTCACGGTGGCAGTTGCAGGAGGAGGAGGATGAGGAGGAGGACGACATGGAGGTGGCTGTGGAAGAGGAGGAGGATGCTGGCGGCGAGGGTAGCAGTCAGGCTGTGTGCGTCCCATTGGTTCAGCGCGGATGGGGCGGAGAGGAGGCGGAAGAGGAAGAGGAGGAAATGGCAAGTGATCCTTCTGGTGGGGGCAGTGACGTCATGCCTATTCAGAGTCTGGCACACATGGCTGACTTCATGCTGGGCTGCTTTTCCCGGGACACACGTGTTGTCCGGATAGTGGAGAACAAACTGTACTGGGTCTTCGCAATCCTGGACCCCCGGTATAAAGATAACGTCTCCTCTTTTATTCCGGTAGAGGAGAGGACGAATCGATTGCTGGAATACCAGAGGGAACTCGTGCAGAACATGATGGAGATTTTCCCACCCACCATCGCTTGCGGCAGAGAGGAGAGGGTCTCCCAGAGTCCCACAACATCGATCAGGCCCACAGCCACCAGGGGAACACTCTCCAAGGTGTGGGACACGTTCATGGCACCCCCTCGTGCAACTTCCATCACTGCGGGGCCCGCTATCAGCAGGAGGGACAAGTATCGGCGGATGTTGCGGGAGTACCTGGCAGACCGTACCCCTGTCCTCCCCGATCCCTCGGCGTCCTACACTTACTGGGTCTCCAAGTTGGACACGTGGCTGGAACTGTCCCTGTACGCCTTGGAGGTGCTTGCCTGCCCTGCCGCCAGCGTGCTATCAGAAAGGGTGTTCAGCGCAGCCGGGGGCATTATAACCAATAAGCGCAGCCGCCTGTCAACCGACAGTGCGGACAGGCTGACGCTAATCAAAATGAACAGCAAGTGGATTGACCCGGACTTTGCTTCTCCAACAGTGGAAAGCAGCCAAAAGTGAAGTGCCATCTGTATGAAGTGCCATTTCCTCCTCCACCTCCTCCTCCTCCTCCTTAACCGCCGTAGATTTGCTCCATAAAAAAAAAAAAAAATTATGGCTCACCTCTTGGGCCTACAAACAATTTTTAAGAGGTCTCACCTCTTGGGCCTACAAACAATTTTTAAGAGGTCTCACCTCTTTAGCCTCCACACAATTTTTAAGACGTCTCACCTCTTTGGCCTCCACATAATTTTTAAGAGGTCTCACCTCTTGGGCCTCCACATAATTTTTATGAGGTCTCACCTCTTGGGCCTACAAACAATTTTTCTCATGCCTCACCTCTTGGGCCTACAAACAATTTTTATTATGGCTCACCTCTTGGGCCTCCACTTAATTTTTTCGAGGGCTCACCTCTTGGGCCTCCATATAATTTTTTCGAGGGCTCACCTCCAGCTAACTTTGCGCACTCATTAAAATATTTTCACAACAAGGACCTAAGAGCCCTCGATGGGAGAGCTTTGTGTGGGGGCCTGTTATAGGGAAGAGATGCGGCCCTGCGGGCTCTAGCCTGCCTTCTCCATGAGCCTCTGGCCAGCCCACGGCCTCTTCCTGTCTTTTGCGGTCCTACGCATCCCTCAACATCCCCACTGCTTTACCTGCTAGACATGACACTGGGGCAGGTCGGGTCACTGACATCTCAAGCGCCAACAATTTGGGCATTTTAAGGCTTCTGCATGTGTTTGAGTTGGTTTTTACATTTTAAAGAAGACATGTCTGACCACATCTCACACACACACACACAATGACAATTAGGGGTGGGGTCTATTTGCTTTCCCCTTTGCCTATGCCATCTGTGGTTGTCATAGGCAACGTGATTTTAAGGGGTGCAGAATTTTATCTTCTTTTTTGTCTAGTTTGGCTTGGGCTCCATGGCAATGTAGAGGAAAGAAGGTTTCCTTGTATGGTCTCACTTTACAGAGAGGTTACATTGTCTTTGGAGTGTATTGTTGAGAGGCTGTGATAGTGGCGTAATAGTGCGACTTGGGCGCGTTATATGCACCCAGACATGCTTCCCCTGCTGTCCCAGTTGCATTCCAGCAGTGTTGGCATCCTTTTCTCTGGTTTCAGGGTGGACTTGGTGACCTCCAAGTGGTCGAATTGAGATTTCCAAGTGGCGAGCATTTTTTTCCCATAGACTTTAATGGGATTCGATATTCGGTCGAATAGTCGAATTTCGCGGTCTATTCGAATCGAATTTCGAACTTTCGAATATTTCACTACTCGCTCATCTCTAGTCATTAAACTTATATAAAATAATATATATTTCCAACATCCTTCTGAGAAAACCTATAGGGAAGAGGTTGCTGTGGGAGCGCTGAAATAAATAAATAAACATGCAATGATAAGTAATTCTTATGCGTCCCACAGTGGCATCAGTTAATGTAATGTAGGCTTAGCTCCGATGTTTCACCGAAGTGTATACAAAACAGTGGCCCAGCGTGGGGTTCTTTACATTACCCTTCCTTGTGTAGATGTCCTCCCCCGCTTCCTTCAGTAGCGCGATGTGCTGTACGGCGTTTGTGGATTCCGACAGCACGAGGTCCTGCAGAGTACGCGCTTTTACAGCGGAAGGTACGGGATCCAGTGTGGCGTCCCACGTGGGTCCCGTTTGCCCTGCGGTGCACGCTGTGAATGAGTAGAGGGGGATTTGTATTATTCCATACAGTTGTTAGTAAACCTGGATAGGTAGCTTCACTTATGTCTGTGTCTTTATCTTTGTAAATAGTCCTTATATTGATCGGTCTTTCTTATATATTCGGGTTCAGCATCACTTACACTATACACCACTTACTCTAGTTTAGGGGGTGTTTCGGAGATGACAGGTTTCCTTTAAGGCCCAAACAATGGGCATGGACCGCAGGCTTTCTAAAGTGTGCATGAGGCCATATTACTGGCCATGTTCCATAAATGTCAGTCCACAATGCAAGAAAGTAGTGCATGCACTACTTTCATGCATGGATGAGGCATGACATTAAATGTTTATTCTCATCTTGGATAATGGGGGCATATCGCAAGGATATGCCCCCATTGTCCAAAATGAGAATAACCCTTTAAACAACATGAATGATCATCATTCGTGGTGTCAATGTGTGTGCTGCAGACCCAGATATGCAGGCTGCAATATAGCCAAAGGACAATTCTGCCATGGCCGTATTGCGGTCTGCATATGGTTTATAAAGATTAATGTTTCACATGTAATGCAAGGCCCCTTTCAAAACAAATGCGTGGTGCTCCGGCATGCTGTTTCATTGTGTGAACAGCTGGCCGGGACAGAGCAGCAGTAGGTGAACTTGAGGGTTATGAATTGTGCTCCTGTATTTTTCAATGTATTCATAGATGTTTTTTTTTTGCTCTTACATCCACTCTCCAGGGGTTGACGTGCTGTGGACGGATACACAGCCTGCCCACCTTACCGTGAAATGGTACTGGAGCACAGTTCTGACCCCACACGTTCAGCAACTGCAGCACGGATCCGGCCGGCTGTTCCCACAATAGAACAGCCTGCTGGAACAACACGCCGTAGGTTTAACCCCTTCAACCCCGGGCCTGTTTTCACCTTCATGCCCAGGCGATTTTTTGCAAATCTGACATGTCACTTTATGTGGTAATAACTTTGGAACGCTTTTACTTATCCAGGCCATTCTGAGATTGTTTTCTTGTGACACATTGTACTTCATGACAGTCATAAATTTGAGTCAATATATTTCACCCTTATTTATGAAAAAATCCCACATTTATCAAAAATTTGGAAAAATTTGCAAATTTCCAAATTTCAATTTCTCTACTTTCAAAATACACAGTAATACCTCCAAAAATAGTTATTATTTTACATTCCCCATATGTCTACTTTATGTTGGCATCATTTTGTAAATGTCATTTTACTTTTTTAGGATGTTAGAGGGCTTAGAAGTTTAGAAGCCATTTTTCAAATTTTCACCAAATTTTCCAAAACCATTTTTTTAAAGCACCAATTCAGATATAAAGTGATTTTGAGGGGCTTACATAATGAAACCCCCCATAAATGACCCAAATTTAGAAACTACACCCATCAAGTTATAAAAAACTGCTGTTACAAACTTTGTTAACCCTTGAGGTGTTCCACAAGAATTAAAGGAAAATTTCAAAATTTCACTTTTTTGGTAGATTATTCATGTTAATAATTTTTTTCTTGCAGCACAGCAAGGGTTAACAGCAAACTAAACCTCAATATACATTGCTCTGATTCTGCAGTTTACAGAAATACCCCATATATGGTGGTAAACGTGTCTATGGGTTTGTGGCAGTGGTCAGAAGGAAAGGAGCGCCATACGAATTTTGGAGGCAGATTTTGCTAGAATGGTTTTTAGGCACCATTTTGTAATTGAGAGACCCTGACGTACCCCTACAGTGGAAACCCTCAAAAAGTGAAAACTACACCCTTCAAAGAATATATTAAGGGGGGTACTGGCCACTTTGGCCCCCTAAGCGTTTTACGGAATTTGGAAACACTTGGCTATGAAAATGAAAAGTTTCATTTCTTCCAATAAAATGTTGCTTTAGCCCCAAATTTTTCATTTTCACAAGAGGTAACAGGAGAAAAGCACCCCATAATTTGTTACCCATTTTCTCCTGAATACGGCAACACCCCATATGTGGTGGTAAATTGCTGTGGGGGCACATGGCAGGACTCAAAACAGAAGGAGCGCCATATGGATTTTGCAGAACAGATTTTGATGGATTGGTTTGCGGGAGCCATTGATTTTTTATTTTTTGAGTTATTGTCTTATGTGGGGGCTCATTTTTTGCGGGACGAGATGACGGTTTGATTGGTACCATTTTGGGGTACATAAGACTTTTTGATTGCTTGGTATTACAGTTTTTGTGAGTCAAGGTGAAAACAAATAGCTGTTTTGGCATGGTTTTTTAAAAAATTTTTTTACAACATCACCTGGGGCGCTATCTCATGTAATATTTTTATAGAGCAGGTTGTCACGGACGCGACAATACCCAATCTGTCTAACTTTTTTATTTTTGGAAAGTTTTACACATTAACTGCATTTTAGAACAGAATAAAATCTTTTTTTTGTGTTGCCATTTTCAAAGAGCCATATTTTTTTAAGTTTTCAGGCAATTGTCTCAGGTAGGGTATCATTTTTGCAGGACAAGATGACGGTTTGATTGGTACCATTTTGGGGTAAATACACCTTTTTGATCGTCTGCTATTACACTTTTTGTGAGGCAAGAGGGGAAAAAATGGTTGTTTTGGCATAGTTTTTATTTTTTATTTTTTGCAGCATTCACCCGGGGGGCCATCTCATGTAATATTTTTAAAGAGCAGGTTGTTACGGACGCGACGATACCCAATATGTCTAACTTTTTTATTTTTGGAAAGTTTTACACATTAGATGCATTTTAGAACAGAATAAAATCTTTTTTTATGTGTTGCCATTTTCAATGAGCCATATTTTTTTAAGTTTTCAGGCGATTGTCTCAGGTAGGGTATAGTTTTTGCAGGACAAGATGACGGTTTGATTGGTACCATTTTGGGGTAAATACACCTTTTTGATCGCCTGCTATTACACTTTTTGTGAGGCAAGAGGGAAAAAATGGTTGTTTTGGCATAGTTTTTTTTTTTTTTTGCAGCATTCACCCGGGGGGCCATCTCATGTAATATTTTTATAGAGCAGGTTGTTACGGACGCGACAATACCCAATATGTCTAACTTTTTAATTTTTGGATAGTTTTACACATTAGATTTATTTTTTGAACAGAATAAAATCATTATTTTGTGTTGCCATTTTCAAAGAGCCATATTTTTTTCAGTTTTCAGGCGATTGTCTCAGGTAGGGTATCGTTTTTGCAGGACAATATGACGGTTTGATTGGTACCATTTTGGGGTAAATACACCTTTTTGATCACCTGCTATTACACTTTTGGTGAGGCAAAAGGGGGAAAAAATGTCTGTTTTGGCTTAGTTTTTAAAAAAATTTTTTTTACAGCATTCGCCTGTAATGCAATATTTTTATAGAGCAGGTTGTTACGGACGCGGCGATACCCAATATGTGTATAATTTTTATTTTTGGAAAGTTTTACACATTAGATACATTTTTGAACAAAATAAAATATTTTTTGTGTTGCCATTTTCTGAGAGCCATATTTTTTTTATTTTTCAGGCGATTGTCTTAGGTAGGGTCTCATTTTTTGCGGGACAAGATGACGGTTTGATTGGTACCATTTTGGGGTACATACGCTTTTTTGATCACCTGCTATTACACTTTTTGTAAGGGAAGATGACCAAAAAATGTCTGTTTTGGCACAGTTTTTTTTTCACTGCGTGCACCTGAAGGGGTGGATCATGTGCTATTTTTATAGAGCCAGTCGATACAGACGCGGCGATACCTAATATGTCTATTTTATTTTTCTTTTACTATTTATTACATTTTTTTAAATATTATTTTGTAAAAATGACGCTTTTTTTGGGGGGGGGGAACTTGAAATTTTTTTTTGTAAAACTTTATTTTTTTCACTTTTTTTACTTTCTCATTTTACACTTTTTTTTCTCTTTTGGGGGTCTGATGCCCTTACAATGCATTACAATACTTCTGTATTGTAATGCATTGGCTGGAAGTGTATTACTCAATGTAATACACTTCCAGCACACTGCCTGTGAGATCCAGGGGGCTGGATCTCACAGGCTTCCGTAGATAGCAGCCGGATGCCTAAGGAAGGCATCCGGCTGCTATCTCAGCCATCGGGTCCCCGTCACAGCAGCGCGGGGACCCGATGGCAACCCCTTCCGACTGCCCGCATCACATGTGCCGCGGTCAGCGCTGACCGCGGCACATGAAGGGTTAATGCGCTGGCATCGGTGTTTTCACCGATGCTGGCGCATTCCTCAGGGGTCCGGCACCTGGGCACAGCCGGACCCCCGACTCTGATCGGGCGGGCGCAGCTCCTGCACCCGCCCGATCAGCGCTCAGTAATAGTATGGCGCTGGGCGTCTAGCACCTTGCCGCAGCGCCGTACTATTACGGCGCTGGTCGCCAAGGGGTTAAAAGGGGCATAAATTTTTATTCTTTTATTTTACCAGAAGAAAGTAAGATATATTCTACTTTCTCTTGGTAAAAAAAAAAGGGGAATGCTTATTTTGTACTTCCAATATGTATTTAAATATGTCTAATAATCTTGAATTGGGTGATGTGAACATGTGTGTTCCACAAAAATAGTGGAAAGCACTATATTCACCATCCATTCAATAGTGATCATATACTGACCACTGTCTATATCCTCTTTAATAAAAACAGACAAGAATTGAAATTTTCCAAAAATGGTATTTTATAAAAAAAATTTTGTTTTAAATTAAATTACAAATTAATTAAATCGCGGGTGTAGGAATATGAGGATGCGGGGTATGATTGGGGAGGTGGGAGGTTGTGTGGGGGGGGTTGTGGAGGGGGGTAGGTGGGAAATTGTGGAAATGAAGTTGAGGTGGACATTTGCTTAGCATAGGCATTCAAATAATCGGCTACCCCCGTTGGGACAGTCGGCCCTGCAAAAATCCCCAAAAGGGTCGCCATAGAGGACATGCATAAACTATGCCTGTCCTGGGGCACATCATCTAGTAATGGCCCCAGTCCAAGCATCAGTTTGTCCCCACGGCTGGCGGGCTTATTCCGGGACAGAAACTCCAGGACCTGAGTGTCAATCAGGTCCTTAGTGATCTGTCCCAGAAGAGCCCTTGCGGAACGCCCGCTCCGTTTTGGTGATCTTTGAGAAATGTCCAGTGGCTAAACAGTCTCAACGGGGGAAGTCGATGTTTCTGGGGGTGGGGGCGGGGGGGGGGTAAGGGCTGGAAACGATGGTGGATTGGGGACATTTGTGGCCTTGAGCTGGGGCCAGCCTCCTCCTCCAGATTGTCGACTGTCCTAAAATCAGAAAAAAAAAACATTTTAATATTTTGCAATTAATAAAAAGCATTATACATACAAATTTTAATAACTTTACTTACTCCCTTAATGCTTTAAAAAACCTAGTATACGGGTGTATACATATGGTTTTTTGTTTTGGCGCCATCTCCTGACTTTAATTTTGCATACCACTCACACTTATATTGATCTCGTGCACTGTTCCAAAGAGTTTTGAGTTTTTGAGTGTTTAATAAAATTTAATCAATTTTATTAAACACTACAAACATTTACACGTACTATCATAATTTGTATGTGCAGCCTGGCTAGGCTCAAGTATGAAATCTTGGGCCTAGCCAGCCTGCACATGTATTTATGATTGCACGAGCATCATGTCGTTTATTAAAAAAATACAACACATAAAAATTCATAAAATTTTCACATATGTACTTACCAAGACTTCTTTTTTCTTTCTTGTTCACTTTCTCCCACTCCTCTGGCATGAGCTCGGAAGCGACCTCGTCCAACGACCGGTCCTTACGGACACGGTCGTGGTAGAGGTCGCTCCTTGTATCCCAGAGCTCCAGGCGTTCCTCGATTAGCAAAATAAGCTTCTCCATGGAATATGACATGGTTGAAAATGCTCTTTCTATACCAATGATCAAATGCCTCTGGCTAAAAACTAGTTGGAACCAGACTATAGTCTGGAAAATGTATCAGTTTTGGGGGCTGGATTAGAGCCAAATATGAATATATACATAAATACGGACATGGATCCGCAAAAATACGGAAGACATACGGAAAGTCTTCCGTATCGTTCCGCAATTTTACGGACCCATTGACTTGAATGGAGCTACGGACGTGAATTTGCGGCCAAGTATAGGACATGTTTTATCTTTTTTGCAGGAGAACTTCCGTGAAATACGGCTGCGGAATGCACACGGTGTGCATTCCGCATTTTTTTCTCCTATGAGGAAATGAATGGGTCCGTATGTTCCGCATCTAATCGGCAAAAATGCGGATAGATGCGGAAAGAAATATACAGTCGTGTGAATGGGGCCTTAGAGTTTTTGCAGAATCATTATAGGATGGCAGGTTGCCAGACTCTATGACAGAGGCGGTAATTATATTAATACTGAAAAAGGACAAGGATCAGTTAGATATGGGGTCATATAGGCCAATATTGTTATTAAATACTGATTTAAAGTTATTGACCAGGATATTGAATACAAGGCTTAATATATCCTGACCAGAATGTGTTTATCCCTAGTAAAGTTACTCATCATAATTTACATAGTTTGTATGCAAACATGCAGTCCCCCGCTGGGGATTCCCGCTCCATTCTGTCTTTGGAGGCCACTAAAGCTTTTGACAGGGTGGATTGGGGATTTCTCTGGAA
This sequence comes from Rhinella marina, assembly GCA_900303285.1. NCBI lineage: Eukaryota > Metazoa > Chordata > Amphibia > Anura > Bufonidae > Rhinella > Rhinella marina. The sequence continues at coordinate 21,797 of ONZH01020714.1, read as the reverse complement.
GGTGTTGGGAAAGATGGAATTCGGTAAGAGATTTATAAATATGATTAAGTCATTGTATTATTTCCCCACTGCCAGCTTGATGTTTAATGGGAACTTAAAAACGAGTTTCTCCTTAAAGAGGGGTAGTTGTCAAGGCTGCCCACTTTCTCCCTTACTTTTTGATCTATATATTGAACCACTAGCTGTTAGTGTGAGGCAGGATAATTTAATTGAGGGGTTTCGAATATTGAGGACAGAGGACCATATTTCTTTATATGCAGATGATGTCCTGTTTTTTCTGGAACACACCAATATAGTTTTACCAAGAATTATTCAAATAGTGAAATCCTTTGGGGAGGTATCTGGCTTAGATATTAATTGGGCAAAAACTACCCCAATGTTATTGGATAATTTTCAACTCCCTAGTGTGGAATCTTTTAAGTCTTTAAAGATAGTAGATTCATTTGAATAACTGGGTATTAGGATATCCCCAAAAATTAAGAACTTTTTACAGCTTAATCTGATCCCCTTAATTAATAAACTGAGATCTAAAATTTCCATATGGTTGCGACTCCCCCTATCTCGAGCTGATAGAATATGTTTGGTAAAGATGATTGATAATTTTACCACAATTGTTGTGTATACTGAGAAATTCCTCATTGTGGATCGAGGATACGTTTTTTAAATTGATTGAAGGAAGAAAGAGAGTAAGGTTAAAATAGGAGTATTTGTATAAGCCAATGGAACATGGAGGGTTAAACCTTCCCTATTTCAAGGGCTATTTTATAGCGGCCCAGTTATTCTTATGTTGTATTCTTATGTCCCCTGTGTAAGATGCTAGTGAATCGATCCCCATATGATATCTTTACTTTGCTAGAATCTGGGCATTTATTTAACATTGAGCAGGACTATAGGGTGGCTGGTAAGCTACTCACTAGATCCTGGGCAACTATTAGATATTGGTTGGTGGATAAACGGTTCCCTTTGGTGTACTCCCTTATGGCATAATAATTATTACCAAGAGTTATATGAGTTCTCGGGACCAATTTTGTGAAAAAAATTATATATTATTAGTTTCACAGGTAGTGAGAAATGATGAGGTTCTCCCCCTTTCACTGTTAGTCAGCGGTCAGCACTGAGTAGTGTAAAAGAAAAAATACAAATAGATACTGGCCCTTTTTTGAACAAATTGGGTGAGAATCGGGGCCGGAAGGTCAGGATTTCCCAGTTATATAAACCACTAATTAATTCTCTTTTTAAGAGGGCTATGTCTCCCAGTCTAAGGGCCTGGGGAGTTGATTGCCCAATGATTTCATCAGAAGAATGGGAAAATATATTAATGAATTTTAGGTTAGTATCTCACAATTTTAATCACATAGTAGTACAATTTAATATTTTATATAGACTTCATGTTACACCGGTTTGGTTGAAGAGATGTGGCTTAAGTGAGATATCCAACTGTGCTCGTTGTGACTTACAAGGGGCTGACTATTTGCATATGATCTGGTCCTGTGTAGAACTGAAAGAATATTGGGGTTCAATTAATAATTTAAAATTTTATTACCCAGAAGTTGGGTCTAGTGATTCCACCTACACCCCAATGTTGGATCTTAAATGACCTCTCTTGAGTGAAATAATGTTTTTGGCAAGATTACTGATTGCACGAGTTTGGTTTTCCTGCAACACACCAAACCTTAATTCCTGGCTTAATCTAGTCAATAAGGTTAAGGGGTATGAAAATATTTTGTATAAGGAAAGAAACACTAAAGAAACATGGAATAGGATTTGACTGTGCTGGTAGGGGGAATTAATTAACTAATATTTTTTTTGTGTGTCCCCTCCCCCTCCCCTTCATCTGGGGGGAGTAGAGGCGCACCCAGGGAGGAGGGATAGGGAGGTGGGGAGGGGAAAGTGCAGAGGAGGGGGAGAAAAGGGAAAGGGGGAAGGGAGAGGGAAAGGGAAGGGAAAAAAAGGGAAAAAAAGGAGGAAGGAATGTAAAGATATATGGTATTAATGAAATGTTTTGTTTTTTTGTTTTTTTTACTATATTGTTGTTGTGTTTTATTTTTGATTTGTCAATAAACTCATAAAACTCATCATAAAATAAAAAAAAACATTGTGAAAAATGGCCTCTTACTTCTGCCCACGTTCTTCAACCACTGTTCTAATGCTGTCACCTGCCTGTTACCACATACCTACTGCCTCTTCTGCCATCATGTGACTGAACCACTGTTTTGACCCCTCATGATGTTGCCACTCTCAAGACTCTATGACTGGGCCACTTTATTGACTCCTCGTGCTGTTGCAATCCTAATCACTCTGTGACTTGGCTACTCTGTTGACTCCTCATACTGTTGCCACCCTCACCACTCTATGTCAGGGCCACTATGTTGACTCCTCATGCTGCTGCCACCCTCACCACTCTGTTACGGAGCCACTATGTTGACTCCTCATGCTGTTGTCTTCCTATCCACTGTTACTAGGCCACTATCTTGACTCCTCCTGCTGTTGCCACCCTATCCACTCTGTGACTGGGCCACTATGTTGACTCCTCATGCTGTTGCCACCTTCACCACTTTCTGACTGGATCACTATGTTGACTCCACATCCTGTTGCCACCCTCACCACTCTGTGACTGGGCCACTATGATGACTCCTTGTGCTTTTGCCACCTTCACAACTCTGTGACTGGGCCACTATGTTGACTCCTCATGCTGTTTCCACCCTCACCACTTTCTGACTGGGTAACTATGTTGACTCCTTATGCTGTTGCCATCCTCCCCAATCTGTGACTAGGCCACTGTGTTGACTCCTTATGCTGTTGACACACTCCCCACTATGTGATTGGGCCACTGAGTTGAATCCTCATGCTGTTGCCACCCTCTCCACTCTGCAGGTTAGGAAATAACTGATTTATGACAGACTTTGTGATGAATTAATTGGGATCAAATCAATTTTTTTTTAAATTCAGCAAAGCGTCCGAATCAAATTTTAAAAACTTTACTCATCGCTAACAGACCCATATGCCAGGTGCAATAGTCTCTAATCAACCAGGATAATAAAACATTGAGTGGTATAACTGTAAATGCTGCTCAGCACTCAACAAAAGTCACTGGCGGCCTGACCAAGATATAAAATGACACACTGCACTGACTCCTGTCCCGTCCCTAGCTAAAACCTACAGTATATCTCTGTCAATTAATTAAATCTAAATGACTAGCTTCTGTCTCTTGTTGTATGCTATATTTAAAGATAATATTTCTTTTTTCACTTGGTCAGACATCCTTTTCCAACAATGTATAACCACAGAAAATGCATACATTTTCGCACACACGCATTATGGGTAAGCCCGATGGCCAGGGTGCTTCCTGGGGTCATGTGATTCTTCTTCTTCCCTGCCCTGCTGTGCTGCTTTCTGATCCGTAAAATGACAGGTGCCATTTTGAGCTATTCATCTGAAACGAATCTCAGAAGTTTAGGATTCACTATTTTGGGGTAAATTTGTAACAAAAAAATAATTAGTTTTATTAGTAAAAAAAAAAAATCTAGGTGATGCATTCCCTTTTACTGGACTTAAGGAATACTGTCCTAGAAATGTATTTAGGGTTCTCATTACTGCATCAATAAAAATAGTTGCATGGACATATTCTGTTACTTGTACTAACCTGGAAAGAAAGAAGCTAGGTTGGCTAAATATATGGGTATAGATCTTATCATTGCATCATGCCTGTACCTTCATAAATTTATATTTAATATAGCTTGACACACTTAATATCTTGCAGAACTTTCTAATTATTGGGAATACTTTTTTGTAGAATACAAAACTCAAATTTAAATTGTACAGTTATGTTAACGTTGGATACAAGGAAAAAGTCTTAGCTGCTAAAAAAGCAAACCCAAGAGAAAATCTCACAAAAGCGTATTTGAAAAAAGTGGCTGAGTCATATAAGGTGATAAATTCCTGTAATATGTTTGGCTTTAAAAGAATGTTTGCATTGGTTGAGCTGTGTTTGTATCTAGGTTCACCCTGAATAAATTAGACTTTTTTATGCCCTGCAAAGCTAGAGCATGGATTGTAAGTCTCACTCACATGAAGTCGGCATTTTTCCAAATCACTTTTAGTCGCCATGATTTCACACAAGATGCATTCAAGTAGAAAATATTAACACCCCCAATATTTAAGGGAGCGCAAACTATTGGAGAAATCTTTTTAAATACCCAAACTAGCATAAGGCTTTATTTTGATGACTCCTAGATCTCTACTAAACAACTGATATGTTTTTGTTTTTATTTTTGTTTTGCAGGTAGGAGACATTTCAAGTTACTTATATTATATTAAAAGTATTAGCTAGACTATGCTTGGTTTTATAGCACACAAAGAGGTATTATGATTGAAGTTAGCTGCAGAATCCTTATTCTGGTCATTCCTAAGGACTGCTAACAATAACAGGGTAGGTATTATGTATACCTATACTTAAACACTTGGTGGCTCACAACATAGTTACATAGTTTAATACAGTTGAAAAAAGACATAAGTTTATCAAGTTCAACCAAGGGATAGGTGGGGACGTGAATCCCAGAAGGAAATGAAAACATGTGTAGGAAACTTTCCAGAAACTTTTTGCGGGTTTAGAGCCCTACTTTTCCATAAAGTGAGTGGTGTGGGGTGGTTCAGGGGTGGCTATAACCTGTACATTTAATTTAATCCTCACTAAGGCTACTTTCACACTAGCGTTTTTGCTGGATCTGGCAGGGTTCAGGAAAAACGATTCAGTTACTTACAATACGACCATCTGCATCCGTTATGAATAGATCCGGTTGTATTATCTTTAACATAGCCATGACGGATCCGTCATGAACTCAATTGAAAGTCAATGGGAGACGGATCCGTTTTCTATTGTGTCAGATTGTGTCAGAGAAAACAGATCCGTCCCCATTGACTTCCATTGTGGCTCATGACGGATCTGTCTTGGTACGCGTCCCATGATGGAAAGGAAACTGTAGCATGCTGCAGTTTGCTCTCCAGTATGAAGGCATTTTGGAGTATTCTGTTCTGTCCAGTTACGTTTTTTTCACAATTGACAATGAATGGGGCCAAACAGAGGCTTTTTTTTTTTCTGGTATTGAGACCGTATGACGGATCTCAATACCGGAAAATATTAACGCTAGTGTGAAAGTAGGCTAAGATTATGTGGATTATAGCGGAATCTACACCAGTTATCTTGCTGGTATAGATTTCCATTTTAGTGAATGGTTCTGCACAGATGTGACACAATTATTTAGAGCAATTATTTTGAGACATTCACTTCTTGTAGCCCATCTGATGGCACTGGAGGATAGATTAAGACCAGCCTGTAATATGCCACTAATTGTCCCCCATGCTCCTTGTCTGGACTTTATTTTTTATATAAATTTTAATTAATTTTGAGGAAAAGAACATAATAGTAATAAAATGGCAACAAATCCATGTCTTGTGATTCCACTCTTGCAATCCTCAGTTTAAAGCATCTGCAACATGTGTATGGTGTCCTTCTGCCATGACGCCATGCCAGTACATGACATAGACATATGACCCCTGGCTCTGAGCTGCTATGCATTTTAGCACTATGTTTTCTCATCCAAGAGAACCCCTTGAAGCTTAGAATTTGCTAATAGTTCCTCAATAATAATAATTTCCATGCAGCATATTCATTTTCAGGCTAAATGGTGTGAAAATGTATTATAAATAGAGATTAGCGAGCATACTCGTCCGAGCTTGGTGCTCGTTCGAGCATTAGGGTACTCGTAAGTGCTCGCTGCTCGGACGAGTATCTCGCCATGCTCCAGGAAATGGCAACTTCCGCATCGTGCTTTTTTGGCGCCTATAACCTCAGCCAATCATAAGCCAGGAGACTCTGCGGTACACCCAGCATCACGTGGGGCCCTTACATGTCGATAGCAGGGGTTGGCTGGCCTGATCAGGTGACCCTGGAATATACTACTGACTGGGCGCTGTGCTCGGCTCAGATGCCGTCTGGATGTCGTTAGGGATAGAGCTGCTGCGTTTCAGGGACAGTGTTAGGGCCTGCATTTAGTTCTCTGTTAGGCAGGAATCACCCAAAAAGAACCCAACAGCCCTTCTAAGGGCTACAAGACATTTTTTTTGTCTCCTGGCTTGGCTGGCTGGCTGGCACTAGTAGTGCAGCTATCGCCATATATAACCCCCTTTTTTTTAATGTTATATCTCAGTGATACAAATCCATTGCACACAGCAGTGTGGAACCATTCTGTGTGTCACAGTTCAGTACACTCACTATTTTCTGTCCAGGTGACACTTTCTGTACGTCACTTAATACAACCAAGTCTTTTGCTGCCTGTCACGTGTATAGCTTGATCCCAAAAATCTCTGTGCGACATTTGTCTGGGTCGCAGTCTAAATAGCCACCGTCAGTAGGGTGTCAGTTAGCTCTACGATAGTTTCTGCACGTCACGTTCCAAAAAAAACAAAATCCAAAAAAAAAATTAAAAAAAAAATAGTTTTTTTGTTGTTTTAGCTCAGTGATACAAATCCATTTCACACAGCTGCGTGGAACCTTTCTGTGTGTCACAGTTCAGCACACACACTCCAATCCATATTTTCTGTCCAGGTGACACTTTCTGTATGTCACTGAATACAACCAAGTCATTTGCTGCAAAGTATATAGCTTGATCCCAAAAATCTCTGTGCGACATTTGTCTGGGTCGCAGTCTAAATAGCCACCATTAACAGGGTGTGAGTTAGGTCTACGATAGTTCCTGCACGTCACGTTCCCAAAAAAACTAAACTAAAAAAAGAATATATATAAAACAAAATATATAAAAAAAATTAGTTTTTTTGTTGTTTTAGCTCAGTGATACAAATCCATTTCACACAGCTGCGTGGAACCATTCTGTGTGTCACAGTTCAGCACACTCACTCCAATCTGTATTTTCTGTCCAGGTGACAATTTCTTTACATCACTTAATTAAAAGCAGACTGAACAAGTTTGTGGGTTTCAGTACCCCAGGCCCATTTATTTTTTATTTTTTATATAATACACTTATATACAGAAAATGTTGAACCCCAGGGCTAAGGGTCGAGGACGAGGGCATGGGCGTGGGCATTCAATTACTGCAGGGGGCAGAGGCCATGGTCCTGGGCAGGGTGAGACAGTACCTGCTAATGAGGGAGCAGGGGAATGCCGCAGAGCTACACTCCCTAGCTTCATGTCTCTACTTACAGGGACACGTGGTAGAGGACTGTTGAAACCACAACAGTGCGAACAGCTGATGTCATGGATTGCGGACAATGCTTCAAGTAATTTGTCCACCAGTCAGTCTTCCACGCAGTCCACCCAAGTTACCCAAGGGAGCACTCCTCTGGCTCCTCCACCTCAACCTCCTTCCCCACAGTCTGCCCCCTCCCAGGAAAATTTGGAATGCGATCCGGCATACTCTCAGGAACTGTTTTCTGGACCCTTCCCAGAGTCACAAACCACTTCTCAGGTTGCTGCTGACCTCGTTCCCCATGCCCAAGTTTTCCAACTGTCGCAGTCTTTGGGTGATGATGATGATGACAATGTTGAGTTAGTGGAAGAAGTTTGTAAAGAAGTGTCAGACGAGGAGGAGACACGGTTGTCAGACAGTGGTGAAGTTGTTGTCAGGGCAGGAAGTCCGAGGGGGGAGCAGACTGAGGAATCGGAGGATGACGAGGTGACTGACCCAAGCTGGGTTGATATGCCGAGTGAAGACAGTGCTTCTGAGGCGGAGGCAAGTGCTGCACCAGAACAGGTTGTAAGAGGCAGTGGTGTGGCCAGAGGGAGAAGCAGGGCCAGAGCTGGTGCATCAGCAGCAACTGTTTCACGTAGTGAAGCTCCCGTGGCGAGGCCTAGATGTTCGCAAGTCTGGAGTTTCTTTAAAGAAAGGTAGGATGACCGACGGACTGTGGTGTGCAACCTGTGCCACACCAGGATCAGCAGGGGTGCCATCACTACTAGCCTAACCACCACCAGCATGCTCAGGCATATGAGTGCTAAACACCCCACTCAATGGAACCAAGGCCGTTCACCACCTCCTGCGGGTCACACCACTGCTCCTTCCCCTGTGTCACTCGCTGCCTCTGCTAGTCAACCCCCTGCGTCACTCGCTGCCTCTGCTAGTCAACCCACTGCCCAGGACCCCGGCACAAGCGCCTCCCGCCGGAAAACCACACCTTCGCCTCCACGATCCTCCACAGTGTCCACCAACGTGTCCCAGCGCAGTGTTCAGCTGTCTTTACATCAGACGCTGGAGCACAAGAGGAAATACAGTTCCACCCACCCTCATGCCCAAGTCCTCAACGTCCACATCTCCAAATTGCTTAGCCTGGAGATGCTGCCCTATAGGCTGGTAGAGACCAAGGCCTTTCGCAATCTCTTGGCGGTGGCTGCCCCTCGGTATTTGGTTCCCAGCTGCCACTATTTTTCCCGATGTGCCGTCCCAGCCCTACACCAGCACGTGTCACAGAACATCATCCGTGCCCTGACCAACGCTGTTTCTGGGAAGGTCCACCTAACCACGGACACGTGGACAAGTGCTGCCGGGCAGGGACACTATATCTCACTGACGGCACATTGGGTTAACTTGGTGGAGGCTGGGACCGAGAATGACCCTGGGGCCGCTCATGTGATGCCCACACCGAGGATTGCGGGGCCTACCTCGGTCACGGTCTCTCAGACGTACTATGCCTCCTCCTCCTCCGACCCCTCTTCCTCCTCCTCCTTCACCGAATTACCATCCGTGGGCACGGCGCCTTCAGTCGGTAGCTCTAGGCGTAGCGGCAGCAGTGCCGTGGGTAAGCGCCAGCAGGCGGTGCTCAAACTGCTGAGCTTAGGTGACAAAAGGCACACCGCCCAAGAGCTTTTACAGGGCATCACGGCGCAGACCGATGTGTGGCTGGCACCGCTGAACCTCAAGCCAGGCATGTTTGTGTGTGACAACGGGCGTAACCTGGTGGCTGCTCTGCAACTCGTCAGACTGACACATGTGCCATGCCTGGACCACGTGTTCAATCTCAAAGTTCAGCGGTTCCTCAAGACATACCCCAATCTGTCTGATTTGCTCACCAAGGTGTGCCGCATCTGTGCGCATTTCCGCAAGTCGACTATAGGTGCTGCCACTCTCAGGGCAGCGCAGCGCCACCTACAACTGCCCGCTCACGACTGTTGTGCGACGTGCCCAAGAGATGGAATTCGACATTAAACATGTTATCCCGAGTTTACCAGCAGCGCAGAGCGATTGTAGACTGCCAGATGTCAACTTCCACCAGAACTGGTAGTCAGGTCAGTCAGATTCCTCAAGTCTACAATGAGGAGTGGACGTGGATGTCTGATATCTGTCAGGTGTTGAGCAACTTTGAGGAGTCAACACAGATGGTCAGCGGCGATGCCGCCATTATCAGCCTCACCATCCCGCTGCTTTGCCTGTTGAAAAACTCACTGCTCAGCATCAAGTCGGATGCTTTGCGCTTGTCACAAGAGACGGTGGAGGAAGATACGTCGCTTGATAGCCAGAGCACCCTCCGGTCTGTTTCTCAGCGCATATCGGAGGAGGGGGATGAGGATGAGGACGAAGAGGAGGAGAATGTCGGCGAGACAGAAGAGGGTACCAGTGCTCAGTCCTTCTTAACTCTTGAGCGTGTATGGGCTGAAGAGGAGGACTTAGAGGAGGAGGAGGAGGAGGAGGAAATGGAGAGTCAGGCCAGTGAGGAGAGGGAATTCTTGCGTGTTGGGACTCTGGCGCACATGGCAGACTTCATGTTAGGCTGCCTATCTCGTGACCCTCGCGTTAGAAGAATTTTTTCAAACACCGATTACTGGGTGTTCACTCTCCTGGACCCACGGTACAAGCAGAATCTTTCCACTCTCATCCCTGCAGAGGAAAGGAGTATGAGAGTGAATAGATATCAACAGGCCCTGGTGCACAAGCTGAAACAATTCTTCCCATCTGACGCCGCTAGCGGCAGAGGGCATGGTTCTGTGGGCCAAGTAGCGGGGGAGAGGAGGCGAGCAGGCAGCTTGTCCAGCACTGGCAGGGGAACTCTCTCCAAGGCCTTTGCCACTTTTATGTCACCCCAGCAAGACATTGTCACCTGTCCCCAGTCTAGGCAGAGTAGGGGGGAGCTGTACAGAAAGATGGTGAGGGAGTACCTAGCTGACCATACCAACGTCCGTAGCGATCACTCTGCTCCATACAACTACTGGGTTTCAAAGCTGGACACGTGGCCTGAACTGTACGCCTTGGAGGTACTGGCCTGCCCTGCCGCTAGCGTGCTGTCAGAGCAGGTATTCAGTGCAGCTGGTGGCGTCATCACCGATAAGCGTACACGCCTGTCAACTGACAGCGCTGACAGGCTGACGCTTATTAAAATGAACAAAGCCTGGATTTCACCGGAATTCAAATCTCCTCCGGGGGAAAGCAGCTAAAGATTAAAATTACTTATGTATCCGATTCCTCTTCTCTACTCCTCCTACTCCTCCTCCTCCTCCATATCGTCTTAGCCTAACGCTGACCAAAAAAACGCCATTTTTCAGAGGTCCAACTGGCACTCTTTTACCACAATTTTTCAGGAGGGCCCCCTCTCTTCAAACAATTTTTCAGAGGTCCACCTACAGGCCCTCTCTCCAAACAATTTTTCCGGAGGTCCACCTACAGGCCCTCTCTCCAAACAATTTTTCCGGAGGTACACCTACAGGCCCTCTCTCCAAACAATTTTTCCGGAGGTACACCTACAGGCCCTCTCTCCAAACAATTTTTCCTGAGGTCCACCTACAGACCCTCTCTTCAAACAATTTTTCCGGAGGTCCACCTACAGGCCCTCTCTCCAAACAATTTTTCCGGAGGTCCACCTCCAGTTTCCAGTTTTATTTGCGCAAACTGCGTAAATTTTATTTTTGGGATAGGTGTGAAAAATAATATTACCTGCGTATCTATATTGCCCAACATTGGATACGGTAGCAACAAGAAGACCAAACACATGCTGCCCACAGGGTTCCGCAAATTCCTGGTCCACAATGTCAAGGAGCTCGAGGTTCTGTTGATGAGAAACAAGTCCTTCTGTGCAGAAATCGCCCACAACGTCTCCATCTAAGAACCTAAAGACCATTGTGGAGAGAGCGGAACAGCTTGCCATCAAAGTGACAAACCCCAACGCCAGACTGTACAGCGAAGATAACAAATAAATATCTCTGTGGTTATTTGTGCTAAATAAAAGTTAAATAAACACAAAAAAAAAAATTGATCTGTTCCTGTGCCTGATCCACCCAAGTTGAATCTGTCCCATCATTAGAAAGTCCCACCAAGGAGTCCCCACTGTAACTTACTTCCCATACAACTACCTCACCCCCCGACACCTGTGTCTCGCCATTGTTCACCACCTCCTCAGACAACACTGGTAAATCCCCACTGTCAGCACACGGAGACTGCAAAAGGTCTTGCGAATTGGGACAGAGAATGTTCTGGGGTAGCACATCAGAAAAGGGGTAACTATGGGGTTCCAGGGAGTACGTGACCACATGCAATCTCCATCTAAAAAGTCATGCCACACTTGATCGAGCTCATAATTGACAATTGTACCGGTTGATGCTAAATTTTTAAGTTGGGGTCCTGCATCGTCATTCTAACTACATCCGGCTGTTGTCACCACCACATACGCTAGCCCAGGGGGCACTCCTCTGCCTCTTCCAGCTCAACCTCCTTCCCCCCAGCCTGCCCCCCCACCTACAGGCTTTCTCTCCAAACAATTTACGTCTTTTTCCTATCTTTCTCTCTCTCCAAACTATTTTTCCGGATAGCTGCCATATACGGTATTAAACTGAGTAGTATACATAGAACACATACCACACTTGATCTATACCAGGGGTGCACAACCTGCGGCCCGGGGGCCATATGCGGCCCTTGATACCATTCTCATGAATCAGAAGTGTGACTAGATTCTGACCTTTCAATTATCTTGCGAACCTTGGTCACAGAGTCACAGAATGTCGGAAGACAATGGTGCACTGGTGTCCCTGTGGAACACACTTCTGATTGTCATTTATTTTCTTGTGGATTTAAAATAAAGTTGGACATTCTAATTGCATCATATTTTGTTACAAATGTTCTGGACAAGGTCCGTTCCACTTTGCACCTCACTAACCAGGACATTGAGTGGAACCCACTATTATTTTCTGTTTGCAGATGAGATGCTGACTTAATTTTTATCTAAGTCATGTCTAAAAGCCTCTTAAAAGGTTGGACATTGACTTATAGGATAGCTACATAATATCTGGTAGCATCCGAGGCATAGCTTAAGAGCTCATATAAATACTTTCTTTCCAGAATTTCAGAGGAGCATGTCTGGCCTATACAACTCCTCACGCCATTTAAGACACTTTCCGTAAGGAAATATTGTATTCCCCAAAACCTTTAGGATTAGTAAATCTGGGCCATTATATAAAGCCGATGATTAATTCACTAATCTGTTGTGAGAATGGTGACAAGTTTTTTTGTTTGCTTTAGTGTGGAGCAGAGTATTTGTTTACAAAGTTTTTAAACACTTCTTTTATAATAGAGAAACCTTTTAAGTATTAGGTCTCAAATATTATACCCACTCTCAGGTCCTTAGAAAAAGATATTTACTGTGTCATGTTATATTACTCTTTGTAACCTTTCCCATGATTTCAACAGATATTACTAAACCCTTGAGGCCAAATCTGTTTTATAGACATCAAACATGAAAGCAGTTATTTTTTTTTTTTTAAACAAAACTAGTTTGGGCTTTTTGATTTTTTTTATTATGCATTTTTCATTTTTAGAATGAAAGCTATTGGAAAGCATTTGAAAAAAAATTACAGACCTAGTGCATGCCTTATTTTGAGAAAAAAAATCCATTTTGCCAAAAAGCACACACATGTGAAGAAAAAAACTGAAAAAACACGAATGTGTAGTACATGTTATATTTCCTTACTGACTTAAAGAATCACAGAGTTGTAAAGAAAACTCATGACAGCTCACCACCAAAATGGGGTGTTACCAGATATGTCTAAAACTATATAGTTTAGCAAACCCTGCGGTAGTAGGCAATATGGCAGTATTGAAATTGGATCTCTGTTTATTGGCATAGGGTTGCATTCTCCAATGAGTCCCGTTTTCTGTTTCATCAAATGGAGGGGTATTTGCATATCAGGCAAGAAACATCTGAAAACAAACACCCTGCAACCACTGCTGGAAGAATACAAGCTGATGGTAGAATGTTTTTGCAGAATACTCTAAATCCATCTTTGCATGTCTTGTACACTCACTGTAGGTAAGACGTTTGGTAAAACTGACCGCGTTCATTTCTTTCTCAGATTGTGAGAACAAGAATTAATGAATAAAATTAATGAATAGAAAGTAATGAATAAAAATAAAAGTGTGAAATTTAGTCCTTTTCTGGTCTAACGGCAGTGATGACTCACCTCAGCCAGTAATTAGCTGTGTGGTATATGCTGTGTGTTGAGAAGCACCAGGAAGCAGAGATTAGCAGGCACCCATTGAGCATCGGAACTAAAGCAGAAGCACATGGGTGTTGGGAGGTTTTTTGTGCCAATCTGATCTTTAAAAAAAATTGGGGCAATAATCTCTTAATAATATAAAAATGAATTTCTGTCTGTCTGTCTGTTCTCTATGCGCGACCAAACTACTGGACCGATTTTCACCAAATTCGGCACACAGGTACATCAGGTGTCCGGGAAGGTTTTAGACCAGGTCTCATCTCTCTAGGACGTACCGTTCCCGAGATATTCCCAAAATATGATCTCCATTAGCCAACATTACAACTGGGAGCTTTGGTTTTAAACTCCAACTGCCATTCTCTGCAAAGCCACACAGGTAGGGCAGGTTTCCATAACAACCAGGTAATTATCAGCAGCTGAGGATCTCATCCATTTCTATTTACTGACACTGTTAAAGGTATTCCGGTTACCATAAATATAACTTATGTTTTTTTCTATTACTACAGTTCAGTAGTAATAAAAGATGTTTTCCTCCACTGCTGCCTATTGCGTGGGCTCATAAATAAGCATGGTATTGACCTTTAATTCAGGCCACCCTAAAAGAAGTACTTAAAACCCCCGCCCCAGGTCTCACTAAGCCACACCCCCAACTCTGTCAGGCCACACCCCCTTTCACTCCGCAGCCAACAGAGATTGAAAAAATAAAGGTAAAAATCAACTTCTGTCAGCTGCCGGGGTGGGAGGGAAGTTGACTTTCTTTCTGCAACAACACACACAAACATTAAATAAAATAGATTAAATCCACCCATGCGAAGCGTCTTGCTAATCCACGCCCCTGACTACGCCCCCTCCCACTCCGCAGCCAACGGGGATTGAAAAAATAAAGGTAAAAATAAACTTCTGTTTGCTGCAGGGGTGGGAGGGTGAATTTCTCTCTGCAACGACACACAAAAATTTTAGATAAAATAGACTAATTATAGACTACAACTGTTCGAATCGTCTTGCTAAGTCACGCCCCCAACTCTGTCAGACCACGCCCCCTCCCACTCTGCAGCCATTCTGCAACGACACACAGAAACATTAAATGAAATAGATTAAATGCACCTATGCGAAGCGCTTTGCTAAGCCACACCCCCAACTCTGTCAGGTCATGCCCCCTCCCACTCCGCAGCCAACAGGGATTGAAAGAATGAAGGGAAAAATAAACTGCTGTCAGCTGCAGGGGTGGGAGGGTGAATTTCTCTCTGCAATGACGCACAAAATTTTAGATGAAATAGACTAATTTCAGACTACAACCGTTCGAAGCATCTTGATAATCCACACCCCCAACTCTGCCAGGCCACGCCCCCTCCCACTCCGCAGGCAATGGGGATTGAAAAAAATCAGCTGCAGGGGTGGGAGGGTGAATTTCTCTCTGCAACGACACACAAAAATCGTAGATGAAATTGACTAATTTTAGACTACGACCATTCAGTACTAATAAAAGATGTTTTTTTCCACTGCTACCCATTGCGGGTCCCCATAAATTACCATTTCATCGACCTGTAATTCATGCCACTCTGACCCCCGCCCCAGATCTCGAGAAACCACGCTCCGACTCTGTCAGGACACGCCCCCTCCCACTCCGCAGCCAACGGGGATTAAAAAAATGAAGGTAAAAATCAACTTCTGTCAGCTGCAGGGATGGGAGGGAGGATGACTTTCTCTCTGCAACGACACACAGAAACATTAACCCCTTCAACCCCGGGCCTGTTTTCACCTTCCTGACCGGGCCATTTTTTGCAAATCTGACATGTGTCACTTTATGTGGTAATAACTTTGGAACGCTTTTACTTATCTAGGCCATTCTGAGATTGTTTTCTTGTGACACATCGTACTTCATGACAGTCATAAATTTGAGTCAATATATTTCACCCTTATTTATGAAAAAATCCCAAATTTACCAAAAATTTGGAAAAATTTCCAAATTTCCAAATTTCAATTTCTCTACTTTCAAAATACACAGTAATACCTCCAAAAATAGTTATTATTTTACATTCCCCTTATGTCTACTTTATGTTGGCATCATTTTGTAAATGTAATTTTACTTTTTTAGGACGTTAGAGGGCTTAGAAGTTTAGAAGCCATTTTTCAAATTTTCACGAAATTTTCCAAAACCATTTTTTTAAACACCAATTCAGATATAAAGTGATTTTGAGGGGCTTACATAATGAAACCCCCCATAAATGACCCCATTTTAGAAACTACACCCCTCAAGTTATAAAAAACTGCTGTTACAAACTTTGTTAACCCTTCAGGTGTTCCACAAGAATTAAAGGAAAATGGAGGTGAAATTTCAAAATTTCACTTTTTTGGTAGATTATTCATGTTAATATTTTTTTCTTGCAATACAGCAAGGGTTAACAGCAAACTAAACCTCAATACTCATTACTCTGATTCTGCAGTTTACAGAAATACCCCATATGTGGTGGTAAACGTCTCTATGGGTTTGTGGCAGTGGTCAGAAGGAAAGCAGCGCCATACGGATTTTGGAGGCAGATTTTGCTAGAATAGTTTTTAGGCACCATTTTGTAATTGAGAGACCCTGACGTACCCCTTCAGTGGAAACCCTGAAAAAGTGACCCCATTTTGGAAACTACACCCTTCAAAGAATATATTAAGGGGGGTTCTGGCCACTTTGACCCCCTAAGCGTTTTACGGAATTTGGAAACACCAGGCTGTGAAAATGAAAAGTTTCATTTCTTCCAATAAAATGTTGCTTTAGCCCCAAATTTTTCATTTTCACAAGGGGTAACAGGAGAAAAGCACCCCATAATTTGTTCCCCATTTTCTCCTGAATACGGCAACACCCCATATGTGGTGGCAAACTGCTGTGGGGGCACATGGCAGGACTCAAAACAGAAGGAGCGCCATATGGATTTTGCAGAACAGATTTTGATGGATTGGTTTGCGGGTGCCGTTTATTTTTAACTTTTTGAGTTATTGTCTTATGTGGGGGCTCATTTTTTGCGGGACGAGATGACGGTTTGATTGGTACCATTTTGGGGTACATAAGACTTTTGGATCGCTTTGTATTACAGTTTTTGTGAGTCAAGGTGAAAAAAATAGCAGTTTTGGCATGGTTTTTTTTAAAAATTTTTTTACAACATTCACCTGGGGGGCTATCTCATGAAATATTTTTATAGAGCAGGTTGTTACGGACGCGACGATACCCAATATGTCTAACTTTTTTATTTTTGGAAAGTTTTACACATTAGATGCATTTTAGAACAGAATAAAATCTTTTTTTTGTGTTGCCATTTTCAAAGAGCCATATTTTTTTCAGTTTTCAGGCGATTGTCTCAGGTAGGGTACCGTTTTTGCAGGACAAGATGACGGTTTGATTGGTACCATTTTGGGGTAAATACACCTTTTTGATCGCCTGCTATTACACTTTTTGTGAGGCAAGAGGGAAAAAAAATGGTTGTTTTGGCATAGTTTTTTTTTTTTTTTTTTGCAGCATTCACCCGGGGGGCCATCTCATGTAATATTTTTATAGAGCAGGTTGTTACGGACGCGGCAATACCCAATATGTCTAACTTTTTTATTTTTGGATAGTTTTACACATTAGATTTATTTTTTGAACAGAATAAAATCTTTATTTTGTGTTGCCCTTTTCAAAGAGCCATATTTTTTTCAGTTTTCAGGCGATTGTCTCAGGTAGGGTATCGTTTTTGCAGGACAAGATGACGGTTTGATTGGTACCATTTTGGGGTAAATACGCCTTTTTGATCGCCTGCTATTACACTTTTTGTGAGACAAAAAGGAAAAAAATGTCTGTTTTGGCTTAGTTTTTTTAAAAAATTTTTTACAGCATTCGCCTGGGGGGCCATCTCATGCAATATTTTTATAGAGCAGGTTGTTACGGACGTGGCGATACCCAATATGTCTAACTTTTTTATTTTTGGATAGTTTTACACATTAGATTTATTTTTTTAACAAAATAAAATACTTTTTGTGTTGCCATTTTCTGAGAGCCATATTTTTTTTATTTTTCAGGCGATTGTCTTAGGTAGGGTCTCATTTTTTGCGGGACAAGATGACGGTTTGATTGGTACCATTTTGGGGTACATACGCTTTTTTGATCACCTGCTATTACACTTTTTGTAAGGCAAGGTGACCCAAAAATGTCTGTTTTGGCACAGTTTTTTTTTTTTTTTTTTTACTGCGTGCACCTGACGGGGTGGATCATGTGCTATTTTTATAGAGCCGGTCGATACGGACGCGGCGATACCTAATATGTCTATTTTTTTTTTTTTCACTATTTTTTACAATTTTTTTATATTATTTTGTAAAAATGACGTTTTTTTGGGGGGGGGAAACTTGAAACTTTTTTTTTTGTAAAACTTTATTTTTTTCACTTTTTTTAACTTTCTTATTTTACACTTTTTTTTCACTTTTGGGGGTCTGATCCCCTTACAATGCATTACAATACTTCTGTATTGTAATGCATTGGCTGGAAGTGTATTACTCAATGTAATACACTTCCAGCACACTGCCTGTGAGATCCAGGGGGCTGGATCTCACAGGCTTCCGTAGATAGCAGCCGGATGCCTAAGGAAGGCATTCGGCTGCTATCTCAGCCATCGGGTCCCCGTCACAGCAGCGCGGGGACCCGATGGCAACCCCTTCCCACCGCATGTGCCGCGGTCAGCGCTGACCGCGGCACATGAAGGGTTAATGCACCGGCATCGGTGTTTTCACCGATGCTGGTGCATACATCAGGGGTCCGGCTACTGGGCACAGCCGGACCCCCGCCGCTAATCGGGCGGGCGCAGCTCCTGCACCCGCCCGATCAGCGCGCCGTAGCACTACGGCGCTGGTCGGGAAGTCACTTCCCGCAGCGCCGTACATGTACGGCGCTGGTCGGGAAGGGGTTAAATGAAATAGATTAAATATACCAGTGCAAAGCAATGTTTTCTTCCACTGCTACCCATTGTGTTTCCTCAAATTACCATGGCATTAACCTATAATTCAGGCCACCCTGAAATGAAGGACTTAACCTCCCCCCCGTGTCCCATTAAACCACACCCCCTCCCACTCCGCAGCCAATAGGGATTGAAAAAATGAAGGTAAAAATCCATTTCTGTCAGCTGCATTGACTTTCTCTCTGCAACGACACACAGAAACATTAAATAAATAGATGAAATATACCCAGGCGAAGCCGGGTCTTTCTGCTAGTATTTAATAAATTACTCCCTCAATCCGTGACATCAATCTTACTGTAGTTGTTTGCCTTCCTTCTCCTGCAGCTGACCCAGAGTTTTAACAAGGCTTTTTCCAGCCATGACTTCTGCTCTAATACTGTTCCTATTACTATCCCTGATACTGGTTCTCCTGAACTGCTCCAGATGCTTTCTAATTTCTGCTGTGCTACACCAAATGCAATCGAATGTCAAGCCTGCTATGCTGCCCCATTTGCCCCTGCTGTTTGCCATTGTACTGTACTGTACCCATTTATTTTCTGTTTGCTGCCCCCGTTAACTATGTTTTCTGTTCTTGTTTTTCACCTACATCACTGTTCTAGTACTGTTACTGTAGGTTTCTACTGGGTTGAAAAGGAAGTGATTGTGAGCAGCTACTAGAACACAGATACAACTGAATGTGATGAGGACTAGAGATGAGCGAGTAGTGTTCGATCGAGCCGGTATTCGATCGAATACTACGATATTCGGCATACTCGATTTCAATCGAGTATAACGGCGATGGCGCACTTAGAATTCGTTTCCCCTCCCACCTTCCCTGGCGCTCTTTTTCCACCAATCAACATGCAGGGGGGGTATGACAGGCACGTTGAGCACGCTGGCAGCGCGAAAACAGCGTCTACATGGATTGGCTGGAAAAACCATGTGACCTCGAATCATAAAAACTCAGCTCTTCCTGCTCGTACGCATATGCTGCGTGAACTTAGTCAGGGACAGAGGCTGGAGAAGGGACAGATAGGTTTTAGCTGTTGGACAGGCAGGAGCGTGATTAAAAGCCCTTATCAGGGCTACTACCAGTGGACTTCAGTGATAGCTTTACTACAATATAGACTTTACAAGAGAACGGCTGCTGTATTCAGGGATAGCTGCTGGAGTAGGGACAGAGAGAGGCATTAGTGGTGTATTAGGTGCTCTGCTACATACCAAACTATATTTGGCACTACTGTTCAGCGTTCTTTTAGGCTGAAAAACCGCTGTTATATAACTAGTGTGTATATGCACCATCTGATCTGGCAGTATACGGCTGTGAATGTTATTTTATTTTTTTAAATACAGTTTATTTGGCTCTAGTGTTCTGGGTTCTGTGTGCCTGCAATACCCTTTTTGTATACCAGGTGTAAATACCCCACCGTCTGTTCAGTTAGTACACGGCTGTTGTACCTTGAAATATACAATATCTAGGCCATTTAATTGGCCAACTGTACTGTGGCGTTCTCTTGCTAAATTATCTCACATACCTGGTGTAAATACCCACCGTCTGTTTCAGTTACTACACGGCTTTGTACTTTGAAATATACAATATCTAGGCCTTTTAATAGGCCACTGTACTGTGCGTTCCTCTTGTTAAATTATCTCACATACCTGGTGTAAATACCCACCGTCTGTTCTGTTTACTACACGGCTGTGTACTTTGAAATATACAATATCTAGGCATTTTAATAGGCCACTGTACTGTGCCGTTCTCTTGCTAAATTATCTCACATACCTGGTGTAAATACCCACCGTCTGTTCAGTTACTACACGGCTGTGTACTTTGAAATATACAATATCTAGGCATTTTAATAGGCCACTGTTACTGTGCGTTCTCTTGCTAAATTATCTCACATACCTGGTGTAAATACCCACCGTCTGTTCAGTTACTACACGGCTGTGTACTTTGAAATATACAATATCTAGGCATTTTAATAGGCCACTGTACTGTGCGTTCTCTTGTTAAAATTATCTCACATACCTGGTGTAAATACCCACCGTCTGTTCTGTTACTACACGGCTGTGTACTTTGAAATATACAATATCTAGGCATTTTAATAGGCCACTGTACTGTGCGTTCTCTTGCTAAATTATCTCACATACCTGGTGTAAATACCCACCGTCTGTTCAGTTACTACACGGGCTGTGTACTTTGAAATATACAATATCTAGGCATTTTAATAGGCCACTGTACTGTGCGTTCTCTTGCTAAATTATCTCACATACCTGGTGTAAATACCCACCGTCTGTTCAGTTACTACACGGCTGTGTACTTTGAAATATACAATATCTAGGCATTTTAATTAGGCCACTGTTACTGTGCGTTCTCTTGGCTAAATTATCTCACATACCCTGGTGTAATACCCACCGTCTGTTCAGTTACTACACGGCCTGTTGTACTTTGAAATATACAATATCTAGGCATTTTAATTAGGCCACTGTACTGTGCGTTTCTCTTGTTAAATTGATCTCACATACCTGGGTGTAAATACCCACCGTCTGTTCTGTTACTACACGGGCTGTTTGTACTTTGAAATATACAATATCTAGGCCATTTAATAGGCCACTGTACTGTGCGTTTTCTTGTTAAATTATCTCACATACCTGTGTAAATACCCACCGTCTGTTCTGTTACTACACGGCTGTGTACTTTGAAATATACAATATCTAGGCCATTTTAATAGGCCACTGTACTGTGCGTTTCTTGTTAAAATTATCTCACATACCTGGTGTAAATACCCACCGTCTGTTCAGTTACTACACGGCTGTGTACTTTGAAATATACAATCTAGGCATTTTAATAGGCCACTGTACTGTGCGTTCTCTTGCTAAATTATCTCACATACCTGGTGTAAATACCCACCGTCGTTCAGTTACTACACGGCTGTGTACTTTGAAATATACAATATCTAGGCATTTTAATAGGCCACCTGTACTGTGCGTTCTCTTGTAAATTATCTCACATACCTGGTGTAAATACCCACCGTCTGTTCTGTTACTACACGGCTGTGTACTTTGAAATATACAATATCTAGGCATTTAATAGGGCCACTGTACTGTGCGTTTTCTTGTTAAATTATCTCACATACCTGGTGTAAATACCCACCGTCTGTTCTGTTACTACACGGCTGTGTACTTTTGAAATATACAATATCTAGGCCATTTAATAGGCCACTGTACTGTGAGTTCTCTTGTTAAATTATCTCACATACCTGGTGTAAATACCCACCGTCTGTTCAGTTACTACACGGCTGTGTACTTTGGAAATATAACAATATCTAGGCCTTTTAATAGGCCACTGTACTGTGCGTTCTCTT
>ONZH01020713.1:0-42574 GCA_900303285.1 Rhinella marina | reverse complement strand
TACTGTGAGGGGGCACATATCTGGTATAACTACTGTGAGGGGGCAGATATCTGGTATAACTACTGTGAGGGAGCACATATCTGGTCATAACTACTGTGAGGGGCACATATCTGGATATAACTACTGTGAGGGGGCACATATCTGGACATAATTAATGTGAGGGGAACATATCTGGTATAACTAATGTGAGGGGGCACAAGGAGGGGATAGTTGCTATGTGGGGGCATTAAGAGGAGTGGGTGTGTACAGTTATGCTTTGGGCAGAGTTAGAGGTGTGGCCTAGTATGAAAAAAATTGGTGCACATCTTGTCTCTGTTTAGTTTGATAAAGTTGGGAGGTGTGGTGTACCAACAATGTAGGCAGACCATGAAGATGCTATGGGGCCCATAGGGAAAGGAGGCCCCATTATGGATGAAAGCCCCGCCCCTAATCACACTTGTATAGCTACCTGTGCAGGGGAGAAGAAGGATGTGGAGAAAGACCTTTGATGATGTCATCATCATGTGACCAGTGCAGATTAGAAGGTAAGGACCTTTGGTGATGTCATCATCATGTGACCAGTGCAGAGGATTGGTGAAAGACCTGGGAATTTGAGGGGGCGTAGCTTCTGTGCTGTGAGAAGTGAGTAGTGTCGGATAAACCAGAACTAGGGTGACCAGATTTAAAGGGGTTGTCCGGGTTCAGAGAAGAACCCGGACATACCTGCAATTTCACCCAGGCAGCCCGCCTGAAGAGGGCATCGGAGCATCCTATGCTCCGATGCCCTCCTTTGCCCTGCGCTAATTAGCGCAGGGCAAAGGAATTTCGCCGGGTTCCGGTGACGTACCGGTCCCTGCCGGGCAGAGGCTTCCGCCCGGCAGTGAGTCGGTGACGTCATCGGCGCTGATGGACAGGCTTCAGCGCTGCCCTAGCCAGTAAAACGGCTAGGGCAGCGCTAAAGCCGGCCCATTAAGGCCGGTGACGTCACCGAACTCAACTGCCGGGCGGAAGTACCCGCCCGGCAGCGAGTATTTACAAAACAAGAGACCTTGCCCTGCGCGATCTAGCGCAGGGCAAGGGGGGGGCATCGGAGCATGAGATGCTCCGATGTCCTCTTCAGGCAGGCTGCCTGGGTGAAATTGCAGGTATGTCCGGGTTCTTCTCTGAACCCGGACAACCCCTTTAAGTTTCTGAAAAGGAGGACACCTTTTTTTTTGGGGGGGGGGGGGGGAGTCATCGGTGTATCAGTGTATGATATGACACAAATGACATGGTGTCTCGGAGGTAGACTGTCACTGCAAGCACACGCTTTCTTCTTCACACACAGACAATGCATATTAGAAACACCTAGAATGGAGTGGAATGGAACGGAGTGGCAATTCTAATCACAATTAGGGATGAGCGAACCCCAGGGAATGGGGACCCGAACTTCCCTTTATTATTTTCCGTTATAACATGGTTATAACAGAAAATAATAGTTAAAATGGCCTTTAGGGGTTAAAAATAATTAAAAAAACCCTCACCTTTTTCCACTTGTTCGCGCAGCCGGTGTCTTCTTTCTTCTTTCCCCTTGCAGGACCTGCAAAAGGACCTTTGGTGACGTAACCGAAGGTGCTTTTGCAGGTCCTGCAAGGGGAAAGAAGAAAGAAGACACCGGCTGCGTGAACAAGTGGAAAAGGTGAGTTTTTTTTATTATTTTTAACCCCTAAAGGCCATTTTAACAGTTAAAATGATTTTGTTCGACTGCCTCAAACTGTTTGAGTCAAACATAATACATGTTTATTAAAATGTAACTATTATTTTCTGTTATAATATACATGTATTATGTTTGACTCAAACAGACTGATATACAATACAGAGAGCGTCCTAGAGACTGATATACAATACAGAGAGCGTCCTAGAGACTGATATACAATACAGAGAGCGTCCTAGAGACTGATATACAATACAGAGAGCGTCCTAGAGACTGATATACAATACAGAGAGCGTCCTAGAGACTGATATACAATACAGAGAGCGTCCTAGAGACTGATATACAATACAGAGAGCGTCCTAGAGACTGATATATAATACAGAGAGCGTCCTAGAGACTGATATATAATACAGAGAGCGTCCTAGAGACTGATATACAATACAGAGAGCGTCCTAGAGACTGATATATAATACAGAGAGCGTCCTAGAGACTGATATACAATACAGAGAGCGTCCTAGAGACTGATATACAATACAGAGAGCGTCCTAGAGACTGATATATAATACAGAGAGCATCCTAGAGACTGATATACAATACAGAGAGCGTCCTAGAGACTGATATACAATACAGAGAGCGTCCTAGAGACTGATATACAATACAGAGAGCGTCCTAGAGACTGATATACATACGAGGAGCGTCCTATAGACTGATATATAATACAGAGAGCATCCTAGAGACAATATACAATACAGAGAGCGTCCTAGAGACTGATATACAATACAGAGAGCGTCCTAGAGACTGATATATAATACAGAGAGCGTCCTAGAGACTGATATACAATACAGAGAGCATCCTAGAGACTGATATATAATACAGAGAGCATCCTAGAGACATATACAATACAGAGAGCGTCCTAGAGACTGATATACAATACAGAGAGCGTCCTAGAGACTGATATATAATACAGAGAGCGTCCTAGAGACTGATATATAATACAGAGAGCATCCTAGAGACTGATATACAATACAGAGAGCGTCCTAGAGACTGATATACAATACAGAGAGCATCCTAGAGACTGATATACAATACAGAGAGCGTCCTAGAGACTGATATACCATAACAGAGAGCATCCTAGAGACTGATATACAATACAGAGAGCGTCCTAGAGACTGATATACAATACAGAGAGCGTCCTAGAGACTGATATACATACAGAGAGAGCGTCCTAGAGACTGATATACAATACAGAGAGCATCCTAGAGACTGATATACAATACAGAGAGCGTCCTAGAGACTGATATACAATACAGAGAGCGTCCTAGAGACTGATATATAATACAGAGAGCGTCTAGAGGACTGATATAGAGAGACAATACAGAGAGCGTCCTAGAGACTGATATACAATACAGAGAGCGTCCTAGAGACTGATATAATAAGAGATCTAGAGACTGATATACAATACAGAGAGCGTCCTAGAGACTGATATATAATACAGAGAGATCCTAGAGACTGATATACAATACAGAGAGGCGTCCTAGAGACTGAGTATACAATACAGATAGCGTCTAGAGACTGATATACAATACAGAGAGCGTCCTAGAGACTGATATACAATACAGAGAGCGTCCTAGAGACTGATATATAATACAGAGAGCATCCTAGAGACTGATATACAATACAGAGAGCGTCCTAGAGACTGATATACAATACAGAGAGCGTCCTAGAGACTGATATATAATACAGAGAGCGTCCTAGAGACTGATATATAATACAGAGAGCGTCCTAGAGACTGATATATAATACAGAGACGTCTAGGACTGATATATAATACAGAGAGCGTCCTAGAGACTGATATATAATACAGAGAGCGTCCTAGAGACTGATATATAATACAGAGAGCGTCCTAGAGACTGATATACAATACAGAGAGCGTCCTAGAGACTGATATATAATATAGAGAGCGTCTAGAGACTGATATAAATACAGAGAGATCCTAGAGACTGATATACAATACAGAGAGCGTCCTAGAGACTGATATACAATACAGATAGCGTCCTAAGAGACTGATATATAATACAGAGAGCGTCCTAGAGACTGATATATAATACAGAGAGCGTCCCAGAGACTGATATATAATACAGAGAGCGTCCTAGAGACTGATATATAATACAGAGACGATTAAGAAGGCCTAGACTGATATAATACAGAGAGCGTCCTAGAGACTGATATATAATACAGAGAGCGTCCTAGAGACTGATATACAATACAGAGAGCGTCCTAGAGGACTGATATACAATACAGAGAGCGTCCTAGAGACAATATACAATACAGAGGCGTCCTAGAGACTGATATACAATACAGAGAGCGTCCTAAGAGACAGATATATAATACAGAGAGTGTCCTAGAGACTGATATATAATACAGAGAGCGTCCTAGAGACTGATATATAATACAGAGAGTGGTCCTAGAGACTGATATACAATACAGAGAGCGTCCTAGAGACTGATATATAATACAGAGAGCGTCCTAGAGACTGATATACAATACAGAGAGCGTCCTAGAGAACTGATATATAATACAGAGAGCGTCCTAGGAGACTGATATACAATACAGAGAGCATCCTAGAGACTGATATACAATACAGAGAGCGTTCCTAGAGGACTGATAATAATACAGAGAGCGTCCTAGAGACTGATATACAATACAGAGACGCCTAGAGACTGATATCAATACAGAGAGCGCCTAGAGACTGATATATAATACAGAGAGCGTCCTAGAGACTGATATATAATACAGAGAGCGTCCTAGAGACTGATATACAATACAGAGAGCGTCCTAGAGACTGATATATAATACAGAGAGCGTCCTAGAGACTGATATACAATACAGAGAGCGTCCTAGAGACTGATATATAATACAGAGAGCGTCCTAGATATGATATATAATACATAGAGCGTTCCTAGAGACTGATATACAATACAGAGAGCGTCCTAGAGACTGATATATAATACAGAGAGCGTCCTAGAGACTGATATACAATACAGAGAGCGTCCTAGAGACTGATATACAATACAGAGAGCGTCCTAGAGACTGATATACAATACAGAGAGATCCTAGAGACTGATATACAATACAGAGAGCGTCCTAGAGACTGTATACATACAGAAGCGTCCTAGAGACTGATATACAATACAGAGAGCGTCCTAGAGACTGATATATTAATACAGAGAGCGTCCTAGAAGCTGTATACAATACAGAGAGCGTCCTAGAGACTGATATATAAACAGAAAAGCGTCCTAGAGACTGATATATAATACAGAGAGCGTCCTAGAGACTGATATACATACAGAGGAGCGTCCTAGAGACTGATATATAATACAGAGAGCGTCCTAGAGACTGATATATAATACAGAGAGCGTCCTAGAGACTGATATATAATACAGAGAGCGTCCTAGAGACTGATATATAATACAGAGAGCGTCCTAGAGACTGATATATAATACAGAGAGCGTCCTAGAGACTGATATACCAAACATACGGTATTATAGAGATCAGTCTACAATACATAGAACATTCTATAGAACATTCTGGTCATGTAAGTGATGATGTACAATAGAGGGGTGGCATGTCAGGCACGGCGTGTATATAGATATATATATGTCCCTGCTGGAGCTCGTCTGTCATTACAGGCAATCATTTCCCAATGGCGCCACAATAAGCAGCACAAAGGCAGTAAATTCCACGTAGGCCGCCGCTGCCTGTCCGCGGATCTCATTTCTGTGTGACACATTGTGACAAGGACATGTGAGAAGAGAGGTTGTCCCTCGGCACGGTCACTGCTGGGCTACGTGCACATTCTTCACATCACAAGA
The DNA here is from genome assembly GCA_900303285.1 of Rhinella marina. Taxonomy (NCBI): domain Eukaryota; kingdom Metazoa; phylum Chordata; class Amphibia; order Anura; family Bufonidae; genus Rhinella; species Rhinella marina. The sequence continues at coordinate 37,030 of ONZH01020713.1, read as the reverse complement.
CGCCAGTGACCGGAGGAGGGAGAATGAAGCCACGTCCTATTCTTATAATGTGACTGGAGCGAGGACAGTGAGAACCGTGTCACCCAGACGTCCTGATACATTGTAACACAGGCCAGCTGCGATAATCTAGTCATATGGGGGGGAGAACATGTGTCACAGGAGCCGCCTCATCTACAGAAAATAACATGGAAATAACAGAATCATCTAATGTGTGCAGAGGGTATAATCACAATGTAATTGTACCAGTGATGTCATCAGCAGGGGGCGGGGCTGTGACTACCTCTCAGACAGGATATACAGGCAGGTTGTCAGCAGTAATAGATGTTTCTGTAGTATAAGGTGTGTGGATCTTATGTCTGATCACATGACATTATATCAGTGATGTCATCAGCAGGGGGCGGGGCTGTGACTACCTCTCAGACATGATATTCAGGCAGGTTGTCAGCAGTAATAGATGTTCCTGTAGTATAAGGTGTGTGGATCTTATGTCTGATCACATGTCATTATATCAGTGATGTCATCAGGGGGGGCGGGGCTGTGACTACCTCTCAGACAGGATATACAGGCAGTTGTCAGCAGTAATAGATGTTCCTGAGTATAAGGTGTGTGATCACATGTCTGATCACATGTCATTATATCAGTGATGTCATCAGCAGGGGGCGGGGCTGTGACTACCTGTCAGACAGGATATACAGGCAGGTTTGTCAGCATAATAGATGTTCCTGTAGTTATAAGGTGTGTGGATCTTATTTCTGATCACGTCATTATATCAGTGTGTCATCAGCAGGGGGCGGGGCTGTGACTACCTCTCAGACAGGATATACAGGCAGGTTGTCAGCAGTAATACATGTTCCTGTAGTATAAGTGTGTGGATCTTATGTCTGATCACATGTCATTATATCAGTGATGTCATCAGCAGGGGGCGGGGCTGTGACAACCTCTCAGACAGGATATACAGGCAGGTTGTCAGCAGTAATAGATGTTCCTGTAGTATAAGGTGTGTGGTCTCATGTCTGATTACATGTCATTATATCAGTGATGTCATCAGCAGGGGGCGGGCTGTGACTACCTCTCAGACAGGATATACAGGCAGGTTGTCAGCAGTAATAGATGTTCCTGTAGTATAAGGTGTGTGGATCTCATGTCTGATCACATGTCATTATATCAGTGATGTCATCAGCAGGGGGCGGGGCTGTGACTACCTCTCAGACAGGATATACAGGCAGGTTGTCAGCAGAAACAGATGGAATAGCAGTAGAGGTATACCGCTCATCATGTAGTGATGTCAGTGGTAAATATTGAAGGATTACCAGTTGTTACAATAAAGTCCCCTCCTCCTGCAGATGTATGTAGTCTGCAGAGTTTTGGTCCTTTTCCTTCCCTCTGCTGATTTTTGTATATGTTGAGTAGGCAGGCTCCTACTGGTGTGATGGGGGAATGTATTCTGACCAATCAGATATTTCCTCCAGCAGCTCCTTCCTCCCTCTCACAGCATGAGACAGAAGCCTCATCCCCCTCCTCCCTGCAGAGGTTTCTGAACATTAGGAGCACTAATGCTAAAACAGTCTAGAGTAATGAAGAACACAGAGGTATGTCAGGAGGGGGATGCAGCTGCAGCTTCTCTCCATTGGTTTGCTGTGAGTCTTGCTGTGAGAGGGGAGAGGGAGCAGATGGGAACATGTGATTGGCTCAGAGCACACAGCATAGCTCTGACATCACCCCGGAACGCCCACCCATTCAGGAGAGAGGAAATGTACAAAGTCATCAGAGGGGAGGACGAGACGTCTCTATGCTGTGAGGGTGATAGATGTACTCGGGAGTCATACATGTCTCCTGTGCTCCCCCACTTTCTCCTCTTTTCCCCATTGTGTCAGTCAGGATGAAGCTCCTGGTGATTATAGCTTATAATGTCCCAGTCTCTGACTGTAGGGGGGCACTATGACTCTGAAGGCTCCGCTCCCAGCACACGTGTCCACAGCGAATGCGGCCAGCCAAGGTCACAGCGCTGCGAGGGTTCAGCACGTCTTGTAATCTGAAGGGCCCTGATACACAGAACAGCACGTCCAGCTGGAAAAGGGCGGCAGCTGCTCACACCAGGCTCTGGGAAAGCTGGGTGGCATCCAATATGGCCTCCATTACAGCTCTCCTGGGGGAGTCCTGGACGGTAAATCTGCTGCCAGTACATCAAGGTGTGAGAACTGACTATCCTCCTGCACGTAACCAGCACTGTGCGTACTGGTCCTACTGGTGTGTACTGGATCTGCGGCAGATGTACCGGGGCCTGTGTCATCCAGATTTCTCTCCTGGGCCTGCAATGCACAAAAACTCCCCAAATCTCTCAATTACAACCAAAAAAATCCCCCAAAGATTGGGGTCAGACAATAGGAAGATTGCAGAAATAAGTGCACCTGCGGCGGTGTGACTAATGTCATGTGCAAGGGGGCGCACTTACTTTTGCACTTGGGTGATCTGAGGACTGGACACCTTTTTCAGGTCGTTCACCTTCAATGTGACAACTATGCACTAGGGGGTGAATACTTTTTCAATGCACTGTACCGGGTCAGGCAGTAATCCTCTTCAGGGCTCCGCTATTACTGTGGGGGCCTCCCATGTTGTTGGCACCCATTGGGTGCTATACTCGGCTCCTCGGTCTCCCCCAAGGCAGGGGTCCCGGTTCAGGTCTGGATTGGGAGGCGACGCAGCCGTCACTGGGTTAATAAATCACATGACCCGACGCATCATTATCACATTATTATTTATAGTCTGATCCGAGTTGTTACATTGTATCAGTGCGGAGCTCTGTGCAGGATACAATGTTTCATTTTGTGGCCAGTGAGGGGTTAAGCCCACAGTGGTTGACTATGGGGTCAGCTGCTCGGCATTGTCAGCCCCCAGTGATGTAACTCCACACGGTTATTACAGGACAGGCCCGAACAAGAGGGGGGAGGGACCAAGCCGGGGGTGTGTGCTGAGTGACAGGCCTCCCCACCAATCCCTGGCCCCCAAAATCATCACATACTGAGCAGAGGGGCGGCCAAAAGAATTAATGGGAAAGAGCAGAAAATCAGCAGCCAAGACAGGAAGGAGCGGGAAGAAAGTGCAGAGACCCCTCCCTGCCCCCAACCATCACTCAGCATTATCCAGCGTCACTAAGGGGTTAAAGATACAGCGACTGTACGCTTAACCCTAAAAGTCCCACAGACTGGATAGAAAACGAGTATGAATGGCATCAAATAACAAACATGTGACCGCAACGTGACACCGCGCCAAAACTGAGAGGAGTTCACGAGACATCAGGAAACTGTCCACAAGAATAATCTCTCGTATCAGAAGGAATGTAAACTCATCTCAGTAAATAAAAAGGGCGAGATCACATGACAACCCACACCCAAAAAAAATCACAAAACGTCCCAAAAGAAAGCCTGACCCTGTATATATACACTGCACAGTACCACTTCTCCTGTCCTGTATACTGGGTGTAATCCTCAGTATCTGCTCTTATTCTGTATATATATACACTGCACAGTACCACTTCTCCTGTCCTGTATACTGGGTGTAATCCTCAGTATCTGCTCTTATTCTGTATATATATATACACTGCACAGTACCACTTCTCCTGTCCTGTATACTGGGTGTAATCCTCAGTATCTGCTCTTATTCTGTATTATATATACACTGCACAGTACCACTTCTCCTGTCCTGTATACTGGGTGTAATCCTCAGTATCTGCTCTTATTCTGTATATATTACACTGCACAGTACCACTTCTCCTGTCCTATATACTGGGTGTAATCCTCCAGTATCTGCTCTTATTCTGTATATATACACTGCACAGTACGCACTTTCTCCTGTCCTGTATACTGGGTGTAATCCTCAGTATCTGCTCTTATTCTGTATATATATACACTGCACAGCTACCTACTTCTCCTGTCCTGTATACTGGGTGTAATCTCAGTATCTGTCTCTTATTCTGTATATATTTATACACTGCACAGTACCACTTCTCCTGTCCTGTATACTGGGTGTAATCCTCAGTATCTGCTCTTATTCTGTATATATATACACTGCACAGTACCCGACTTCTCCTGTCCTGTATACTGGGTGTAATCCTCAGTATCTGCTCTTATTCTGTATATATATAGTATACACTGCACAGTAACCACTTCTCTGTCCTGTATACTGGGGTGAATCCTCAGTATTTGCTCTTATTCTGTATTATATATACAATGCACAGTACCACTTCTCCTGTCCTGTATACTGGGTGTAATCCTCAGTATCTGCTCTTTATCTGTATATATATACACTGCACAGTACCACTTCTCCTGTCCTGTATACTGGGTGTAATCATTACTATCTGCTCTTATTCTGTATATATATATACACTGCACAGTACCACTTCTCCTGTCCTGTATACTGGGGTGTAATCCTCAGTATCTGCTCTTATTCTGTATATAATATATACACTGCACAGTACCACTTCTCCTGTCCTGTATACTGGGTGTAATCCTCAGTATCTGCTCTTATTCTGTATATATATATATATATATATATATATATATATATATATATATTACCAATGCACAGTACCACTTCTCTTGTCCTGTATACTGGTGTAATCCTCAGTATCTACTCTTATTCTGTATATATTTACACTGCACAGTACCACTTCTCCTGTCCTGTATACTGGGTGTAATCCTCAGTATCTGCCTTATTCTGTATATAATATACACTGCACAGTACCACTTCTCCTGTCCTGTATACTGGGTGTAATCCTCAGTATCTGCTCTTATTCTGTTATATATATATACACTGCACAGTACCACTTCTCCTGTCCTGTATACTGGGTGTAATCCTCAGTATCTGCTCTTATTCTGTATATATATATACACTGCACAGTACCACTTCTTCTGTCCTGTATACTGGGTGTAATCCTCAGTATCTGCTCTTACTCTGTTATTATATATATACACTGGCACAGTATGCACTTCTCCTGTCCCTGTATACTGGGGTGTAATCCTCAGTATCTGCTCTTATTCTGTATAGATATACACTGCACAGTACGACTTCTCCTGTCCTGTATACCGGGTGTAATCCTCAAGTATCTGCTCTTATTCTGTATATATATATACACTGGCACAGTACCACTTCTTCTGTCCTGTATACTGGGTGTAATCCTCAGTATCTGCTCTTATTCTGTATATATTATATATACAATGGGCACAGTACACTTCTCTTGTCCTGTATACTGGGTGTAATCCTCAGTATCTGCTCTTATTCTGTATATATATATACACTGCACAGTACCACTTCTCCTGTCCTGTATACTGGGTGTAATCCTCAGTATCTGCTCTTATTCTGTATATATATATACACTGCACAGTACCACTTCTCCTGTCCTGTATACTGGGTGTAATCCTCAGTATCTGCTCTTATTCTGTATATATATATACACTGCACAGTACCACTTCTCCTGTCCTGTATACTGGGTGTAATCCTCAGTATCTGCTCTTATTCTGTATATATATATACACTGCACAGTACCACTTCTCCTGTCCTGTATACTGGGTGTAATCCTCAGTATCTGCTCTTATTCTGTATATATATATACACTGCACAGTACCACTTCTCCTGTCCTGTATACTGGGTGTAATCCTCAGTATCTGCTCTTATTCTGTATATATATATATACACTGCACAGTACCACTTCTCCTGTCCTGTATACTGGGTGTAATCCTCAGTATCTGCTCTTATTCTGTATATATATATACACTGCACAGTACCACTTCTCCTGTCCTGTATACTGGGTGTAATCCTCAGTATCTGCTCTTATTCTGTATATATATATACACTGCACAGTACCACTTCTCCTGTCCTGTATACTGGGTGTAATCCTCGTATCTGCTCTGTATTCTGATATATATATAACACTGCACAGTACCACTTCTCTGTCCTGTATACTGGTGTAATCCTCAGTATCTGCTCTTATTCTGTATATATATACACTGCACAGTACCACTTCTCCTGTCCTGTATACTGGGTGTAATCCTCAGTATCTGCTCTTATTCTGTATATATATACACTGCACAGTACCACTTCTCCTGTCCTGTATACTGGGTGTAATCCTCAGTATCTTGCTCTTATTCTGTATATATATATACACTGCACAGTACCACTTCTGCCTGTCCTGTATACTGGGTGTAATCCTCAGTATCTGCTCTTATTCTGTATATATATTACACTGCACAGTACCACTTCTCCTGTCCTGTATACTGGGTGTAATCCTCAGTATCTGCTCTTATTCTGTATATATATATATATATATGCACACTGCACAGTACCACTTCTCCTGTCCTGTATACTGGGTGTAATCCTCAGTATCTGCTCTTATTCTGTATATATATATACACTGCACAGTACCACTTCTCCTGTCCTGTATACTGGGTGTAATCCTCAGTATCTGCTCTTATTCTGTATATATATATATACACTGCACAGTACCACTTCTCCTGTCCTGTATACTGGGTGTAATCCTCAGTATCTGCTCTTATTCTGTATAATATATATATATACACTGCACAGTACCACTTCTCCTGTCCTGTATACTGGGTGTAATCCTCAGTATCTGCTCTTATTCTGTATATATATATATATACACTGCACAGTACCACTTCTCCTGTCCTGTATACTGGGTGTAATCCTCAGTATCTGCTCTTATTCTGTATATATATACACACTGCACAGTACCACTTCTCCTGTCCTGTATACTGGTGTAATCCTCAGTATCTGCTCTTATTCTGTATATATATATATATATATATACACTGCACAGTACCACTTCTCCTGTCCTGTATACTGGGTGTAATCCTCAGTATCTGCTCTTATTCTGTATATATATACACTGCACAGTACCACTTCTCCTGTCCTGTATACTGGTGTAATCCTCAGTATCTGCTCTTATTCTGTATATATATATATATACACTGCACAGTACCACTTCTCCTGTCCTGTATACTGGGTGTAATCCTCAGTATCTGCTCTTATTCTGTATATATATACACTGCACAGTACCACTTCTCCTGTCCTGTATACTGGGTGTCCTCAGTATCTGCTCTATTCTGTATATATATATACATATACACTGCACAGTACCACTTCTCCTTCCTGTATACTGGGTGTAATCCTCAGTATCTGCTCTTTATTCTGTATAATATATTACATGCACAGTACCACTCTCCTGTCCTGTATACTGGGTGTAATCCTCAGTATCTGCTCTTATTCTGTATATATATATACACTGCACAGTAAGTACCACTTCTCCTGTCCTGTATACTGGTGTAATCCTCAGTATCTGCTCTTATTCTGTATATATATATACACTGCACAGTACCACTTCTCCTGTCCTGTATACTGGGTGTAATCCTCAGTATCTGCTCTTATTCTGTATATATATATATTATACAGTGCACCACTTCTCCTGTCCTGTATACTGGGTGTAATCCTCAGTATCTGCTCTTATTCTGTATATATATACACTGCACAGTACCACTTCTCCTGTCCTATACTGGGTGTAATCCTCAGTATTGCTCCTCTGTATTATGTATATATACACTGCACAGTACCACTTCTCCTGTCCTGTAATGGGGTAATTTCTCAAATCTCTTCTCTCTGTTCTATGAAACGTATGTTGACTTAGTACTCAAGTGCCTGTCTATACTCTTTGAAGTAATCTCTGGCTCTATACACAAGTGTAGATAGCTCCTCCTGTACTGCATACGTATACACTGCCAGATGATATTAGTATAACCACGCTAAGTCCACTGTATACTGGGTGTTCCTACATCTTATTCTGCTCTGTATTCTCTATATTATTACACTGCACAGTAGTACTTCTATGTCCTGTATGGGTGTACACTCCTCAGTATCGTAATCCTGGTATATCTATGCTGCACAGTATCTCCTGCCATATAATCCTCAGAGCTTTATTCTGTATATATATAATATAACTGCACAGTATACTTCTCCTACTTACTGGGTATATATCCTCTTACTGGTTATATTATCCATACAGTATCTGCGCACCTCTTGTATATCTAGTATCTGCAGTACACTGCTTCATTTCGCTCTGTTGTTACTACTAGTCTGAGTACTGTTCACTGGGTGTTCCTCAGTATCTGTATTCTGTATACACTGTAATCCTCAGTATCTGCTCTTATTCTGTATAGGTGTATATATAGTATACACTGCACAGTATACCTGGGTGTAACAGTATTCTCTTATTCTGTGCACAGTAACTCTCCTGTCCTGTATACTGGGTGGTATCTGTATCTGTAATCACTCAGTACTTCTCCTGCTACTTATTCTGCTCTTATTCTGTATATATATACACTGCACAGTACCACTTCTCCTGTCCTGTATACTGGGTGTAATCCTCAGTATCTGCTCTTATTCTGTATATATATACACTGCACAGTACCACTTCTCCTGCCTGTCCTGTATACTGGGTGTAATCCTCAGTATCTGCTCTTATTCTGTATATATATATACACTGCACAGTACCACTATCTCCTGTCCTGTATATCCTGGGTGTAATCCTCAGTATCTGCTCTTATTCTGTATATATATACACTGCACAGTACCACTTCTCCTGTCCTGTATACTGGGTGTAATCCTCAGTATCTGCTCTTATTCTGTATATATATACACTGCACATTCTGTACCACTTCTCCTGTCCTGTATACTGGGTGTAATCCTCAGTATCTGCTCTTATTCTGTTTATATATATACACTGCACAGTACCACTTCTCCTGTCCTGTATACGGTGTATAATCCTCAGTATCTGCTCTTGTTCTGTAGATAGTCTCTGCCCTCGTTCCTGTCCTCGATCTGCGTGATCTCTGTAGCGTGGTCAGGAGTCCAGGTGGGCAGCAGACAAGACAGTGATGAATAGCTGCTCTTCCTGGTTTTCTATATAAAGCTCCAGGATCTCTCCTCCTGCGCAGCGCTTTGGACATGACCGATATTTCTGACTCATCTTGTGCATTTCCTTTCTCTGACTCCTTGGAATCACCTACAGATGTAATAATCACACACCAGGCAGACTTACTGTCTAAGAATATGAATCCTTTACTTAATACTAGATAGTCTTATGATTGCAGGGACTGTTATAAGTTCTGCTCCGGGTTATGGCAGAATTTATCAGAACTGTGTTTTCTTTTACGGATATGGGTGACAGAAGTGAGACGAGGGGCTCATAACAGAAGAACCAGGTTACAGAGACGGGTGTGAAAGATCTGTCGACTCTTCACACTGTTTAGATAAACTTATGGCGCCTAAAATTGTCTTACTTTATTCCAAAACACCCCAAAATTTAGGTGTATTCTTTGGCACATGAAGATGTAATTAAGCCACGCCCTTTTACATTTGCCCACGCCCCAATTATAATTATCTCTCACCCTCATCGAATGAGGCGTAAAATGGTTAAAAAACAATCTAAAACACTTGTTAAATGTGGTGAAATCTAATTGCTGCAATAAACTGCCACAATTTCGACAGTGAAACTGCCCAATAGAGTCCACTTGGGGCGAGGCAGGTCTAGGGTCATCACAATCGTACGATATTCGCACGTCCGCAGGGCCAGTAACAGTCAGATTATGGATGATGGACACAGCAGCAAAAGTGGTCGCTCTTAATGCACATATCACGTTTCCCTGGAAGAGAAGACCATTTCAATGGCAGACGGAAGTACCACCATTCTATCCAATACTTACACCAGTGGAAAATGAAGAAAGAACACCTGGAGAACGTAATGCAAGTGGGCATAGACTGACACAGTATAATCTGGCCGTGGTGCTTGATCCCTAATCACACAGGATGGGGCCCCTTTATTTTGGGCTCTGCAGCATGGTTTATGTGGTGTATGTGGTGGTCACATTATTCCTGGATGGCATCCACCCTTGCTGCCATACAGGCTGCTCCTCTGTCTTGGTAGCAGTCATACAGATACTGGATATCCTCTGCTCCTCCTCCTACACAGCAGCACGATGTGTAAAGTATCCTGCTGGGGAGCGCAGATCATCGGATGAACCAGGTGAGTATTTACTGTTTTTGTTTCTTGTTTATTTTTTACTTCCTCTGAACAGGGCACATATCTGGTATAACTACTGTGAGGGGGCACATATCTGGTATAACTACTGTGAGGGGCACATATCCAGGGGGGCATATTGGTAACTACTGTGAGGGGGGCACATATCTGGTAAACTACTGTGAGGGGGCACATATCTGGTATAACTACTGTGAGGTGGCACATATCTGGTATAACTACTGTGAGGGGGCACATATCAGGTATAACTACTGTGAGGGGGGGCACATATCTGGAATAACTACTATGAGGGGGGCACATATCAGGTTAAACTACTATGAGGGGGCACATATCAGGTATAATACTGTGAAGGGCACATATCAAGTATAACTACTGTGAGGGGCACATATCTGTATAACTACTGTGTGGGAGCTCATATCTGGTCATAAATACCGTGAGGGGGGCACATATCTAGTATAACAACCATGAGGGCCACATATCTAGTATAACTACCGTGAGGGGCCACATTATCTGGTATAGACTACTGTGAGGGGCACATATCTGGTATAACTACTGTGAGGGGCACATATCTGGTATAACTACTGTGAGGGGGCACATATCTGGTATAACTACTGTGAGGGGCACATATCTGGTATAACTACTGTGAGGGCACTTACTGGATATAACTACTGTGAGGGGGGCACATATCTGATATAACTACTGCAAGGAGGCACATATCTTGGTATAACTACTGTGAGGGGGGCAGATATCTGGTATAACTACTGTGAGGGGGCACATATCTGAATATAACTACTGGCAAGGAGGCACATATCTGGTATAACTACTGTGAGGAGGCACATATCTGATATAACTACTGCGAGGGGGCACATATCTGGTATAACTACTGTGAGGGGCCACATATCTGGTATAACTACTGTGAGGGGCACATATCTGGTATAACTACAGTGAGGGGGCGGCATATCTGGTATAAATACTGTGAGGGGGCACATATCTGGTTATACTATTGTGAGGGGCCACATATCTGGTATAACTACCGTGAGGGGCCAGCATATCTGGTATAACTATTGTGAGGGGCACATATCTGGTATAACTACAGTGAGGGGGCGCTTATCTGGTATAACTACTGTGAGGGGCACATATCAGGTATAACTACTGTGAGGGCACATATCAGGTATAAACTACTGTGAGGGGCACATATCTGGTATAACTACTGTGAGAGGCACATATCTGGTATAACTACTGCGAGGGGCACATATCTAATATAACTACTGTGAGGGGGCACATATCTGGTATAAGTATTGTGAGGGGCACATATCTGGTATAACTAATGTAAGGGGCAGATATCTGGTATAACTACTGTGAGGGGGCACATATCTGGTATAACTACTGTGAGGGGGCAGATATCTGGTATAACTACTGTGAGGGGCACATATCTGATATAACTACTGCAAGGAGGCACATATCTTGTATAACTACTGCGAGGAGGCACATATCTGATATAACTACTGCGAGGGGGCACATATCTGGTATATCTACCGTGAGGGGCCACATATCTGGTATAACTACTGTGAGGGGCCACATATCTGGTATAACTACTGTGAGGGGGCACATATCTGGTATAACTACAGTGAGGGGGCGCATATCTGGTATAACTACTGTGAGGGCCACATATCTGGTATAACTACCGTGAGGGGCCACATATCTGGTATAACTATTGTGAGGGGCACATATCTGGTATAACTACCGTGAGGGGCCACATATCTGGTATAACTACCGTGAGGGGCCACATATCTGGTATAACTACCGTGAGGGGCCACATATCTGGTATAACTATTGTGAGGGGCACATATCTAGTATAACTACCGTGAGGGGCCACATATCTGGTATAACTACAGTGAGGGGGCACATATCTGGTATAACTACCGTGAGGGGCCACATATCTGGTATAACTACCGTGAGGGGCCACATATCTGGTATAACTATTGTGAGGGGCACATATCTGGTATAACTACAGTGAGGGGGCGCTTATCTGGTATAACTACCGTGAGGGGCCACATATCTGGTATAACTACAGTGAGGGGCCACATATCGGGTATAACTACTGTGAGGGGCACATATCGGGTATAACTACCGTAAGGGGCCACATATCTGGTATAATACTGTGAGGGGCACATATCTGGTATAACTACATTGAAGGGGCCACATATCTGGCATAACTACTGTGAGGGGCACATATCTGGTATAACTACTGTGAGGGGGACATATCTGGTATAACTACTGTGAGGGGCACATATCTGGGTATAACTACTGTGAGGGGCACATATTCTGGTATAACTACCGTAAGGGGGCACATATCTGGTCATAACTACCGTGAGGGGCACATATCTGGTATAAACTACCGTGAGGGGCCACATATTTGGTCATAAGTACTGTGAGGGGCACATATCTGGTATAACTACTGTGAGGGGGCACATATCTGGAATAACTACTGCGAGGGGGCACATATCTGGTATAACTACTGCGAGGGGCACATATCTGGTATAACTACTGCGAGGGGGCACATATCTGGTATAACTACTGCGAGGGGGCACATATCTGGTATAACTACTGTGAGGGGGCACATATTGGTATAACTACTGTGAGGGGGACATATCTGGTATAACTACTGTGAGGGGCACATATCTGGTATAACTACCGTAAGGGGCACATATCTGGTCATAACTACCGTGAGGGGCACATATCTGGTATAACTACAGTGAGGGGCCACATATTTGGTCATAAGTACTGTGAGGGGGCACATATCTGGTATAACTACTGTGAGGGGGGCACATATCTGGAATAACTACTGCGAGGGGGCACATATCTGGTATAACTACTGCGAGGGGGCACATATCTGGTATAACTACTGCGAGGGGGCACATATCTGGTATAACTACTGCGAGGGGGCACATACTGGTATAACTACTGTGAGGGGCACATATCTGGACTAACTACTGTGAGGGGGGGACATATCCTGGAATAACTACGTTGAGGGGCACATATCTGGTATAACTACTGTGAGGGACTCATATCTGGTATAACTACTGTGAGGGGCACATATCTGGTATAACTACTGTGAGGGGCACATATCGGGTATAACTACAGTGAGGGGCCACATATCTGGAATAAATACTGTGAGGGGCACATATCTGGTATAACTACAGTGAGGGGCACATATCTGGAATAAATACTGTGAGGGGGCACATATCGGGGACTCGACTGTGTATAATATAATATATAATGTAATATATATAATAACGTAATATTATACACACACAGTGTAATGTGATGCCTTATAAGAAATACATTGTATCGGTTAGTCATTCAGACATGACATTGAAATTGCTGCCCCCTGCTGTCAGTAAGTTGCAGTGCAGCCTGGAAACTCAGCTTTCTGGGTTATGGTCCTCACCTCCTGCACTCTGATGTGGTCTGCAGTACCAGCAGTGTGTGACAGGAGATGTGCAGATTATGACTGCAGGCTGGGGGGAGGCTTACAGAGTGTCAGCCATGATGGGGTAGTGCACATGTGAATAAAGAAGTGGGGGATGGGTGATATTTGGGTATTTCAGCTTAGGTTGTAATTAAAGAATACTATAGATGCTCTTGTGAATGTTTAGTTGATGTGTCACTTATGGGTTGTCATCTTAGTTTCGTCTTCCCCTTAATACAGTCTACATTTCCCATTATACCTCTGGCTTGGCACAGACAGCGGGGGCAGAGTCTCCACACACTGCTCTTGCTCTGCTCGTAGTTACATGTAAGTGATAGATTAGTTAGATAAACTCTTTGTCCCCGATATTTAGTGTATCTCATGTGATGCAGCCTCAGTCTGCCTTTCTTGCATCCTGCTTGTGATGGTTTGAACTTTGTTTCTTTTTGTTTTTTTAGTTAGCGCTTATGAGCAGGAGGCAGGACAGTTCAATAGGAAGGATAGGATACACTGAAGATTATGCACACAGCATTCACAGACAGTGTAGACAGGGGAGAGCAGAGTGCAGCGGCATCTCATCAATGTTCACTGAAGATTTTGAAAACAGCAATCACAGATAGTACAAAGAGATAATCTGAGTCAGGGAGAGAAGTGTCCAGCTGCATCTTATGGAATACACTGGAGATTCTGCACACAGATAATATAGACATTGTCAGGGGGCAGCAGTGTGAAGTTGCATCTCAAGATATACACTGGGGATTCTGTACATAGCACACACATAATATAAATAGTGTGAGGTGGGGGAGCAATATGGAACTACATATCATGGGATACACTGGAGATTCTGCACACATCAATCACAGATAGTACAAAGAGATAATGTGAGTCAGGGAGAAGTGTGCAGCTGCATCTTATGGAATACACTGGAGACTCTGCATACAGATAATATAGACATTGTCAGGGGGCAGCAGTGTGAAGTTGCACCTCAAGGTATACACTGGAGATTCTGTACATAGCACACACATAATATAGACAGGGTGAGTTGGGGGAGCAATATTGAGCTACATATCATGGGATACACTGGAAATTCTGCACACAGATCACACTGATAATACAGACAGTGTGAGTTAGGGGAGAGCATTGGGAAGTTGGATCTTATAGGATTCATAAATCTCCTCTATATGGAGGGACATAGGATAAGGAGGGTGACGCTTGATGGGGCGGAGTCTCTGAGATGCCAGGGGGGATTGGATGGCTGTTGATGTAGTTTACATGAAGTTCTCCGCACACCAGAGACTGACAACCTTTCTACAAAGGAGGGTAAACTGTGGACTTAGTCAGACTAAGGATCACATGACACAGCTGCATGGATCTGAGATAAACCACACCTCACCGCTGGGATAATACTGGAGATTTGGGATGTCCGATCACAGTTGTCGGAATGTTTCTTTTATTAAAGAGATTTTTTTCTGAATTATGTACATTAAGCTCGACGATTGTAGAATGAAAACTGTGAAACTTTCTGATAGATTTCTGCTTTAAATGGAGCCTGTCACCTACTCTGAGTGTTTCAGACCGCACATATCACATTATAGCACAGCCGCCCAACATAGAGATAGCACATTTATTGTGTCTGTCCCACGTCCACTTTATAAAGATATGCAAATTAGGTCCCAGCGTTATGGCCACAAGTGCCCAGGCCCCTCTCCGATATGCCGGCAAAACCGCGTCCCTTGGAGTCCACTGGACCGCCCTCCTAAATAAAAGATTACCTCCTGAGGATGGAAACCTCTTCTGGTCACGTGCTGCACATCAGTCTCTGGAACATAACATTTACAGGGAAGTCTAGGATAATACAAGATGTCGTCACAGTTCAGTGACTACACACTGACACATGAAAACAGACAGACGGGAGGCATCGGCTGCCATATCCTGTGTGATAAAGACAAGTCCAACTTCAGTGACATTCATGAACCTGCATGAAACACCCTGTATAATGGCCGTGGCATTGGTGAGGTGCCCATGGCGGTCCCCTTCAAATGCCAACCTCCACTTAGATGTCACTACAGGCGTCTCACTCCAGTTCCACTGTAACCCCCTAATCTTCACTTTCTCCCATCTTATGTTTTGGAGGAGGAGGCGGTACAGGGGGGCCGAGGGGCCACTTCATAGTCCCCACTTCATTGTATGGCCCTGAGAATATAACAGGAGAAGATGATTATATTAAAGGTCCACAAGCAGAAGGTTCCAGAGACAAAGGACTATGACAGGACAAGTGACGCGGACCCGAGGTCTGATGATGATAATAAGACGCTGTCAGATGAAGCTGTTATCAAGATACAAAGTGGTCAGAAGAGCCAGCCAGGGATGACAGAGGATCCGGGCCCCCAGAGAACCTGAAATAACACGACTTATATGTAGGAAGATGATCCAGGAGGAATCAGCTGAAACAAGACAGAGGGCCAGTGCATGCTGGGAATTATAGTCCTCCAGCACAGTGTCTTATCATACTATCGTTATGCAGTAATACAGACATGGAAGTATAACAGGGCAGATTTACCATTCAGCAGTCAACGTATGGTCTCTTGGCTGTATCATGCTGCCCGTGGGGGGTTCGTTTTAGGACAGGGGTCATAGGAAGTCCCAGTCCTCAATGTGGCGGTGGCTCATTAAATCTCTTTGGGGCAGTTTATTCTTTCTGCCACATTCTTACAACCCCAGAGAGCGACTACAAGCTGGGTAAAAGTGAATGAGAAGAGCGCCGCTGCCACCTAATGGCGAGTAGCTGTACTGCAACTCTCTCACACTCTGACCTTACCTGCAGGTTATTACCCCCACATTGAGGCCATTTATTTTGTGGGAGGGGGAGGGTCTGCTCCTTAAAGTTTAGGGCCCCTGATCTCCGTGATGCAAATCTATGAGGTGTCCTGCCTTTTGAGGTTGGGACCCCCAGTCCTTCTTGGCATCAGGTTGAGGCATCAATCAAGGTGACGAATGTCAGGATGAATCAGTGATGAGAGGGAACACCCCGGTGTCTGAGCTCACAAACGAGGGTGAGATTTTGGGTTCCTGTGTAAGATTTTGACCGGGGGCTAAATTTTCATGTTTTCCCAATGTTCTGTTTTCTCCTGCACTGAAGAGACTGAAAAGTCCTCATAGCCAAAGACTTCTCACAGCTGAGGGTTTGTGGCAATGTAGCAGTGTAGACAATTCTCTGTAAGACAGTATAAGAAATGTTATCTACTGTCCTGATGTTTGTTACAATGTATCAGTGCAGAAGAATCTATCAGTCTGGAGTATAGATCGGACACAATTGTAACAAACCTTCAGTTCTTAAAATACTAATGTTATATTCACCTGTTCCTCAGGTCTATTAGTTTCCTACATGGTTAACACATGCTGGCTGACAACCACAACAGCCCCCCTCAGGGTTGTCAGCTATCTTTCCATAGACCTGGATTAATCTAATGAATTGCCTACATGTTATGTAGAATTATGTCTCCCTTTGTCAGTCTTTACCGCACATTTGGTATTGCATTCATGCCATGGGAAGCTCGGTATTAACAGACTTATGGACCATTCACAGGATTTCTGATGAAATAAATGCAGATTATTTCCGAATTAGGCGTCTCCTGCTTCAGTTATTAGCCGGTATAGATGCCTGGTCTCTCGTCTGGCAGCAGTTGCATCAGCCGTCTCATTGTTCGTCACCTCCAGTCTCCGTGTTGCATCAGCGCAGAATTTACTATCAGCTCCGCCTCTGCTAATTATTCCTCCTCTCCCACAAAGTAGACCTGTGAATATTTAGAGGGGTTCCAACAACCGTTCAGAGATACTCGGGATTAGAAGTAACAGATTAGATATCCACCAAGATTATATATAACAGATCAGGAGATCCCAGGATTCTATATAATAGTCCAGGAGATCCCCATGATTGTATATTACAGTTCAGAGATTCTATGATTATATACAGTGCCTTGCGAAAGTATTCATCCCCTGGAACTTCTCAACCTTTTGCCACATTTCAGGCTTCAAACAAAAAGATAGAACATTTTACATTTTTGGTGAAGAATCAACAACAAGTGGTCACAATTGTGAAGTGGAAGGAAATTTATTGGATCATTTAAACTTTTTTTAATAATAAAACTGAAAAGTTGTTCGTGCAGAATTATTCGTCCATTTCCTTTCCGTCCAGAAGTTGATCTCTGATCTCTGAATGATCCAATGTCGTCCTAAATGACTGATGAAGATACATAGAATCCACCTGTGTGTAATCAAGTCTCCGTATAAATGCTCCTGCTCTGTGATAGTCTCAGGGTTCTGCATCATGAAGACCAAGGAACACACCAGGCAGGTCCTGATACTGTTGTGGAGAAGTTTAAAGCCGGATTTGGAGACCAAAAGATTTCCCAAGCTTTAAACATCCCAAGGAGCACTGTGCAAGCGTCATATTGTACTGGAAGGAGTATCAGACCACTGCAAATCTACCAAGACCCGGCCGTCCCTCTAAACAAGGAGAAGACTGATCAGAGATGGAGCCAAGAGGCCCATGATCACTCTGGATGAACTGCAGAGATCTACAGCTGAGGTGGGAGAGTCTGTCCACAGGACAACAATCAGTCCAACACTTCACAAATCTGCCCTTTATGGAAGAGTGGCAAGAAGAAAGCCATTTCTCACAGATATCCATAAAAAGTCACCTGGGAGACACCAAACATGTGGAAGAAGGGGCTCTGCTCAGAGGAAACCAAAATCAGACTTTTGGAAACAATGAAAACGATATGTTTGGTGTAAAAGCGACACAGCTCCTCCCCCTGAACACACCATCCCCACTGTCAGACATGGTGGGGGCAGCATCATGGTTTGGGCTTTTCATCAGCAGGGACAGGGAAGATGATGGATGGAGCCAAATACAGGACCATTCTGGATGAAAAGACCTGAGACTAGGACGGAGATTTATCTTCCAACAAGACAATGATCCCAAACATAAAGCAAAATCTACAATGGAATGGTTCAAAAATAAAGGTCTCCAGGTCTTAGAACGGCCGAGTCACAGTCCAGACCTGAATCCAATGGAGAAGATGTGGAAAGAGCTGAAAACTGCTGTTCACAAACGTCTCCATCCAACCTCAAAGAGGAAGAATGGGCAAGAATTTCATCTCTAGATGTGAAAACTGATGGAGACATCCCCCAAGAGACCGCAGCTGGAATCAAAGTATTAATGCAAGGGGGACGAATAATTCTGCACGAACAACTTTTCAGTTTTATTATTACAAAAAAAGTTTAAATGATCCAATAAATTTCCTTCCACTTCACAATTGTGACCACTTGTTGTTGATTCTTCACCAAAAATGTAAAATGTTAGATCTTTTTGTTTGAAGCCTGAAATGTGGCAAAAGGTTGAAAAGTTCCAGGGGGCTGAATACTTTTGCAAGGCACTGTATAACACTTCAGAGATCCCAGGATGATATATAACAGATCAGAGATTCTCAGGTTTGTATATAACAGTTGAGAGATCCCAGGATGATATACAGTACAGACCAGAAGTTTGGACACACCTTCTCATTCAAACAGTTTTCTGTATTTTCATGACTATGATAATTGTAGATTCACACTGAAGGCATCAAAACTATGAATTAACACATGTGGAATTATATACTTAACAAAAAGTGTGAAACAACTGAAAATATGTCTTATATTCTAGGTTCTTCAAAGTAGCCACCTTTTGCTTTGATTACTGCTTTGCACAATCTTGGCATTCTCTTGATGAGCTTCAAGAGGCAGTCACCTGAAATGGTTTTCACTTCACAGGTGTGCCCTGTCAGGTGTAATAAGTGGGATTTCTTGCCTTATAAATGGGGTTGGGACCATGAGTTGTGTTGGGCAGAAGTCAGGTGGATACACAGCTGATAGTCCTACTGAATAGACTGTTAGAATTTGTATTATGGCAAGAAAAAAAAGCAGCTAAGTAAAGTAAAACGAGCGGCCATCATTACTTTAAGAAATGAAGGTCAGTCAGTCCGAAAAATTGGGAAAACTTTGAAAGTGTCCCCAAGTGCAGTCGCAAAAACCATCAAGTGCTACAAAGAAACTGTCTGACACGAGGACCGCCCCAGGAAAGGAAGACCAAGAGTCACCTCTGCTGCGGAGGAGAAGTTCATCCGAGTCACCAGCCTCAGAAATCACAGGTTAACAGCAGCTCAGATTAGAGACCAGGTCAATGCCACACAGAGTCTAGCAGCAGACACATCTCTACAACAACTGGTAAGAGGAGACTGTGTGCAGCAGGCCTTCATGGTGGAAACCACTGCTAAGGAGAACACAAGGAATGGACATTAGACCAGTGGAAATCTGTGCTTTGGTCTGATGAGTCCAAATTTGAGATCTTTGGTTCCAACCACCGTGTCTTTGTGAAGGGATGGACTCTACATGCCTGGTTCCCACCGTGAAGCATGGAGGAGGAGGTGTGATGATGTGGGGGATTTATACTGAACCAGCATGGCTACCACAGCATCTTGCAGCGGCATGCTATTCCATCCGGTTTGCGTTTAGTTGGACCATCATTTATTTATCAACAGGACAACGACCCCAAACACCTCCAGGCTGTGTAAGGGCTATCTGACCAAGAAGGAGAGTGATGGGGTGCTACACCAGATGACCTGGCCTCCACAGTCACCAGAACTGAACCCAATCCAGATGGTTTGGGGTGAGCTGGACCGCAGAGTGAAGGCAAAAGGGCCAACAAGTGCTAAGCATCTCTGGGAACTCCTTCAAGACTGTTGGAATACCATTTCAGGTGACTACCTCTTGAAGCTCATCAAGAGAATGCCAAGAGTGTGCAAAGCAGTAATCAAAGCAAAAGGTGGCTACTTTGAAGAACCTAGAATATAAGACATATTGTCAGTTGTTTCACACTTTTATGTTAAGTATATAATTCCACATGTGTTAATTCATAGTTTTGATGCCTTCAGTGTGAATCTACAATTATCATAGTCATGAAAATACAGAAAACTCTATGAATGAGAAGGTGTGTCCAAACTTTTGGTCTGTACTGTATAACAGATCAGAGATCTTGGATGATATATATAAAGATAACAAATCCGATTTTAACAGAAACCAATACAATAAATGAAGGAATCAATAAAGATAATTCACCGGTGGGCAGAGTGCCCGGGGATGCAATATTGAAATATAAATGAACTGAGGTATGACGTAGACGTAGGGATATCAGTCAGATAGAGAAAAAGAGAAGTGGTACAGCACCTGTCAGAGTGTCTGATGGTGACATCCAGAATGCGCGTCCCCTTTCAGGACTCATGCTTGACAAAGGCTGAGGAAGCAGACGAAACGTTGCATGTACCGGGGTGTATTCATGGAATAAAAGACTGACTTTCTTCACCGCAAAGGGATGCTGTCCTCACTTCTCTTCGCTTGATTAGTCAGATATAGCAGGTAAGTTCTTGTAAGCAATAAATTACTGAAAAACCTTAAATTACTGAGGAAGAAAATGTAAGGCGGATAACACAGTATTTGTAGTGTGGTTGGTGGTTATAGGAGACAGTGGGATGTAGATGTTCTGTATCTGTGCAAAACGTCCAAGAATTCCCTCAGCGTAAGATCTGCACGGACATCCAGCGCCTGGTGAGTATAACCTCATACCATAGTAACATGGTGAGGTAGAAGCCAATTTTTCTCACTTTAGGGGAAAAAAAATCCTTCCCGACTCCAATCAGAATAACTCCCTGGATCAACGACCCCTCTCAACGACCGAGACTGTCCTTGTTCTATATTCAGAAAGGATAAAGCACAGGCAGGGACAGGTAGCGCTGAATATACTGTAGGTCAGGGGCATGACACCACATGTGTAAAATACAGGGGGTCATTTACTATTCTGAAATACGCTCTCTGCGACTTCTCTCTGCTCACGCCAGGTCTAAAAACGTGGACGGAGAAGGGCCGGCAGGCTTGTCTCATTCATCATTTTCTGGTCTAAATGTAAGAGAACAAAGGAAGCTCGGAAGCTTCTTACATTTAGAAGTGGCGATGGATTCGCCAACGTTATGGAGAGGCCGGCACTGGATTCACCGCCAGCTATGGGGCTTTATTAAGACCGTGTGCCCCTTAGTCTTCCTTCTTGATCCATCTGAACAGGTAAGATCCTACAATCTACATGTAATAGTCAGTTACCACCGTAGGTTATGTAGAATTTTCCCAAATTTCCACGCCCTTAGCGAATCATTTCAGTCAAGTAATGGCTTCTCGCTTAGAAGCAGGTTTGACACCAGGCCTTCTCCCATTTTTCCATGTGGTCGGACTTCAGAGATGGAGACAAAGAAGCAGTGATATTGTAGAAGAAGGGAGAAACGAAGAACAAAGCATCATCTGTGGCGAGGTTCACTACGAGGTATATACCTGACCCTCAAAGATTGGTGAAAGTCTGGATTAGGCATTAAACATGGAGGTATTTCAGTGGAGCTGGGATCAACGATACCACGCCGACACCAGACATCTAATCCAAGGTCTGGGGATCGACATGACAACTATGTCTAAGAGGGTTTTGTGATATGAAGAGGGAATTGATCATGGTGATGGTGTAAGAGCTCCGTCCATACCAGACCGGTGGTCCAGAGCTACTCCTGAACCCAGTGCAGAACCATCACGTGTGCATATAAGGCAAGGTGATGGGGAAGAAGATTGCCAAGCGAACTTTGGCTACGGACATTTGTGGACATTTGCCCCTATTGCGACTAGGCAAAGCCATGATCTGCCTACTGCATTGCACTGTGAAGGGTTAACGTGCACTGTGATTTCTGCTGTCGGGTGCACGTATAGGCTTATTGTAATATATCCTGATCATTCGCACTGTTATTGCATTATGTCTGCTTTGCACTGTGTGAAGGGTTAATGCACAGCCGGCTAATAGACATTGGGACTTTTTATCTATCCAAGGAGCTGGAGGGGAAGAACAGACTCACTGACATTCTGAGTGTCCGGTTTAGCTCGGTGCCTGGAAAAGCTGCTTAGTCATTCCCATAGACCTGTATTAACCCTTTTGCTACCATCGCCGTACATGGACGACACTGGAGCAATGGGTAAACATGGCTTCCGCTCACACTCGCAGGGGGAGGCCATAGCTGGCGGGTCTCTGCTGTTTCAATCAGCTGAACAGCAATAATGCCAATCGTGGTCATGAAAGCCATTAGATTGTGATCACAGCATCTAAAAGCGCAAAAACCCAGAAGCTCACGCTTCCAGGCTTCTTACCGCCATCCTCTGTGGCCAATGAGGATGACGGTAATTGGTTTCAATACCCTGGGTCTCTCTGAAGAGACCCAGGGTATTGGAGCTGCAATTCTTATTTTGGCCAGCAGGCGGCAGCAATTCTGCTATCATCATCGATCTATAGACACAAGGATAACCATGTGATATTGTTGTCATTGTACTGACCCAGAGATTGAAGGGCATTGATCAGTTTTGCCACCAAGGGAACTACATTGTATGCCATATTAAATGGTGGCATTAGAACATACAACTTGTTTCACAAAAATTAAGCTCTCATATGGAGATGTGAATGGGAAAATAAAAAAGATATGGCTCAAAGAAGATATGGAAGAAAAATGAAAATGCAAAAAAAAATCTATGATAGACATAAATTGTAACATTGTATTTGTTAGGCTGAGCTTCTCCACTCCACCCCTCCCTCTAGAAGTCTCTAGTTCAACTAGAAACTGTATTTAAGGGGAGCAGTCAGAGCCCCTAGTTGTGTGCAAATAAGGAACAGTGATTTGAAGAGACTCTGCCAGTCTGCATGAGTGACCAGAAGAAGACGCTAAGATGGGGATACTCTGCCACAGAGCCTCCAGCCTTGGACCAGGGCACCAGCCTTCTGAAGAGAGATGGACAGCTAGCTCAGGCCTTTCCTCAGCATAAAAACCCTTCTTCTGTCAGGGAGGAGACTGGAGAAGCTGTTCAGTGCACTGCCTGTATTGTTTTGCACCTGAATCCCTCCAGTAAAGAAGCACACTGGTTACTGCAGACCCTGACTCTCTGGTATCACCAAGTCTTACTATACATTCCGGAGAGCAGCAACACCTCGACAGTGGCGCTCTTTTTCCCACATGTTGCGTTGTCCGGTTCCCATAATAATCAGGCCGGATCTCCGAAAGCAGGAACACCAGCGGGCACATCCGGAGCAATGACATAATTGGTCACATGATGCTCGACATGTCACATGATCTGTTATGCGGCCTGTTGCCGGTGATTGGTTTCTGTGCCGCACTAGCCCTGTTTTCTCCTGCAGTGCTTCTAGTATTTCTTGACCCCTGCTTTGTATTGACTTTGATCCTTCTGCCTGATACTTTGGACTGGCTTAGTATTACCTGTGATTTCTGATTTGGTTCCATCTGGATTCTCCTGGTACCGATTTGGCCTTGTCTGTTCTTTGTTATTTATCTATGCCTATCTGTCACTAGTTTATTATTTTTCTTCCTAAAATTTCCTTCCCTGCTTGGCCACAGCATGAGTTCAGGAAGGGACTGTCATCCAGTTGTGGACCGCTGTATAGGGAGGATCGTACAAGGGTACGCATGGAGTTCAGGGCTCACTGCTCCCTACAGTGACAGATTCTTGTTTTGCCAAACAAAGTTAAAGGGGTTCTCCCATGACTGAAGTAAAAAACAGAAATCAGGCATCATATAGTACATGACAATCTCTTTCAAACAAAGCTAGAACCAGATCTGTACCTCAAATGGAACCAGAGATCTCCCCAATCATTTCTCCAGTTGTTCTGCTAGATTTATTTCAGGCTGGAATCTCAGGGGGCATGCCCTTTCTTCTGCATCTCTCTCCCTATAACAGCTCAGGGGGGCATGTCCTTACTGTTGCATCTTTCTCCCTATAACAGCTCAGGGGGCATGCCCTTACTTCTGCATCTCTCTCCCTATAACAGCTCAGGGGGCATGCCCTTACTTCTGCATCTCTCTCCCTATAACAGCTCAGGGGGGCATGTCCTTACTGCTGTATCTTTCTCCCTATAACAGCTCAGGGGGCATGCCCTTACTGCTGCATCTCTCTCCCTATAACAGCTCAGGAGGCATGCCCTTTCTGCTGCATCTCTCTCCCTATAACAGCTCAGGAGGCATGTCTTTAATGCTGCTGCTCTCTCCCTGTGACACAGCTTCTAACAGAGGATACGGCTGTTGGCAGTTAAGGCCCCATTCACACGACCGTATGTACATTTCCGCATCTTATCCGCATTTTTGCGGTCCGCAAATTACGGATCCGCAAAAAAAACGGATGGTGTCCGTATGGCATCCGTTTTTTGCGGATCCTTTGTAACAATGCCTATCCTTGTCTGCAATACGGACAAGAATAGGACATGTTCTATTTTTTTGCGGGGCTACGGAACGGGCAAACGGATGCGGACAGCACACAGTATGCTCTCAGTATTTTTTGCGGACCCATAGAAATGAATGGGTCCGCATTTTTCATGTGAAAAATGCGGATCGGAGCCGGCAAAAAATAGTGTGGTGTGAAAGAGGCCTAAAAGTGAGCGCATGTGACCACCTCAGAGAGGTGGTCAAGAAATAAGGAAAAGAACAAACAGCAGGTGACGCTATACAGATGAATATTAGTGAATAGAGATGAGCGAATCTATTCGCCGATTCATTGATTAGTATCGAATCTTGGAAATTTTCCGCTGCAAAGCGAATCCGAATATTTGGAGATTCGCTCCGTTAAGATTCGAAAATGTTCCTAAGGCTTTCTATGCGTTTGCTACGTAGTTGTTCCAATAAATTGTACGCTAATGCAACGTATAAGTTACTCTATACGCTGTTGTGTACGAATTCAATTACTTAGCAAACTTTTACTGTTAGTTCGTTTATCGTGCGCAAAAGCCCGGGAAGAAAGCGGTCACCTGACCTAGTGGGCAGGGCTTGCTCTGATTGGCTCGGTAAGCCAGTGACGCATCACTTCTGCTGCGACTGCTGAGACGAGCAGAAGCACTGTGTGTGAAGTTCCTAAAGACTGAGACCTGTGTTGTTGAAATTGGGGTGTAATTGTTCAGAGAATCCATATTACACATCAGGGATACTGCAGGGCTAGTAATTAATCAGGCAGGGAGAGAGACAGAGAGAGAGACAGGGAGAGAGACAGGGAGAGATAGGGAGAGAGACAGGGACAAAGACAAAGACCAGCTGCAGGGCCACAGAGTGAAGTGAAAAATGTCTGGAATGGATAAGCAAAAGGGGTCCAGTTCCAGCCAGACCTCGAGCTCTAAAAAAAGGAGAAGGTGGCACAGGGCAGAAGTGCCAAAGTACCTGTAGCCGGAGCTTCTACTTGTAGTATTCGCCATACTTGGCCAGTGTTCCACCAGGCTAACCCACCAAGGCGCAAAATTGTAGTGGAGGAGAAAGTGGATGAGGTAGTGGAGTGGATGGCACGCTCATCTCAGTCTCAGCCGGATGATCTGCTGTCATCTGCTGATACAGTATCCATATGTAGCCGGGGGTCAGACTCAGAGCGTTCCTCCTGCTCCACCATTCCTCTCCAGCAAAGCCCGTCATTTTCATACGCAATTTGTACACTTATGCGTACGTGTTCAAAGAGGTTGTGTACCTTTTAAAACTGAACGTTCGTTATTAGTGCACAAATGTTCGCAAAACGCTACATAATAACGTATGGTTTGTACGCAGATTCGTCGAATAGATTCGTAGAATATAAG
This sequence comes from Rhinella marina, assembly GCA_900303285.1. Classification (NCBI taxonomy): domain Eukaryota; kingdom Metazoa; phylum Chordata; class Amphibia; order Anura; family Bufonidae; genus Rhinella; species Rhinella marina. Next base: position 10,735 of record ONZH01020713.1, on the reverse strand, counting down.
AATCTTATAAAAAGTTCGACGAATGTTCGGCAAATAAAATTTTGAATGATTCGCTCATCTCTATTAGTGAATAACTCAGTGGCTATACTAAATTTTTAATGAAATGCTACTACAGAAGTATTCAGATCCAGGTGCTAGTTTGAACAATGTAGAATATTTTCCATGGCTCAACCCCTTTAAGCAGGATCTTTTACAATTTCTTGCAGTAAGATTGGGCTGAGGGTATCAACACCCATATGTGACCCAGCCAGGAAACGGGAACACTGGAAGAGCAATTTGAGATAGTTATCCAGAGAGCCTGTAGAGCAAGTGTGATTGATACTCAAGTACTTCCCATGAGTAATGCTCCACTGGAAATGGTATTGGACTGAAAGTTGGTCCCTAAGTTTAACAGGTATTCCTACACACAACAATGACGTCATCAGCGTATAAACTAATCTAGTGTTGTTACCTACAGGTATGCCAAAAATTAGGGGATCTTGTCGAATGGACTCCACCAAGGGCACCATAACCAACTGAAAGATAGTGGGTGAAAGAAGACACCCCTAACGGGTGCCATTATGAATTGGGAAGGGTCTCAACACACAACCAGAGGAAAAGACCCTGGCCGATGGTGAAGAGTACAAGGCCATAAAGGCCAATTTGGCAAACTCTTCAAAGCCGAATTTGATGAGAACGTCAAGGACCCTGTAGAACGCCTTCTCCACATCCAAGGTAAGAAGCAGAGAAGGTGTGCGAGAGCGCCATGGACCAGGTTGATGAACCTTCGAGTACCATCTGAGGATCTTCTACCATATACAAATCCTACGGGAATGATACTCAGCAAACAATTAACAACAACTACTGCAAACAGTTTGACGTTCAGTCAAAGTAGAGAAATAGGCCTGACATTTGTAGGCTGCATCGGAGGTTTCCTCGGCTGAAGTAGAGTAATGATTGTGACCTATGACATTTCCTCCAGAAAGCGGCCGAGTTCTGCTGCTTTATTGTATATCTGAACCAAGTACGGGGACAGAATGGGTTGAAAACTTTTATTATATTTTCGCTCATCCGTCTGGTCCAGGGGATTTATGAAGCTTAAGGGATGAAATGTCTTTTTGAACCTCTATAAGGGACATTCGAGCCTGAAGGTTTTGGGCTTGAGTATCTGAGAGGTGTGGAAAAGAGACCGAATTAAGAAACCTGTCACTGTCAGTTGTGGATATTGTGGCATAGGATGTTCTTTTTGCAGTTAAGCAGGTGGCTACCCTAGTTTGGAGGTGGGAGAGTTATACGAAGAACAGTCATATCTTTGAAATGTCTCACTATGTGTTGTAGACGGGCGACCTTGAAGACACCAGAGCCTAGGAGTGGAGCAATCTTCTGCTTAACAGTAAAGCCCTTTACAGTTCCCAATGGGCCGATGCCCAGGGGACTGCTTGATCCCTCCTCATGGCCGCCAACCAGGTACATAATGATCTGACCCTCCCAGAGCTAATTAATCCTAGTAGCGTTAAGTACTTACAGTATGTACCCGACGTGCCTTCTTGAGGACATGGATACAGTTTAATAATGCATCAGACAACGGGATTCCTTATATGCCACTAAGCCTGAATCCTATGAGGCAGTAGAATGGCACAGGTATTTGGGAAGTGATGACATCATCTCAACTGCCTGTTCTGATGATGTCATTCCCACTGCCTGTGCCGGGACACAGGACTGTCAGTCGTAGGCCTCCTCCTCCACCGCAGACAGTAAAGTGGAGCATGACTCAGTTCAGGATTACAGGGCACTATAGGGAGCAATACTGGGGTCACGACAGTATAGGGTCAGTATAGAGTCATTGCTGGGGTATTTTTAATACTATGAGTATTATTATTGTTATTATTATTATTATTATTATTATTAATAGAGCACAATAGTGGGCACTATTATTGCTAGAGGCACTACTACAGGAGGCATTATTATTACTAAGGGCACTTACATAAATACTCCACATATATACTACACACATAAATACACCACATATATACTAAACACATAAATACACCACATATATACTACACACATAAATACACCACATATACACTACACACCACATATATAACACCACGATATATACACTACACACATAAATACACCACATATATACATACACACATACAATATACCACACATATACACATATCACCACACATACAATACACCACATATACATACTACACACATAAATACACCACATATATTACTACACCACATAAATACACACACAATACACTACACTACACACATAAATACACCACATATACACTACACACACAATAAATACACCGCATATACACTACACATAATACACCACAATATATACTACACACATAAATACTACCACATATACACTACACACACAATAATACACACACATACATACTACACACATAAATACACCACATATATACTACATACACATAAATATACCACATATACACTATACACATAAATACACCACATATACACTACACACATAAATACACCACATATACACTACACACATATATACACCACATATACACTACACACATAAATACATCACATATACACTACACACATAAATACACACATATACATACACTACACTACACACATATACACTACACACATAAATACACCACATATACACTACACACATAAATACACCACATATAAATACACATATACTACACACATAAATACACCACATATACACTACACACATAAATACACCACATATACACTACACACATAAATACACCACATATACACTACACACACATAAATACACCACATATACACTACACACATAAATACACCACATATACACACTACACACATAAATACACCACATATAACTACACACACATAAATACACCACATACATACACTACACACATACCACTACATACACATATAATACACCACATATACACACTACACACATAAATACACCACATATACACTACACACATAAAGTACACCACATATACACTACACACACATATAATACACCACATATATAACACTACACACCACATGTAAATACACCACATATACACACACATATACTACACACATAAATACACCACATATACACTACACATCCACATAAATACACCACACACATATACACTACAACACCACATAAATACACCACATATATCACACACACATACATAAATACACACATATAACACATACACACACACATAAATACACCACATATACACTACACACATAAATACACCACATCACCACATTACACTACACACATAAATACACACACACATAAATACACCACACATATACACTGAACAGCACACATAAATACACCACACTCCACACATAAATACTTACACACACACATAAATACACCACATATACACTACACACACATAAATACACCACATATACACTACACACATAAATACACTACACACATACACTACACAAATACACCACATAACACACACATACATATACATACACATATACACATATACATACACACAATAATACACCACATATACACTACACACATAAATACACACATATATACTACACACACATACATACATATACACACATATACACACACACCACATAAATACACCACATATATACTACACACACATAAATACACCACATACATACACTACAACACACATAAATAAACACCACATATACACTACACACATACAATACACCACATATACACTACACACATAAATACACCACATATACACTACACACAAATACACATACATACACACACACAATATACACTACACACATAAATACACTACACACATATACACTACACACATAAATACACACACATATACACTACACACACTAAATCACACCACATATACACACTACACATATAACACCACATATATACACATAATACACACATAAATACACCACATATACACACTACACACATAACATACACTATACACACATAATACACACACATATACACTACACACATAAATACACCACATATACACTACACACATAAATACACCACATATACACTACACACATAAATACACATAACACTACACAAATACACCAATATACACTACACACATAAATCACCACATATACACTACACACACATAATACACCACATATACATACACACACATAACATACACCACATATATACACTACACACATATACACACCACATACACTACACCACATAAACTACACACACATATACACATACACACACATAATACACCACATATACACTACACACATAAATACACACACATATATAACACATAAATACACCACATACAACTACACACACATACACCACACTACACTACACACACATAAATACACCACATATATACACATAAATACACACATATACATACATACATAAATACACCACATATACACTACACACATAAATACACCAACATAAATACACACACACACATAAATACACAAATACACCACTACATATAAATACACCACATATACACTACACACATAAATACACCACATATTAACACACACACATAAACTACACAAATACACCACTACACACACACATAAATACACCACATATACACACACACATAAATACACCACATATACATACACACATATACACACACACATATAACACTACACACATAAATACACCACATATACACTACACACATAAATACACCACATATACACTACACACAAATACATACACCACACATACACTACACACACATAAATACACCACAATATATACTACACACATAAATACACACACATATACATACACCACATATACACTACACACACACATAAATACACCACATATACACTACACACACATATAAATACACCACATATACACTACACACAATAAATACACCACAATACACTACACACATATAATACACCACATATACACTACACACCACATAAATACACACATATACACATACACATAACATACACCACATATACACATCACACACACATAAATACACCACATATACACTACACACATAAATAGCACCACATATACACACACACACATATACACCACACTACACACATACAATACACCACATATACATACACACATAAATACACCACATTATACACTACACACATAAATACACCACATATATACATAACACACATAATACACCACAACATAACACATAACACATAAATACACACACATAATACACACACCACATATAAATACACTACATACACACATAAATACACCACATATATACATAATACACATATACACACACATAAATACACACACATTACATATATACACTACACACATAAATATACACCACATATACACTACACACATACACACTACACACATATACACTACACACATATAAATACACACAAATACATACACACACTATAAAAACACCACATATACACTACACACATACAATATACACCACATATACACTACACACATATACATAAATACACCACATATACACTACACACATAAATACACCACATATACACATAAATACACATACAACATACACACATAAATACACCACATATACACTACTACACACATAAATACACCAACATATACATACACACATATACATACACCACAATACACACTACACACATTAAATACACACACATATACACTACACACATATAAATACACCACATATACACTACACACACAGTATAATATACACACACACATATACACCACATTACACTACACACATACACATAAATACACACATATACACACATAAATACACACATATAATACACACACACTATAAATACACACTACACACACACATATACACACATATATACAATACACACACATACACACATATAACTACACACACACACATATACACTACACACATAAATACACCACATACATACATAAATACACACACATACATAAATACACCACATATACACTACACACATAATATATTACACCACATATTACACTACACACACATAAATACACCACATATACCACTACACACATAAATACACCACATATATACTACACACATAAATACAGCACAATTACACACACATATACACTATACACACACATAAATACACCACATATACACACACACATAAATACACACATATATACACACATACACACACATAATACTACACCACATATAATACATAATACACATAACATACACACATACACACATATACACTACACACATAAATACACCACAATATACACTACACACACATAAATACACCACATATATATACTACTACACATAAATACACCACATATATACTAACACACACATACACCACATATACACTACACACATACAACATACACACACATACATACTACACACTACATACACACCAACACATATACACTACACACACATAAATACACCACATATACACTACACACATAAATACACCACATATACACTACACACATAATACACCACATAATACACTACACACACATAAATACACACACATACACACATATACACTACACACATAAATACACCACACATATTACACTACAACACATATACAACATACACCACATATACACTACTACACACATAAATACACACCACATATACACTACACACATAAATTACACCACATTACATATACACACTACACACATACACACATAAATACACCACATATACACTACACACACATAAATACACACATATACACTACACACATATACACACATATACACTACACACATAAATACACCACATATACACTACACACATAAATACACACATATACACTACACACATAACATACATACCACATATATACACTACACACATAAACACACATCACATATACACTACACACACACAATAAATACACCACATATACACTACACACACACACATATAAATACACACATAAATACATATATACTACACACACATAAATACACACACATATACACTACACACATATATACACCACATACACACTACACATAAATACACCACATATACACTACACCACACATAAATACACACATATACATACACACACATAAATACACCACATATACACTACACACATAAATACACCACATATACACACACACACAAAACACACACTATATACACTACACACATAAATACACCACATATACACTACACACATACAATACACCACATATACACTACACACATAAATACACCACATATACATACACACACATAAATACACCACATATACACACACATAAATACACACATACATAATACACCACATATACACTACACACACATAAATACACCACATATACACTACACACATATACACACCACATATACATACTACACACATAAATACACCACATATACACTACACACACATTACACTACACACATAAATACACACATATACACTACACACATAAATACACCACATATACACTACACACATACACACATATAATACACCACATATACACTACACACACATAAATACACCACATATACACTACACACACATAAATACACCACATACATACACATACACCACATATACACTGACACACATAAATACACCACATATACACATAAATACACACACATACAAAATACACCACATATACACTACACACATAAATACACACACATAATACACAATATACACACACACATAAATAATATACACTCACACATATACACACACACACATAAATACACCACATATATACACACTACACACACATAAATACACACACATATACACTACACACACATAAATACACCACATATACACTACACACACATATACACTTACACACATAAATACACATATACACTACACCACATAAAATACCACATACTATACTACACACACATAAAATACACCACATATACACTACACACACACCACATATACATACACACACATAAATACACACACACACACATAAATACACATAAACACTACACACATAATACACTATATACACATACAACATAAATACACCACATATACACACTACACACATAAATACACCACATATAACACATACACACATAAATACACCACATATACACTACACACATAAAATACACCACATATACACTACACACACATATATTACACCACATATACACATATACACACATAAATACACATCACATATACACACTACACACACATAAATACACACACATATACATACACTACACACATATAATACACCACATATACACTACACACATAAATACATCACATATACACTACACACATAAATACACCACATATACACTACACACATAAATACACCACATATACACTACACACATAAATACACACATACACTACACACATATATACACATATACACTACACACATAAATACACCACATATATACACACTACACACATACAATACACCACAACATACACACACACACATACAAAATACACCACATATACACTACACACATAAATACACACATATACACTACACACATAAATACACCACATATACACACTACACACATAAATACACACACATACACACTACACACATAAATACACCACATATACACTACACACACACACATAAATACACCACATATACACTACACACACATAAATACACCACATATACACTACACACATATAAATACACCACATATACACTACACACATAAATACACCACATATACACTACACACATAAATACACACACATATACATGTACACACATAAATACACCACATATACACACTACACACATAAATACACACATATACACTACACACATAAATACACACACATACACATACACACACCACATATACACTACACACACATAATAAACCACATATATACACACACAAATATACACCCACATATACATACACCAACATATACACCAATATACACTACACACATAAATACACCACATATACATACACACACACACACACACATAAATACAACATACACACATAAATACACCACATATACATACACATAAATACACACATACGACTACACACATAATACACCACATATACACTACACACATAAATACACACATAACAACATATACCACATATACACTACACACACATAAATACACCACATATATACACTACACACACATAAATACACCACATATACACTACACACACATAAATACACCACATATACACTACACACATATAAATACACCACATATACACTACACACAAATACACCACATACATACACACATAAATACACCACATATACACTACACACATAAATACACCACATATACACTACACACACATAATACACCACATATACACTACACACATAAATACACCACATATACACTACACATAACACACATATACACTACATACACCAAATACACCACAATATACACTACACACATAAATACACCACATATACACTACACACATACACCACATATACACTACACACATAAATACACCACATATACACTACACACACATAAATACACCACATAAATACACCACATATACACACACATAATACACACATATATACTGCACACACATAAATACACACATATACACTACACACATAAAATACACCACATATACACACTACACACATAAATACACCACATATACACTACACACATAAATACACCACATATACACATACACACACATAAATACACCACATATACACTACACACTACACACACATAAATACACCACATATACACTACACACACATAAATACACCACATACTACACATACACACATAACACTACACACACATATACACATACACACACATAAATACACCACATACACTACACATAAATACACACATAACATACACACACATAATACACACTACACACATACATAAATACACCACATATACACACACACACATAAATACACCACATATACACTACACACACATAAATACACCACATATACACTACACACATAAATACACCACATATACACTACACACACATAAATACACCACATATACACTACACATACACATACACCACATATACACATACACACATAATACACCACATAACACTACACACATAAATACACACATATACATACACACACATGATACACACACATAAATACACCACATATACACTACATACAACACATAATACACACCACAATATACACTACACACATACACACATAAATACACCACATATACACTACACACATAAATACACACATAAATACACACACACACACATAAATACACTACACACACACATAAATACACCACATATACACTACACACACATAAATACACCACACATATACACTACACACATAAATACACCACATATACACCACACTACACACACACAATATATAACACACACACATATATAACTACACACCACACATAATACACACATATACACACTACACACACATAAATACACCACATATACACTACACACATAACATACACCACATACTACACCACATAAATACACCACATATACACTACACACACATAAATACACACACATATACACTACACACACACACATATACACTACCACATATACACACATATACACACACAAAATACACCACATATACACTACACACATAAATACACCACAATATACACTACACACACATAAATACACCACACACATACTACACACATAATACACCA
>ONZH01020712.1:0-32289 GCA_900303285.1 Rhinella marina | reverse complement strand
TAAATCCAGGAGAAGGTATGTTGTTGAGCTCTGGATATCTACATACCTCCAGCAGTCACACATCCGGTGTGATAGTCACAGATTTAAGCAGATCCTGGGGTCTCAGGACAGCTGAGGTATGGCCCACTTTCAGCTGTCTCTGTGTCCTGAGGGCACAGAGACAATTGAAGGCAATAGTGTAGCAGGGAGCTGTCACCTCTATGTTCCACTATTCACCCATTCACATCTCTCCCTAGCAGCAGGCACGATGAAGTAACATCATCACGACTATTGGGCTAAGCATCTGAGCACACAAGACAGGGACAAAGGATCATCTTCCTGCCTTGTGTGCTCTTGTGCTTAATGCACCAGGCATGATGATGTTATGTACTGTGCCTGGTGCTGCAGACAGCAAGAATAGCTTCATTCAGTGGGACTAGTTAAGAGTTACTTTTTAATTTTATTAACAATGCAGGCTTCATTATTTCTAAAGGGGCATCCTATTGTGTGTGGTTAAACTAAGTAGGCATAACTACTGTGTGGGGAGACAAAAGGGGGGTAATTATTGTGAGGGGATATTCCAGTGAAAGGGGGACTAACTACTGTGCGGGTGCACTAAGGGGCATAACTACTGTGTGGAGGCACAAAGAGAAGTGTGCGGGACTGGGTATACTGTAGGTTGGTGGGATAGAGTGTATAGATAGGAAATGGGTAGATTTAGAAGCTTTGTGGCCTCTGATGTTGTGTCTCCTTGGATGTTTTAAAAGTTGTGAGGCATGTATTTATAGATATATATATTAAGAATGAGCGAACTGGTTCTATCAGTTCACGATTTGGTCTGAGTTTTTGAAAAAGTTCGGATCCACATAAAACCGAACTTTTGGTGGTTCGTCTCAGGTGAACCAATGCGAGAGAGACAGAGAGAAAGAGAGCTTTGTGGAATACTGTAATTCTCTTGTCTCACTTTTAGTTGAATGTTGCTTCGGAGGTTTCTCTGGTTCATCTGTTGAACTAAAATTATGAATTAAAATTGCTAAAGGTGTTGTCTGTTTTTTTGCTATACTGATTATATATTTCCAGGTGCAGGGGCGTAGCTAAAGGCTCATGGGTCCCAGTGCAAGAGTTCAGTTGGGCCCCCTTCCCTCAGTGCTTTGTGGCAAGGGGCAGGGGAGCACATAGCCTTCGTGCTGCCTGAGGCAAAAATTGAACCGGCAACGTTCCTCATGCCAAATTCTTGACCTTACACCTTCCCTCCAGCCAGAAGTGTAACTTGAAGATTCTGGGCCACAGTGCAAAATCTATGACAGAGCTTTCCAACTTTCCATAATACCGGTGTCTTCTTTTATGGCACAAAGGTCTTTGTGCCCCCTCAGGCCGCTGGGCCAGGTAGAGACTGCTACCTCTGCACCCCCTATAGTTACGCCCCTGCTCAGGTGAATAGGAAGGTGCCGTCCCATTGAAGTGAGATAGCAGGAGCTAGAATTATACCTATTTGCCACTGCACAACAAGTAGGTAAACAGTAAAGAGAACACAGCAGCAATGTGAGCACTGCATTATTCTCACACAGTGGACTGCCAGAGATGACTTCCTACCTTTGTATGGACAACATGTATGGTTAATAACTTGTCAAATTGTGTTGTCAGGAGTTGGACTAGGTCTGCCTCTTGACTAGTTAGTGTGAGGGAGTCTAGTCTGAAGCAGCCTGGAGGGAAGACGAGTTTGTTCAACCTCCTGAACAACTATGCCCAAGTTCAGAGAACCTTAAAGGGGTTCTCCAGGAATTAAGAAAATACTTAAATTTTACTTTATGATAAATATATTCCCAAACACCTTTCATTAGTTATAATGGCTCATTTTGTCTAGGGAACAATCATTAGGAGAAATAAAATGGCTACTGTCCTATTAGTACACAGAAAAGCTGTCCTAATCACACATGAGGACAAGTTACTTCAGAACACTGAGATGAAGAGCTGCCTCATCCTCCTCTCTGCTCTACTTGTATGGGATTATGATCCTGAATACAGCTTATAAGAACTTTAACTGAATCCCTGTAGGAATGGAGTACATGATACAGCTGAAGTACAGAGAGGACAGATGGGACAGGATGTGGTAATGGAGACTGCATACAAGTGCTGGTCACATACCCACTCTCCTCCTTGTACTTCATGAACTCCATTCTTTCAGAGATTCAGCTGAAGATCATATTAAAGTATACTGAGTATCATAATCCCTGTCAAGTAGAGCAGAGAGGAGGAGGAGGCAGCTCTTTAGCTCAATTGCTCTGAATTAAACTTGTTCTGTTCTGTGATTAGGACATGTTTCGTGTGTACTAATAGGACAGAGGCCATTTTATTTTGAAAGGTATTTGGGGATATCTTTAAGTAATATTTAAAGGGTTATTCTCATTTTAGACAATGGGGGCACATCACTAGGATATTCCCCCATTGTCTTATAGGTAACATAGTAACATTAAGTTTATAAGGCCGAAAAAAAGACATCTGTCCATCCAGTTCGACCTGTTTTCCTACAAGTTGATCCAGAGGAAGGCAAAAAACCCCTGTGCGGTAGAAGCCAATTTTCCTCACTTTAGGGGAAAAAATTCCTTCCCGACTCCAATCAGGCAATCAGAATTACTCCCTGGATCAACAACAACAACCTATATCTAGTAACTATAACCTGTAATAGGCTGGGACCCGCACCTATATCCAGAACGGAGCCCCCGAACTGAATGAGGGCACACTGTGCATGCGCAGCCGCCCTCCATTCATTTCTATGGGTCCGCCGAAAATAGCCGAGCACTGGCTTGGCTACTTCCGTCGGCTCCATAGAAATGAATGGGAGCGGTTGCCGCGGTTGCCGCGCTTGCGCGCTGCGCTCCCATTCATTTCTATGAGCGCAGCGGGGAGCTGTGCCTGGTGGTGGCCGGACCCCGGGGTCTCCAGGCGCAGCGCTCCCCGCTCCGTTCTGGATATAGGTGCCGCACCTCTGGGACCCGCACCTATAAGACAATGGGGGCATATTCTAGCGATATGCCCCCATTGTCTAAGATGAGAATACCCCTTTAAGTATTTTCAGTAATTTTATTTTTTTAATTCCCGGGGAACCCCTTACTCGTGGTCCCTACAACTGCCCAGAAAGCAGCCATACTACCAAAGTGTTCCTGAGAGAAAGAGAGACGAGATATCTGAGAAGACCTAGAACTCACAAGGCCATGTACTGTTTAGCGTTTAAGGCCTTGTTGCTGTGGAGAGAAAAAATTGCTAAAGCAATACTTTGAGATGGATTTGCCACCTATATATATTACCTTCACCCCTCAGTCCTGGAATTGCAATAGGACTAAACAAGAAACTTATGGCATGCCTCTGAGAGACTGCAAAGTGTCTTTATAGAGAGGGAGTACTATAACCCAGCATTGTTGTTGCTATCCATTAACCCCTTCACCCCCAGCGCCGTACATGTACGGCGCTGGGCGATGCGGGCACATGGCGCCCGCTCGCGGGTGCGGCGGCGTCATGGCCGGCAAGTCTCTGCTGTTTCTAACAGCAGAGACTTGCCGCTACCTACTACATCGGCGGCGTTCTTCCGGGTTGACTAGATGCCGTGATCACACGTGATCACGGCATCTAGTTGCGGCTAAACCCGGAAGCGTTCGCTTCCGGGTGGTGTACAGACACCCCGTGTGGCCAATCGGGTGTCTGTACACCATATGAAAACTGTAATCCTCGCTGGTGAGGATTACAGTTTTCAAAGTGCAATTCTTATTCTGGCCAACTAGATGCAGGCCAGGATAAGAAATGAGCAATTCATGGCTTTTCTGAGTCTATAAAACCAGAATTGCTCATAAGAAAAAAAAAAAGCCATCAATATATAAGCCCATATTTGAGCTTTCTAATAGTAAAAAAAAATTTTTTTAAAAAGTTAAAAAATATATAAAAATAAAAAAGATGTAAAAGTTCAAATCACCACCTTTCCGTATAAGTAAAAAATAAATACCTAAATAACAATAAATATAGACATCATGGGTATCAATCGTGACGAAAACGCCCGACTTTTAAAATATAAAAAAAAAATTCCAATACAGCGAATTGTGTGCGGAAAAAAGCGTCCAAATGGCGATTTGCCATTTTTTGTCGCTTTTTTTTTCTAAAAAAAATTAAATAAAAAGTGATCAAAAAGTCATACACACCCCAGAATGGTATCAATAAAAACTTCAGATCGTCCCGCAAAAAATGAGCCCCCATACAGCTCTGTACACATAAATACCAAAAAGTTATAGGGGTCAAGATTTGACAAGGAAAAAAAAAAAAAAAAAAGGGCAACTTTCTAATTATTTTATCACTATGAAAACGCAGGAAAAACTATACATATTAGGTATTGCCGGATTCGTACTGACCATTAGAATGAAAGTAATGGATCAGTTTTAATGCACATCGAACACTGTAAATAAGAAACCCGTAGAACTGTAGCGGAATAGCGTTTTCTTTGCAATTTCACCCGGTTTGGAATTTTTTTCTCGCTTCCCACTACACCGTATGCAATATTAAATGGTGGCGTTGGAAAGTACAACTTGTCCCGCAAAAAACAAGCCCTCATACAGCTATGTGAACAGAAAAATAAAAGAGTTATGGCTGTTTGAAGGCAGGGAGCGCAAAACGAAAATGCAGAACCGAAAAAAGCTCCGGGGGTGAAGGGGTTAACTGCAAATTTTTTTGTACTAGGCCACACCTCTAACTCCGCCCATAAACAACAAAACACCTAATCCTACGACATGTCCTACATTTTAACAGCCACTATTCTTTGGCCGTTAAAGAAACAGTCATGTGACCAGGCTCAGACTCTAATTGGTTATAAAAATGGCCGTCTGACGACTGTTACTTAAACCGCCCTCACATCACCATTTTTTTTGCATCCTTGTTCATATAGCTAATGCTGAGCGAACTTCTGTTTTCAAGTTTGGTGTATAAGATTCTAATCTAAGAATCCAAGAATTCCATTTCATCCGCTACCAAGGACCGTACGTTATAGTCCATCGTAACGGAATCCATAACGATATTCTTAGATAACCGGAACCTTGTACGCCAAACTTGAAAACAGAAGTTCGCTCATCACTACCTATAGATGAAATATCATCGCTCCCCTCCCTTCAGCCCCTCCAGCATACAGTCCCATGTACATAACATCACTATTAGGGATGAGCGAATTTCTGAAATTCGTGTTCAGGTTGAGGTAAAAGCAGAATTGCATTATGGATTCTGTTACCACGGACCATAATGCAATTCTCTGACGGAATGCATAAAGGAATGCCTTTAGAGACATTCCGTCATTCATTCCATCATAATAGAAGTCTATGGCCTGCATAACGGATCCATTCGGTCTCCGTTATGCTGGAGTCCTCTGTTCTGTCCCCCGGAATACACCACATGCTTCCTATGGAAGCAGAGACAGCTGAAAGCAGGACTTACCTCTACTGCCCGGGACATCGGGACAGCCACTGAAATCCGGGACTGTCCCGCTGGATCCGGGACGGTTGGGAGGTATGATATTGCACTGTGACATTGTGTAGAACTGTACCTTTTGCTGCTATTTGTACTACAATTCCTATTATCAACTTGGTAAAGAGAGACTATTTCTTGCAAACAACAGACCTGATTTTTGTCTATTCACTGGTCCTGCACGCATTCCCCAGCGGTCTGCTGCACATAGAGTCAAACAAATTAAACAGAAGCATATATGTGAGAGAGTGATATCCTTTCAGCCAGAGTCACCGAAGTAAGACCCACAAAAGAGATACTTAAGGCTACAACATTAGTAAGTATACCTGTCATATCAATGTTGTTTTAAAAATGTCTAGGTACAGTGTTTTTTAAAACACTTTTATAATATACTTTATTAAGGAATCTTGTACAGTTTTAACCCCTTCGCTACCAGCGTCATACATGTACGGTGCTGGAGCAATGGGCAAACATGGCACCTGTTCGCACATGCAGCGGACTTCATGGCTGGCAGGTCTCCATTTTTTCAAACAAGCTAATGACCGCAACTGACAATAATGCCGATTGCGGTCATTAAAAGGGTTGTCTCACTTCAGTAAGTTGCATTTATTATGTAGAGAAAGTTAATACAAGTCACTTACTAATGTATTGTGATTGTCCATATTGCTTCCCTTGCTGGCTGGATTCATTTTTCTATCACATTGCACACTGCTTGTTTCCATGGTTACAGACCACCCTGCAATCCATCAGTGGTGGTCTTGGTCGTGCTTGTATACTATAGGAAAAAGCACTAACCTATAACATTTATAAAATGATGCCAACATAAAGTAGACATATGGGGAATGCAAAATAATAACTATTTTTGGAGGTATTACTATGTATTTTGAAAGTAGAGAAATTGACATTTGGAAATTTGCTAATTTTTCCAAATTTTTGGTAAATTTGGTATTTTTTTATAAATAAAAATGAAATATTTTGCCACAAATTTACTACTGTCGTGAAGCACAATATGTGATGAGAAAACAATCTCAGAATGGCTTGGATAAGTAAAAGCGTTCCAAGTTATTACCACATAAAGTGACACAGATTTGCAAAAAATGGCCTGGTCAGGAAGGTGAAAACAGGCCCGGGGTTAAAGGGGTTAAGGGGTCTTATAAAAGCATTTTTTTATATAAATCTGCTCCTTAAATTTTACCACAGAAGTAATTGAAATGACTGTACGAAACTACATCTCTGCATATTTTTTTTGAGATTCTTTATGTGGTTGGATAGAGATGGTAAAATTGGTAAAATTGTGGGGCTCTGATCAGTTGCTATGACAGCCTGGGGCCTTGTGATGGCTTGTCATAGTGAGTTGCCTGCAAAACCATGCCCAAAGAAAAAGTATTCTACTGCTGTCTATGGTACAAGTGATTAGAAGATTGCATGAACAAGTCTCCTAAGGGGCTGAAAAATGTTTTTAGAAGAATATAAAACAAAAATATTAAAATTCGAATCCCACCTTACTCAATTGTATCTATAAAAATAAAAACTATATATATTGTGACAACTCAGGGGTCACTTAGCTCTCCAGGATCGCCGTCTTCTCACCTTAGACGGTTGGCACACCTCAAGAAGCCACTCCAACACTGCAGATTCGGGTGCAAACTGGTCATATGGCCCTCTGGCAGCTGCACTTCCACTATATATATATATATATATATATATATATATATACAGTACAGACCAAAAGTTTGGACACATCTTCTCATTCAAAGAGTTTTCTGTATTTTCATGACTATGAAAATTGTAGATTCACACTGAAGGCATCAAAACTATGAATTAACACATGTGGAATTATATACTTAACAAAAAAGTGTGAAACAACTGAAAATATGTCTTATATTCTAGGTTCTTCAAAGTAGCCACCTTTTGCTTTGATTACTGCTTTGCACACTCTTGGCATTCTCTTGATGAGCTTCAAGAGGTAGTCACCTAAAATGGTATTCCAACAGTCTTGAAGGAGTTCCCAGAGATGCTTAGCACTTGTTGTCCCTTTTGCCTTCACTCTGCGGTCCAGCTCACCCCAAACCATCTCGATTGGGTTCAGGTCTGGTGACTGTGGAGGCCAGGTCATCTGGCGTAGCACCCCATCACTCTCCTTCTTGGTCAAATAGCCCTTACACAGCCTGGAGGTGTGTTTGGGGTCATTGTCCTGTTGATAAATAAATGATGATCCAACTAAACGCAAACCGGATGGAATAGCATGCCGCTGCAAGACGCTGTGGTAGCCATGCTGGTTCAGTATGCCTTCAATTTTGAATAAATCCCCAACAGTGTCACCAGCAAAGCACCCCCACACCATCACACCTCCTCCTCCATGCTTCCCGGTGGGAACCAGGCATGTAGAGTCCATCTGTTCACCTTTTCTGCGTCGCACAAAGACACAGTGGTTGGAACCAAAGATCTCAAATTTGGACTCATCAGATCAAAGCACAGATTTCCACTGGTCTAATGGCCATTCCTTGTGTTCTTTAGCACAAACAAGTCTCTTCTGCTTGTTGCCTGTCCAGTAGTTTCCTAGCAGCTATTTTACCATGAAGGCCTGCTGCACACAGTCTCCTCTTAACAGTTGTTGCAGAGATGTGTCTGCTGCTAGAACTCTGTGTGGCATTGACCTGGTCTCTAATCTGAGCTGCTGTTAACATGCGATTTCTGAGGTTGGTGACTCAGATGAACTTATCCTCTGCAGCAGAGGTGACTCTTGGTCTTCCTTTCCTGGGGCGGTCCTCATGTGAGCCAGTTTCTTTGTAGCGCTTGATGGTTTTTGCGACTGCACTTGGGGACACTTTCAAAGTTTTCCCAATTTTTCGGACTGACTGACCGTTATTTCTTAAAGTAATGATGGCCACTCGTTTTTCTTTACTTAGCTGCTTTTTTCTTGCCATAATACAAATTCTAACAGTCTATTCAGTAGGACTATCAGCTGTGTATCCACCTGTCTTCTGCCCAACACAACTCATGGTCCCAACCCCATTTATAAGGCAAGAAATCCCACTTATTAAACCTGACAGGGCACACCTGTGAAGTGAAAACCATTTCAGGTGACTACCTCTTGAAGCTCATCAAGAGAATGCCAAGAGTGTGCAAAGCAGTAATCAAAGCAAAAGGTGGCTACTTTAAAGAACCTAGAATATAAGACATATTTTCAGTTGTTTCACACTTTTTTTGTATATAATTCCAGATGTGTTAATTCATAGTTTTGATGCCTTCAGTTTGAACCTACAATTTTCATAATCATGAAAATACTGAAAACTCTTTGAATGAGAAGGTGTGTCCCAACTTTTGGTCTGTAATATATATATATATATATATATATATATATATATATATATATTACAGACCAAAAGTTTGAAAACACCTTCTCATTCAAAGAGTAGATTCACACTGAAGGCATCAAAACTATGAATTAACACATGTGGAATTATATACTTAACAAAAAAATGTGAAACAACTGAAAATATATCTCATATTCTAGGTTCTTCAAAGTAGCCACCTTTTGCTTTGCTGGTTTGGGAGAACCGATATCTGCCCTTGAAATGGTTAAATTCTGTGTGGTAAGCCTTGAGTGTGTCTCTGAGAACAAAGAGGTTAACTCAGACACAGTATAAGCAGGATTGATAGCCTGTGTTGTCTATGTTAGCCATCGCTAAAATAGACAGGTTTGTAAAATACGTACTGGGCCTGCTTATACTGGAGTGAGTGAGGTTGGCAGTGGGACGCTTACTCCACCCGGGACTTAGGTCCTGGGCTTCCACCAGCCCACAGCTGAGGATCACATGGGCTCGTTAGGGCCTAATATAAAGCCCAGTGTAGAGTGAGCAGTGTGGCCATACCTGGAGAACTGACAACTGAACAACAAAAGGTATTGCTTGTGCCACCCAATACCTGGGATTTGTACCCGTGGGCCTGGTAGCCAGTCCCACGTATAGTTAGGGAAGTGTGTTTTGTAGTATGTACTAACTCAGCCGAGCAAGGTTTTATTTATTTAAGCCGTTTTGTTAAGGCTATGCTTATGTTTATTTAAGAAAGTGTGAAATAAAAACACTTTAATTTGGACTTTAACCTGTCTGTGTCCCTGCTTCCTGCACAGCTACCAAGTGTCTACCAGAGCGAACCCCCACTATATATATACATATATATTATGATGGAATTCCATTTTTTTTTCCATTTTGCCTCACAAAGAAATTTTTTCCATTTTCTAATACACAGTATGATGCCCCTCTCACAGGATAAGGCCCCCTTAAGTGACCTCATACACAGTGATGCCCTCATTACATCCAAATTCAATACTCACCTATCCCATGTTCCCAAGATGAATGGTGGTTCCGGGAAAAAAAAAAGACGGGAAAGGCCTGAAATAACTGTTCAAACATCATCTAAATACATCTAGTGCTGTACAAGGGCATTCACATAAATAGAAAAGGCCTTAATAAGATTTATGGCTATATTTACCAGATTGTGAGACCACCTTTTCTTTACCCAATGATATTGTCTAAACAGCAACTGTGAGTATGAAGGACTGAATTCTACATTTGGTCATTGATCTGAGTCAGTACACATCCATTTAAACCCCAGCATTGGCAAGAGTGGTTATTTAACATATTCCTGTCACAAAAAGACCAAAAGAGCAGCTGAAGACCTTAAACGTCAAAAGCTTTTTAAACAACTTTGCATAAATGAATAGTACAGATGAATGCAAGAAACATTATATTATACTGTATCTTTGTAATATAAAAATGCTTCCTTCTCCTCTTACCAGCTCTATCCATCCCTCTTTCCTAAACTAACATTCACTTGAAATTCTCAGCTGAATTCATCTTATGAGATTACAGTAACATAAACTGTCAACCCTCTGAAGGTGGTACCTAGAAGTCTATGCAGAGGAGATAAGGGAGGAGTGAGCAGTAATGACACAGGCACAGAGGGCACAGAAGCTTGTGTTTTATTTAATCCAAATGCTTTATTCACATGAATTCTGTTTACCATACTGCACGTCAATAATGTCCTATATAATGCTTTTAAGTAATAGTGAGTTAGTGAGTGACAGGGTCTTGGGATGCAGAAACTCTTTCTTCTCCCTGTGCATTCTATGGGTGACATTATAACAACTAGTCTCTACCCACTAGCTCAGGGAGTACTGAAAATTAGAGAAACTGCAGAAAGAAAACTGCTACAATGCAGGTTACAAGTCATATAATACGAATAAAATAATACTTTTACTCATGCTCATGTATTCTATTCTGAAAAGTCATCAATGTTAGTACACTTTGTTTCAAATGGGCATCATCCACTAATATATCCATAATAAAAAGACAATCTTCAAGGTATGGCGGGTGGGATAAGTGAGAGAGAGGCTATATCGTGCTTTATTACTAAACTAATATTACAGCACCAGAACAAAGCATTGACCCCTTAGTTGGTCAATTTGGAACATAGGTTCAGCAGATCTAACATCAGGATCTTGAGGTTTAATAAAAAAGACCAATTTGTACCAAATTTGGTTTAGAACTGTTTCCAAGAGAATTTTGCAAAGGATAATGTATTAGACATGTTTACTATTGAACAGAAATGCAGCATGTTGAGAACTGTCAGAACAGCACCTCATATGATACATACCGTAGTGGCATATGGCCCTCTTTAACGGGATTCTCCTTGTAGGTTTTTTCATTAATAAAAAGGGGCCACAATTTATTATAAATAACAAAGAATCGGTACTTACCTCCACCAATCCCCTGCTGTAGCTGAGTACCAATTCTTTCTTATTTTAACAACTTATGGCTGCAAAATCCCAGATACGGTATCTCTAATTGTTTACTATGTATTGTAACATATTATGTTTTATGTATCTGCTGTATGCTTCAGCAAAGATAAGGTGACAATGATATGGTTGACATTAGAAATGGGACTTCATCATTCCATTCCTCTCTCCTCTTGGTAGAAATGGGCTGTTCTGCCTTTCATCTAGGACGGAGAGCTCTAGAGAGTTCAAAGGAGAGTTAGCTTAGCAAGCCTGGAGTGAAAGAGCACGTCCTATCTGCCTCCACTTCAACGTCCCTGATAATACGAAAATAGCTTGTCTGTGAGGACCATACTGTAGGGACACAGCAGGTTCCCAGGCCACCAGAATAGCTGCAAACTACAGCATTTAAAGTCTGCAGAGTAATTAGCTCTACAGTTATACAGATTCTGCTGCAAGTTAAGACACCTATCACCACAATTCAGGACAGACACAGGCAAAAACCCTCCATATCACAAGTGGACACCTATAGCCATAAGTGCCAACTTATTGCTGTTAGTGAATAGAAATCAGCAGAGAGAGGACTACTGTAGAGTGCTATTGACTGCCAGGTTTCCTGCCACAATACCTCATCACCTGGTGATAGACACATTGCATCTTGTACAGACTACATATGGATGTACTTTAATTCATCCCTTGCACTCAGTAATGAAAGACACTTGTGGCATTTTTGCGGATCCGCAATACTATGGCCGCCTGAACGGCCCCTAAGGCAACAGCAACCTCTAAATATCAGTTCATGAGTGACAGATAGTTGAAATCATCACAACTGTCATCATTTTACCTTGAGGCTTGAGGGCAGCATACAGTTGATAAGAGTTTCCCATTAGGGATTCATTTTGTTTTCATTCTTTCCATCTGACACTGCTCAGTGGCATGGTTTGGAAAGCTATTTTGGTAGGGAGGTAATATTTTGCATCTCTAATATTTATCTTGTGTCTTATGACACACTGTAGTGTACGTTGCTCTAACAATAGTGCCATACTACAGTATTTACATAGTTAAATAGTTACATAGTATGGTTGAAAAAAAGAAACAAGTCCATCAAGTCAACTAAAGTATGGGTGAGGATGTGAATATAGGAAAAGGGAGTGAGAACCAGACTTCTACACAATTACATAACTGTTAATGTTATTTAATTTTAAGAAATCATCTAAATCACCTCCTGAAGTAAACTATTCCACAGATTCAAAGGGGATCATGTATCTTGTGTGAAGTAGGACTGTCTTAGTTTCCAATAGCAACCAATCATTCTCCTTTCATTTTCCAAAGGAGCTGTCCAAAATGAAATGTGGAATCTGATTGGTTACTATGGACAACTAAGCCAGTTCTACTTTACACTGGTTTGATAAATGGCCTTGTCGCCTCCAGAGACTGAACTTTCTTCTTCTGCAGATGGAGGCAGTGCTCCTTGTCTTTTGAAAAGATTTTACATGGAACAGCTTTTCACCATATTTTTTGTGCCATTTGTTTATTTGTATAGGTTAACCATATCGCTTCTTAGGTGCCTCTTCCCAAGAATAAATTATCAGTTTAGTCACTGTTCTTTGTACTTTTTTAAGCTCCAGGGAATCCTTCCTATGCACTGGTGCCCAGAACTGAATTGCATATTCTAGATGGGGCTAATGTACCAAAGCTTTGTAAAGTGGCAACATTATATCCCTGTCCTGTGAATTCATGCCTAATTTAATATATGACAATATCCTGCTGGTCTTAGAAGTAGCTGATTGACATTTTATGCTATTATTTCGTTAGTTATCCACATTTAATCTTATTTGTGAAACACTCAATGTCCAAGTCAGCTTGTAGTTTATGGACATCTTCCATACGTACTACCTAGCTTGGTATCAACTGCAAAAATAGAAACCACGCTATTAATCCCATTCTCTATATCAAGTATCTATTTAATCGTCCACATTTAGTTTTCAGAATGTGACTTTTTGCTGGTTTTCAGTGTTAGTTTGTAATATGTGGATCACCCTATCCACAGCATTAATAACCCCCCAAACTCCACTTCTCCACCCACTGATATATTTTTTACCAGTCTATCACTTTTTCGCCTCTTTATTCCTAGTTTGTTTGTTTGTTTTTTTATTTGTATTTTTATTAACGAGTTTTCACATAATACAGAAAATTTAAGCAGTCAAGATCCAAAGTAGAAGTCCCCACCAATGGACTAACATCTATAACAGGGGTACTCAAGTACTTTTGGTAAAGGTCCACCTACCTGAGTCTGCTGTAGGATGAAGGTCCGAGCTTCAAAACAAAAAAATATATAAGGAGGGGCAACACCAGTGGCTTGTAGCCTTAATAGTAGTAATGCCCTCTGTGCACTGTGCCCCCTTCAGAGGAATAATGCCCATTGTGCCCCTTTCACTTGTGCAATGCCCATTGTGCCCCCTCCACAGCAGAAATGCCCTTTGTGCCCCCTGCAGAATAAAAATGCCCATTGTGCCCCCTCCAGAGTAAAAATGTCCATTGTGCCTCCTTCACATTAGTAATGCCCTCTGTGCCCCCTCCAGAGTAGTAATGCCCTCTGTGCCCCCTCCAGAGTAATGCCCTCTGTGCCCCTCCAGAGTAGTAATGCCTTCTGTGCTCCCTCCAGAGTAGTAATGCCCTCTGTGCCCCCTCCAAAGTAGTAATGCCCTCTGTGCCCCGTCCAGAGTAGTAATGCCCTCTGTGCCCCCTCCAGAGTAGTAATGCCCTCTGTGCCCCCTCCAGAGTAAAAATGCCCATTGTGCCCTTTCACATTAGTAATGCCCTCTGTGCCCCCTCCATAATGATAAAGCCCTTTGTGCCCCCCATCCATAGTTATAGTCCTCTATGCCACCTCCACAGTTATAGTCCTCTGTGCCACCTCCACAGTTATAGTCCTCTGTGCCCCCTCCACAGTTATAAAGTCCTCTGTGCCCCCTCCACAGTTATAAAGTCCTCTGGGCCCCTTCCACAGTTATAAAGCCCTTTATGCCCCCCTCCATAGTTACAGTGCCTTGCAAAAGTATTCTGCCCCCTGAAACTTTTCAACCTTTTGCCACATTTCAGGCTTCAAACAAAAGGATATAACATTTTAAATTGTTGGTGAAGAATCAACAACAAGTGGGTCACAATTGTGAAGTGGAACGAAATTTATTGGAACATTTAAACTTTTTTTGTAATAAAACTGAAAAGTGGGGTGTGCAAAATTATTTAGCCCTCTTTGCATTAATACTTTGTTGCGCCACCTTTTGCTGCGATTACAGCTGCAAGTCGCTTGGGGTATGTCTCTATCAGTTTTGCACATCTAGAGACTGAAATTCCTGCCCATTCTTCCTTGCAAAGCAGGTCGAGCACTTTGAGGTTGGATGGAGAGCGTTTGTGAACAGCAGTTTTCAGCTCTTTCCACATATTCTCAATTGGATTCAGGTCTGGACTTTGACTTGGCTATTCTCTTTATTTTTGAACCATTCCATTGTAGATTTTGCTTTATGTTTGGGATCATTGTCTTGTTGGAAGATAAATCTCCGTCCTAGTTTTGCAGACTCCAACAGGTTTTCATCCAGAATGGTCCTGTATTTGTCTCCATCCATCTTCCCATCAATTTTAACCATCTTCCCTGTCCCTGCTGATGAAAAGCAGGCCCAAACCATGATGCTGCCACCACCATGTTTGACAGTGGGGATGGTGTGTTCAGGGTGATGAGCTGTGTTACTTTTATGCCAAACATATCGTTTTGCATTGTTTCCAAAAAGTTTGATTTTGGTTTTATCTGACCAGAGCACCTTCTTCCACATGTTTGGTGTGTCTCCCAGGTGGCTTGTGGCAAACTGTAAACAAGACTTTTTATGGATATCTTTGAGAAATGGCTTTCTTCTTTCCACTCTTCCATAAAGGCCAGATTTGTGAAGTGTTTAACTGATTGTTGTCCTATGGACAGACTCCCCCACCTCAGCTGTAGATCTCTGCAGTTCATCCAGAGTGATCATGGGCCTCTTGGCCCGATCTCTGATCAGTCTTCTCCTTGTTTGAGATGAAAGTTTAGAGGGACGGCGGGGTCTTGGTAGATTTGCAGTGGTCTGATACTCCTTCCATTTCAACATGATTGCTTGCACAGTGCTCCTTGGGATGTTTAAAGCTTGGGAAATCTTTTGGTATCCAAATCTGGCTTTAAACTTCTCTACAACAGTATCACGGATCTGCCTGGTGTCTTCCTTGGTCTTCATGATGCTCTTTGTGCTTGAACCCCTTGGCGCATTTGGACGTAACTGTACGTCCAAAGTGCAAGTAAGTTGCGGCATTTGGACGTGCAGTTACGTCCAAACTGCTTACAGGGACTGTGACACTATAAAGTGTCACAGCCCCGGAGTCTCCGCTCTCCCAGAGAGCAGAGACCTCGGGGAAGCCGGCAAGAGACCAATCAGAGTGGTCCCTTGCCGGCAAGCGCTCCAATTGGTTAGTCTCTGCAGACTAACCAATCCAGCGCTTCATTGTTAAAATGCCGGTTTCAGGCTGCGAGCTCCACGCCTTTAGGCCTCTTTCACACAAACGTTGTGTTTTGCGGTCCGCAAATTGCAGAGCCACAAAAACAACGGATGGCATCCGTGTGCATTCCGTATTTTGCGGAACGGAACAGCTGGCCCATAATAGAACAGTACTATTCTTGTCCGTAATACATTTTTTTTTTTGTGGGCTACGGAACGGAGCAATGGATGTGGACAGCACACGGTGTGCTGTCCGCATTTTTTGTGGGCTCATAGAAATGAATGGGTCCGCATTTTTCATGAGAAAAATGTGGATCGGAGCCCGCAAAAACAACGTTGGTGTGAAAGAGGCCTTACATAAGGTGCAAATTATCCTTGGAATAGAATTTGTACCCAATGAAAAGTTGGTCCAGTGTTCTAGAAAACCAAACCATTCTGCTCTATACCAAGACTTAAACCATGCATTAAGCTTCCTGAGATTTATCTGTACATTAAGTTATCCCATATCCACAGGATCCATCATGGATCGACAAAAGCGCTTCTGTCATAGTAATACAACCATCTGCATCTGTTCTGAACAGATCCGGTTGTATTATCTTAAAAATAGCCAAGATGGATCCCTCTCTAAAACCATTGTAAGTCAATGGGGAACGGATTTGTTTTCTTTTGTGTCTGAGAAAACGGATCCTCCACCATTGACTTACATTGTGTGTTATGATGGATCCTTCTTGCTCTGCACCACATCGCGGACAGAAAAATAATGCTTGCAGCCTTATTCTGTTCGTGATGGGTCGCAGCCAAATTGAACGGAATGCATTCTGGTGCATTCCATTTTGTTCAGTTCAGTTTTGTTCATATTAACAATGAATGGGGACAAAACAGAAGCGTTTTCCCCCGCTATTGAGATCCTATGTTGGATCTTAAAAGCGGAAAGGGAAAGCGCAGATGTGGAAGTAGCCTGACCAGTAGTAGCAGGACATTGTTTTGCCTCTCCTCTGGTAGTCAATGGCATATTATTGCAGAGAATGCGGATGTCATTGTGGCTTGAAGGGGCTTACTTATCGCCTCAGTCACTGCAGAATGATGTTGTTATGTCTCTGACACAGTGTAACACTGTGCCTTTAAGCCATTATTCAGCAAATACTGCCTGCTCCTCCTCTTTTACAGTTAATTTCAGGCCCAAGCATTTCTTTTCCATCATCTCTATTTTCATTGAGTCCTCCTAGTGAGGCACCTTCTTTTCTCCTAATAGAAAACAACCTGGTGTTTCTGTTGATGAGTTGAATGAGCACAGTCAGCGTTTCGACTGCCATAAGGAAGAGCTTCACCTAGAGGTAGACACGTGATTAAATTCATAACTTGTTGGTGGTGGAAGTAGTGGCACTTGTGGCTATGGTGGTGGTAGTAGGGGAACTGGTAGCTGTCATGGTACATATTACAGTCTGACATAAGTGGTGTAGATGATGATGAAAATGTGTGTTGGACAGGACCTGGGAACCGCATCAGGATGAAAAGTAAGTGATAATGACATCAGAGGAGGAGGATGGTGGTGGCTAGGGATGAGCAAAGCAAGCTTCGGATCGGAGCAAGCTTCTAGAGCTTCTACTGTGGTCAGCTCAGCAGCAAGTGATGCTACTGCTGCTGTTGGTGTAGACCCAAAAGCTGTCAAAGTTAGGGCAAGCTCAGATTGTTGGGTTGGTGGTGGCAGAAATGCTGTGAGCCATGTTATTGGCAGCTCTGTGCAGGCAGCTCCAATGTGGTAATTTTGTTTACTATATTGCCAGCCAACAAAGACATCACAATGTGCAAGCTCTGAAGGTAGAGAATAAGACATGACCATTCAGCAGATGAATTAGCATCACAGGCACATGTGGGAAAATCGAAGTGGCTAGCAATGTGAGCAAGATTGTTCTCCTCCTCCTAGTAGTCACTTTAGTATCCAGGCCACATCCACAAGTAGTGCATTGTCATTGTTGTCATCAACATCAGCAGCATCATTGACTGCTTCTTCTGCTCTGACTACTCATCCTGCCCTGCTTCATCATGAGTCATCCAAAATAGAATTTGTGGGCAGGAAACAATGGTACACCCCCAGTAATCCACTTGTGTGCCAACTGAACTCTCACTTGGCTAGGATTCTGGTGGTGCAGTCACTGTTGTAACACTTAGGGAATGCATTCAGCCTAAATGGAGTATATCTAGTCACGATTATTTCTCAAAAATAGCCATACCTGCCTTGTAGTCTCACATTGTTGGAGAACATGGACGGCTCCTTGAAATTGTCTGTCATTGATAGGTAAAGCAGTAGTTACAGCCAGGGACAGTCTTTCATAGTCTACTAGGTCAAGTTTTTGTGCAGCAGTGAAGACAATGCACTACTGCATCAAGTTCAGGTGCTACTGACACCTCCATGGTTTTGCAGGTCTGGTTCCCACACCAGGCACCTGCACATGCAGGAAGAAGTGGAAGAAGGTAAGGGGCTAGGATTGGAGGAGAAAGAGTAGTGGTGGAAGAGGACATGAAGGTTTCATCTTCACTAGGAGATGAAGATAAGTCATCAATATCAGATTGACAAGGGTCTAAATCACAGCACCCCCTCCAATCAGCTTTTTTTTTAACATTACTTTTTTTTATTTATTAAAGTTTTACATCCTATAAATATGTAGCAGCTTCACATTTGTTACAGCAGTATATAAAATCTTCCATTTTCATATGATTATCTTCACATTACATACAGTATTTAAACTGTTTTGAGGAGGCCATGGTGCTCCTCGCAGCTTACCAAGCACAGTGCTGTCCACTGAGTGGCATCTGTTCTGGGTGTTGCAGCTCAACCCCATTCACTTGAATGGATAGCGGTGCTCATGAAGAGGTGCTTGTATGGTCTGTTTTGTAGAGGCAGTGCAGTATTATTAAAATTGCTCTGTCCCATTCAAGTGAATGGAACGAGCAGTTGTAACTACACTGCACTGCCTCTGCAGCGCAAAGGGAATTTTAGGAGTGCTGCTATCCCTTAAAACAGGGATTGACAGGGGTGCTGGGTGTCGGACCCCCACCAATCTGATATTGAGGACCAATCCTGAGGATAGGTCATTATTAGTGTTGAGCGAAGCAAGCATTCGAAGAGGACGTTGATCCGAAGTTTATTCCAAATTCTCTCGCTTTTCATGGTAACGAATCAGGTTTTCTTAAAATGGCAGCTCCATGTGTTACCAAGCAAAACTAAGTGTAGAAGAGACAAGCCCGGAAACTCAAGATTACCCATAATGCCGTGCAGCCAACCAATCCGCAGATAGCCATCCACTGTGATGTCACAGCCCTATAAAACCTTCATCACGCTCAGTCTCCACCATTGTCCTGTGAGCTGAGCATAGGGAGAGAAGTGGCAAGCGCCCATGTGCTAGGTACACTGTTGCTGAAAATGATTAAGAGTACAGGCAGATTTATTCTGCGTCATTTTTTAAAAATTTATTTCTATGTTTACTTATTCTTACAGCAGCTGTGAACTAAGATATGTAATTTAATGTCAATAAGATGGAAGCCTTTATTATTCCACTGCCAGCATGCCAACCAATACCATCCAGTCTGCACCCCTGAGGGAGCCAGGTCTTAATGATGACCGTCCTCATCTTTTGCTGACTTTACTTCTTCCAAATCATCCTTCAAAGTCTCCATGTCCTAGAAAAGTCAGAAAGATGCAGAAAGAGGAGGAGCTGGATGTTCCTGATGACATATTCTCATTGATAATGGATGATGTGGAAAAGGAGAAAAAGCAGATGGCAGAAGAAGGTCTGCCACCTGTAGGGCAGGAGAGCACTGGGGTCGGAGAAGTGGGTATGCCAGAGCTGATTAATATTATGTGTTTATGTCTACTAGCAGGAGCTTTCAGCCCAGAACAGCAATAATTTGCAAATTGTGCCCCCACCTAACCAACCAAACCCCATACCAACAACAGCCCCGGATTAATGGTGCTGTGCGGCCATTAACAATGAAGACTCACTATACAGTGCAGTCTACATTATGAAATGAAAAGCAGCTGCGGGCTAATTAGCTGGGCAGTTCTTGACTGCAGTATAGCCACAACCCACAAGCAGCACGGAAGCTCTGTGTAGCTGTACCCTAAGGCAGAGTGGCCTGGGTATACCTGATTTATAGCAATTCGTAATTAATTAATTCGGAATGAATCAAATTTTTCAAAACTCCAATCATCTCTAGTCATCATTATTAAGCCACTGCACAAACCCTTTAAATAAGCAGTGTGTAATTGTTAAGGTATAAAAGACTATGAGCAATTTTTCCATTAGCCTGTTTCCTGTCACATCACTAAGAGGATGAAGGGGACTAACTAAGACCATTCTCGTACTATGAAAAACATATATAGTCAGACTCAAAGGATACAACCAAGATATTGAGAGGTCTGTTATTTGTCTATATACTGTAGGTATATCATTGTTATTTCTTTATTTTTTTAACCTTCCTTCAAACCTTCAAGGGTTTGTCTCACTTCAGCAAATAGCATTTATTATGTAGAGGAAGTTAATACAAATACAGTTACTAATATATTGTTATTATCCATATTGCCGCCTTTGCTGGCTGGATTCATTTTTCCATTACATTATACACTGTTTCTTTCCATGGTTACGACCACCCTGCCCATCAGCGGTGGTCGTGCTTGCAAACTATAAAAAAAATGCACAAGCCTATGTGAGCTCTCACAGTCCTGGCCACCAAAGAGGCCAGCACTTTTTCCTATAGTGTGCAAGCAGGCACGGCCACTACTGATGAATTGCAGGGTGGTCATAACTATGGAAACAAGCAGTGTATAATGTGGTGGAAAAATTAATCCAGCCAGCAAAGGAGGCAATATGGACACAATACATTAACTTGCTGAAGGGACACGACCCCTTTAAACACTTTTATACTGTATATTAAGTCTTAAAGGGTTTCTGTCACCAGTTTTTTCGGTATGAATCAGGCTGACATTAGAGATGTGCTAAAGTCACCTGATTCCAAATATATATCTGTTTTATTTACTGGTGCCCCATTTTATATAAAATTAACTTTTATGTTATGCTAATAAGGCCTCTAGGTGCAAGGGGCGTTACCCCTTCTCCTAGAGGCTCTGTTGATTGACAGGCCCAGGCAGAGAAGAAACACTCCATTCACCATAGCTTGCAAGGACCTTCAATGATGTCATGACCATGTGATCAGTCACATGGTTAGGATCATACAAACAGCCTGTCTCCTCCTAAACCATGTGACTGATCACATGGTCATGACATCATTGAAGGTCCTTGCAAGCTATGGTGAATGGAGTGTTTCTTCTCTGCCTAGTCCTGTCAATCAAGCAGGGGTAATGCCCCTTGCACCTAGAGGCCTTATTAGCATAAAATAAAAGTTCATTTTATTATAAAAATGGGGGCACCAGTAAATAAAACAGATATATATTTGGAATCAGGTGACATTAGCACATATCTAATGTCAGCCTGATTCATACCTAAAAAAATGGTGACAGAAACCCTTTAACCCCTTCCCGACCGCCGCCGTACATGTACGGCGCGGTGGGCGGTGCGGGGACATGAACGCCCGCTCGCGGGTGCGGCGGGCGTCATGGCCGGCAAGTCTCTGCTGTTTCTAACAGCAGAGACTTGCCGCATCTTACCTCCGTCTGCGGAGACTTCCAGGGCCTTCTGATGCCGTGATCACACGTGATCACGGCATCAGGATGCGTCTGAACCCGGAAGCCCACGCTTCCGGGTGGTGTACAGACGCCCCGATTGGCCAATCGGGGTGTCTGTACACCATATGAAAACTGTAATCCTCGCTGGTGAGGATTACAGTTTTCAAACTGCAATTCTTATTCTGGCCACTAGATGGCAGACCAGGATAAGAAATGAGCAATTCATGGTTTTAACTGCATCTAGTAAATCCATGATTGCTCATAAAGAAAAAAAACAAAACACAATAGATCAGATGATATTTGAGCTTAAAATAATCACAGAAAAATTAAAAAAAAATGTTAAAAAATATATAAAAAATAAAAAAGATATAAAAGTTCAAATCACCCCCCTTTCCGTATAAGTAAAAAATAAATACCTAAAATAACAATAAATATAGACATCATGGGTATCACCGTGACCGAAAACGCCCGTACTTTTAAAATATAAAAAAAAAATTTCAATACGGCGAATTGTGTGGCGGAAAAAAGCGTCCAAATGGCGATTCGCAGTTTTTTGTCCCTTTTTTTTTCTAAAAAAAATTAAATAAAAAGTGATCAAAAGTCATACACACCCCAGAATGGTATCAATAAAAACTTCAGACCGCCCCGCAAAAAATGAGCCCCCATACAGCTCTGTACACATAAATACCAAAAAGTTATAGGGTCAAGATATGACAAGGAAAAAAAAAAAAAAAAAAAGGGCAACTTTCTAATTATTTTATCACCATCTAAACGCAGGAAAAACTATACATATTAGGTATTGCCGGATTCGTACTGACCAGTAGAATTAAAGTAATGGATCAGTTTTAATGCACATCGAACACTGTAAATAAGAAACCCGTAGAACTGTAGCGGAATAGCGGTTTTCTTGCAATTTCACCCCATTTGGAATTTTTTTCCCGCTTCCCACTACACCATATGTAATATTAAATGGTGGAGTTGGAAAGTACAACTTGTCCCGCAAAAAACAAGCCCTCATACAGCTATGTGAACAGAAAAATAAAACAGTTATGGCTGTTTGAAGGCAGGGAGCGCAAAACGAAAATGCAGAACCGAAAAAACCTCCGGTCGTGAAAGGGTTAAAATTAATATTTATCTCTGCTGCTCTCTTACCCACAGCTTTGAATAGTAAAAGTATTGCTTGAGGATAGAAACCAGAATGTGGTGACAGTCTGCTGTGCGGTCTGGTCTGGGTGTGTTTAACTTGTTTGGAGACTTGTATGAAAGGTTTGTGTAAGAATGAGTGTGGGAAACACTTCAAGTCACATCCAAGACCTGTGTGCAGGGAGTGGCACACGGAACATACAGTATAATGGGAAGATTCAGCAAAACTTTAGTAATTTCATTCTGGGCTTAGAAGTCTTGTGGGCTATCTTGTTGTCAATCACTGAGTAGGACAGCCAACATGACTCCTAAGTGAAGAACAACGAATTTTCTGAAAATTCTAATCAATTTACAGTATCGAAAGTATCCCAAAATGTATGACACTATGAGGTCTCCTAGGACTGTACCCAATGCTTTTAAAGCTCTTTCATGTCAAGACAGCATTAGTAATGTCAAAGTGTCCGCAACATATACAGTATGGCTATGGGTAAATGGATGTAGACTTTGGTAACAAAGAGCCTGTTTAAAAACACACACTGAAGAATCAATGGCTACACTTAGCAATTACTGTAGCTAAATTTAAAACAATAAGTGACATCATATCTGCAACATCTGTATCAGTAGGCAGTGGCAAATTATCAATACCATGATTTAAATTAAAGGATTTATTTTGCTTTTGTTATATTGATGTTGGGATCTGCTGTGTTCTCTTCTCCATTTACCTGCTCACTGTGGACATTGCACCATCCTATCCAATTCACTTCAATGGAATAGCTCCCTTCTATTCACTTGAATAGGAGAGAGCCATCCCATTGAAGTGAATGGGACAGAGGATCTGTGATTTCACCTCTCACCACTGCCATGTTGATGGCAAGCAGGTAAACAGTAAGAAGACAACAGCACTCATATGACATAAAGTGAACAGATAATAAATAATCAGTCAGCAACAAACAAAAACTATGAGAAACAGCTACTGAATAATGCTTGTGACATAAGCCTTGAGGTATGGGGAAAAGATTCTACCAAACGTCTGAGCCACATAAAACTTCTTTTCACCTCTTTGCATCTACAGTTGGTTGCAGGGTTTAAACGCACTCAACGTCAAGCAGTTAAAGTATAGTCACACAGTCAGGTTTCTACATGCAGTTTTGGAAGCCATAAAAAATAAAAAAATAAAAAAAAAAGAGAAATTGTATCTGCCCTGTCTACTTTCTCTCCCCATGATCCACTCCTGATTTTGGTTTCCAAAACTGCATGCAGTAATATGACTGTGTGGTTGTACTCTCAGGATCAGTAAAGAAAGGCTAATGTTTCAGAGCTACTCAATGAACTCAACAGTCTGGGGCAAAAAAATGAAATCCACCATGTTAGAGCTCTATTAGGGTACAGCCACACAGTCGGATTTCTGTGTGCAGTTTTGGAAGCCAAACTCAAGAGTAAATTCAAAGAAGAGGAAAAGTGATATCTGTCCTTTATACTTTTTCTCCATGATTCACTCCTGATTTTGGCTTCAGGATCAGTAAAAAAAAGGGCAGTATTTCAGATCCAGTCAATGAAGTCAACTGCCTGGGGCAAAACAATGAAATTCATAAAGTTAGGGACTTATTAGGGTACGGCCACACAGTCAGGTTTCTGCATGCAGTTGTCGAAGCAAGAATCAGGAGTACGGTAAATTCAAAAATGAAGAGAAATGCTACCTGTCATTTATACTTTATTTCCTTGTATATTCCACTTCTGATTTTGGCTTCCAAACATGCATTCAGAAACCTGACTGTGTGGTTGTTCCCTTACCGTGCCCCATGTGCGTACACGTGCAGTACGATGTTGATGGACAATAACAGATCCATCGTTTGCACCTGCTGGATTACACAGGTCAATGCAAACTAAATATGGGAGGAATGATTACTTCTGAAGTCGTTCATCCCTCGTTCTGTTGTATTCATTATTGGCAGCAAATCCCTGATAACACAGAGAGATTTTCTGCCTGTAATAGGGCATCTTTTGTCCTGATGAAAGAAGCCTATCAGTTGAAAAAAAAAATTCATTGGCTTATTGGCTGCTAGATTATATGGGACAATTAACAGGAAAGAGAGTTCCTATAAACACTCGTTCCCAATAATTGGCCTGGAAATCTTGCGGTCTAGTAGGGATTGTATTATAATCATTTATCAGAATGAGTTTGGGAGCTGTAAATAAGCAACAAAGGGTCAGTGACATCATACATCATGTTTTTGTGTTCCAAACTGCATTAAAAAAACTGAACCTGTGGCCGTACCATTAGTAATAAGTACTGTAATAATGCTACTCATTTTCATCCCATGTTGGATTCCGTGAAGTGTTGAAGTGTCATACTCAATACCAATATACAGTGGTAATTGAAACTTTGTGAACCCTTCAGAACTGTCCATATTTCTGCATAAATTTGACCTAAAAACTACATCACAATTTCACACAGGTCCTAAAAGTAGATAAAGATATCACATATCTTTAGCTGTGAATGGCAAAAGTTTGTGAACCCTTGCTTTCAGTATCTGGTGTGTCTCCCTTGTGAAGTAATAATTGTAAATAAATGTTTCTGGTAATTATTCATTCGTCCTGCATATTGGCTTGGTGGAATTTTAACCCATTCCGTCGTACAAAACAGCTTCAACTCTGTTATGTTGGTGGGTTTAAGTCCGTTCTTCTATAAAAGGGTTACTCTACTTTTTGTAAATGATGACCCATCCCCTGGATAAATCTTCAGCGTCTGATCAATGGGGGTCTGACACTCTGGACCCTGTCAATCAGCTGTTTGAGAAATCCTCAGTGCTCCTGTGAGAGCCACAGCCTTCTCACATATCCTAGGTTAGTGACATCATGACTATCAGTCACATGCCCTAAACGCCGCTCAAGCGGTTGGAGTGGTCTGGACTCCCACAATCAGATGCTGATGACCTATCCAGTGGATAGGTCATTAATTACAAAGGTCAGATAACCCCTTTAACAATAATAATAATAATAAATCACCATATTTTATACAACGAAGATGTAATAATAATGGAAATCAATAATG
This sequence comes from Rhinella marina, assembly GCA_900303285.1. Lineage (NCBI taxonomy): Eukaryota > Metazoa > Chordata > Amphibia > Anura > Bufonidae > Rhinella > Rhinella marina. Next base: position 6,646 of record ONZH01020712.1, on the reverse strand, counting down.
TAGCATAATTTCTAATTTTAAATTGAGACCATGGGGTACGCAGGAGTGACAGTGAAAGATCCAGTAAGCCTCACGATTATGCAGCAACTGCTCTGTCACCACCTCGGGGCGAGAGGGAGATGAAAATCCTCTCTATGGCCATGACTCTGAATGCTTTAGTTCAGGGATACACAACGTTTTCTGGTTGGGGGCCCATTTGTCCGACTGAACTAACGTCAAGGGCCGAAAATAAAATTTTAAGGGGTATTAACAACTGAAATACTGTATTTATGGTATATTGAACATACAGTACATACCATTAATGTCTAGCTACAGTTCCAGGACTCCCATCTAATGGGAGAATACATGGAAAATACATGTGAGCAGCCACAAGACATAGACATACATGTCTGTTACCAGATGGTTGGGGGCCGCACAGAATGGTATCAAGGGCCGCATGTGGCCCCCGGGCCGCAGGTTGTGCACCCCTGCTTTAGTTGATCTATCATGTGCTTGAACAAAATGGTCTGATACATTAGATATATTCCTGTTTGAATTGTTTTGTTTGGAAAAATTATTTAAATATTCCAGGATGCGGGTTTTTAATTTTCTAGAAGTGAACCGTACTGTATGTAGCATTTCTGACAGTCCACACACATGATCATATATATTAGATATTCCAGATTACAATTGATGTATGACTTTATAGAGAAGGAACATTTTTCATCCGAATCATGAAAAAAGCAACCAATGTGTGTGAACTGGCAGACCCTACATGGGTGTGAAATGCATACAAAAAAAAAACCTTTCTGTTTCAACCACATGACAGATCTATTGTAACTTTTACTGGGAGGGAATAGGCTGGGTCAGACGATATTACCAAGATATTGTGGGTGTCTGTAAACCATCTGAAAGCCCTTATACCATGATACTACCACCATTATGTTTCACAGATGGGATGGGGTTTTCATGCTGGAATGTAATGTATTCCCTTTCTCCAAACATAATACTTCACATTTAAAACAAAAAGTTCTATTTTGGTCTTATCTGTCCACAAAACATTGTTCAAATAACCTTCTAGCTTGCCCAGGTAGTAGCAAGCGCAGGTGGGCAGCAATGTTCTTTTTGGAGAGCAGTGTCTTTCTTCTTGCAGTCCTACTATGCACACCATTGTTGTTAAGTGTCCTCCTGATGGTGGGCTCATAAAATCATTAAATTGGTATTCACAAAGGGCTATTTCGGTCGCCCTCATAGAAATTAATGGGAGCTGTGGACATGCAAGCACCTTGCGCTCGCATTCACTTGTATGGGGAGAGCGCTTGGCAGTGGCTAGACCCCGCCACAACTCTCGGAGTAGCCTCAGTCTCAGGAGTGGTGTCTCCTGGAGGAGGCTTCTCTCTGGGCCTACTTTGCAGGAGCTCATAGATGTAGGTGTTGCCTCTTGCTCTACTCAGCTAAGACTCTCTATCTGGGGTTGGGGAAAGAGGGTAACCTAAGTCTGCCAGTTAGTTAGCTATTTGTTTTCCAAATTTGTCCATATTTGACTCAGTAGCATTAAATGAACCCTTTGCAGTGATCTTCTGGAAGTGGAGCTTGGTTATGGTAAAAGTTGTCACTTCCCACTAAAATGTGTGAAATGATGGAGTAACATGTGTGAGCCATGAAATCTGAGCTCTCCTGTGATGCCTGGTTGCAGCCTGCATCTAGGATCACAACAGTGTGGTAAGTGAGCATCAGCAGAGGCAGATGTGCCTGAGGTCTGTAAATTACCTCCCGAAAATGAAATGTGGAGGACGGAGTCAGAGAGAGCAGTGTGAGAAATTGAAACTGTAGTGAATTGAAGAAGAAAAAAAGACTTTGGCTTCAAAACTTGCATCAGGAAACCCGAACATGTGACTGTACCCTTAGGCTGCAGTATCTCTCCTCACAACACATCATTTTGTCAGGTGTGACCACAGGCTTCAGCTTTTCTTCACTTAGCACACATACATGCTTAATGTTTTATGCTGTCAAAATTGTCACACACTATTCACCTAGTATTTCCCTACTGCTATGTTTCTCCTGGACTGGCTTTTTTTGCAGGTAAGAAGTGCAGGGTGCCTAAACTTGGTCCAGGCTACCCTCTACTGCAGTGCTCAGTTGCTTCTGATGACAAACTATGCCCCATTTGATAGCTAGCAGTTATGCTAGCTGGCTTGCTGCAACATTTCCCAAGCAAACACTCTCTATGATGAGTTGCCAAATAAATAATTATTTATTCATTTTCTCAAGGAACCAAAATTATAAATATAAGTTTTGTTTTTTTGTTTTTTTTTAATCAAGGTATCAGTGATCTACCCCTTCACTTCACCTTCATTGAACTTGCTTGTCCACCACACCCCCATTCATTTTCATTCCTGTGTCTGCCTAGGGGGAAAGTAGTCAAGAAATACTGGAATGGGCAGAAGTCACATACCAACCTTGGTAGTCACTGAATGAAACAATTAGTAGATAAAGTGTTTGTATGAGATATATATATATATAGTAAACAATGTTAATATATGATTATGTTAGAAAGTATCATAGATGTAGGATCACTGTATTGGGCATAGGGATATCCAGGGAGCTGATCATTATCACCCACAAAACCAGTTCTTCTGTCAAATATCCTAAGAAGCAATATCAGACTTGGTGGGCTGGGAACAGGTTAACTAATGGTATCACCAATCAGGTTTAGCCACAATGTGGTCAGTGGCTAAAATATGTACAAAGAGATGGTTCAGAAGATGGTATTGCAAGTCAAGAACCAAGCAAGTATAGGAGGAAGGAGAAGAAACACTACACAGCTCGGTAGGAAAAAAATTGCTAGATGCCTCATATGATCATATTAATTGATTAATTGTGCACTCATCTATCTATATGTCCTATATATGTTTTACTTAGTCTTCTTTATTTCATGGAGGGGTTAGTGTAAAATTGTGTGCATTGGCTTGCTAGCATGCTCATTTGAGAACCTAATAAGGAGGCACAGATTTACTTACCATCTGATCTAAGATCTTTTGATGTCAAGTCGAACAACGTTATCAGCTGGAGCTAATTGATGTAGTTCAGAATCTTTCATATCCAGATATACATTTAGTTATAGGTATCTATGTGTATTAGATAACCCCTTCCAGATACAGCTAGTTCATCACTGTGGTAATAACTTTGAATTGCTTTCAATTATCCAAGTGATTCTGATTTTTTTTTTTTTTATTGTGACTCATTGTTCTTCACATTAGAGGTAAATTTGGGTCAATGTGTCTTATCTAAAAAATTGGAAAGTTAGCAATTTAAGAAATTTAATTTACAAAGTCCTAGTAGAAATAGGAAAAACACAGATGGCACTGCACTCCAAAAAATCCTAACCAGAGACAGATAACATGCGAAGTGGTAATGGTGGTGCTCTGCTGGAATATGGTGAAAGAAGTCCCATATAGCAAATGCGAATGAATAGAAAAATGACGAAGCGCGAGTTACGCGCGAAACGGCCGTTGCTGTTACCGGCGTACGCTGCAGGTGTGCTGTCCGCCCCCATCATCCAGCGAACGAGACGCTGGAATCCTCGTATTGAATAAAGCTTGAAGATTGGTGAGTGCCGCTGGCTGTCTTTTTCTATTCATTCGCATAAGAAATTTAATTTGCTTTTGCTTTTAAGAGGGCGTTCACATGACCGTATATATTTTGTGGTCTACAAAATATTGATGAAAAAAAAATACAGATGGTGTCTGTGTGATGTAAGTGTGACATCCATTTTTATATTTTTTTTTATTTTGTTAATTTTACATAATTAATGCATTAAAAATTATGTTTTGTGTTGTCTTTTTCTGAGAGCCATATTTTTTTTGATGATTGTCTTGTGTGAGGGTTATTTTTTTGCGGAATGATTTGATGTATTAATATGTATAAATTTGATCACTTGATTTTCTGTTTTTGGAAGGTGAGGTGACAGAAAAATGGCTGTTCTGGCATTTTTTCTTTTCTTTTTTCATAAGTGCTCAGTTCCCTCTAAAATTGCAATGACCAAAGAAAGTGTGTGGTCCTTCAGGGGTTATATTTTTAGACCTGGCACCAACTAAGTTATGTGTGGCCCTCTGAGACCTCAGCATTATGCTAGGTTGACACCCAATGGTCTAGACATCTGTTGCTATAAGATGTGTATAAAGTGTTGTCAATATACATTTTGAGGAAAGGAACAATGAACATTTTGGTGAAACTTTCAAGACTTGATATGAGATAGATATTTAAAAGAGTTAAGGCTTATATTCTATACCAGTGATGGCTAACCTCTGGCATTCCAGCTGTGTTTAAACTACAACTCTCAGCATGCTCCATTCATTTCTATGGAGTTCTGTGAACAGCCAAGCAAGTCTACATCTTGGGAGTCATAGTTTTACCACAGCTGGAGTGCCGGAGGTTAGCCATCACAGTTCTATACAATCCATGTATTATTCATATTCTATTTAACATATCTTTATATTCATTTACACAAAATATCATATGAATACTGTATTTACACTGGAGAATACACATACAAATGCCTTAAGGAAGAATATTAATATTGAGTATGCAATATATCAACTTTTCCACAGTTCGGCTGTCTCATGAGGTTGAAACTGGTAACAGTATTAATAGTAATAATAATACATGGTGCTCATATTGTTCATGTTCTTGTCACTAAGCGAGTATTTGATCCAACATGAACATAAAGTGCAGCGAGATGCAACAAGGATAGCTAGTAGTGTTGAGCGAACATGTTCGGCCGAATACACTATTTGGCCGAACATGGCGGTGCTCGGGACCACGCGGTATTCGGTCGAATACCGCGTGTGCTCGAGCGCCATGCTCGAGTCCCCTCCCTGCACGCTAATTAGCCAATTAGTGTCCGGGAAGGTGCTGGCATTCACTGTAATGCCAGTAGCCATCTTAGCTACTGGCATTACACTGATTGGCTAGCTGGGAACGCGTCATCGGGTGCTATAAAGCACCCGGTGACATGTGACTGGCTCATACCGAGCATGGGGCAGCTGCAGCAAGGAGGGACAGAGAGTGTAGGGAGAGAAGCACGCTAGGCAGTGATAGAAAACGCTCACAAAAGACCCAAAACCCCTTTTAAGGGCTATTATATCTGGCACAAACTTTTTTTTTTTATATTTGAGGACTTTTAAGGTGTTGAAAATAGCGTTAGGTGGCCTGCCATTAACGCCACAAGCGCTGCTACAGCAAGGAGGGACATATACTGTAGGGAGAGAAGCACACTAGGCAGGGATAGAAATCGCTCAGAAAAGACCCAAAAGACCCTTTTAAGGGCTATTATATCTGGCACAAACCTTTATTTACTTATATTTGAGGACTTTAAAGGTGGTGAAAATAGCACTAGGTGGCCTACCATTAATGCCACATGTGCTGCTGCTGCTGCATGCTGTAGGATACTCTCTGTATACTATATACCTGACATACTTTGCTATAATTTCTGCTGTTAAGCCCGCAGTACTTCTTTTGCGTCTTGCTGTATAACATTTGCGTATTGATAGAATTTCTATAGGCAGGGTTAGTATCATTGTTCAAAAGTCCATTGTTAAAGAGGCTCTGTCACTACCTCCTAACCTATGTATTAAAATACATAGGTGGGTAGTGGCCTCACAATGAATTCAAATCATACCTGTAATTCCCTTGTAGATGCAGCGGTTGATGTGTAATTTGATGTTTAAAAAGTATGCAAATGAGCCTTCGGAGCACCGGAGGGCGGACTTTTCCCTTCTGAGCACCGTATCTTCACCGCCCTCCCGGGTCCTAGGCACGCCCTCCAGTGTTTAGAAACTCCCCTATCCTTTATGATTGATAGTGCTTAGACCGTTCGCCGCATCTGAACGATGTCCCAGGCATGCGCAGTAGCACTTGCAGTGCGAACACTGCAAGCGCTTGGATTCCACTGCGCACGTGCCGTCACTTTGCTGAGCTCGCTCCTCTCAACTGATAAGAAGCGCGCACCCTCACTTCCGGGTTCGGCGAAGTGACGGCGCGTGCGCAGTTGAATCCAAGCGCTTGCAGTGTTCGGCACTGCAAGCGCTACTGCGCATGCCTGGGACATCGTTCAGATGCGGCGAACGGTCTAGCGCTGTCAATCATAAAGGATAGGGGAGTTTCTAAACACTGGAGGGCGTGCCTAGGACCCGGGAGGGCGGTGAAGATAGGGTGATCAGAAAGGAAAAGCCCGCCCTCTGGTGCTCCAAAGGCTTATTTGCATACTTTTTAAACATCAAATTACACATCAACCCATGCATCTACAAGGGAATTACAGGTATGATTCGAATTCATTGTGAGGCCACTACCCACCTATGTATTTTAATACATAGGTTAGGAGGCAGTGACAGAGCCTCTTTAAATCCTTCTGCATTTTTTTTTTGGGTGGCAAAAAAAACCCCAAGTGTGCCCTGTCAGTAACACTAGGTGCACAGCATATTAGAACCGTTCAAAAGTCTATGTAGCTGACATCCGTTGTTACATTTAATACCGTTAAGTTAGGCCGCAGTTCCTCATTTGTGTCTGCAGTTTAATTTGCCCAAGGAGAGAATTAAACTATAGGGATAGGATTTGGGTAGGTAGAAAGATTGTCACTGTTCCAAAAAGACCAAAGTCCATTGTGAAA